>JAFCMP010000004.1:0-559901 GCA_017506865.1 Tribonema minus
TAAACCTAAACCCTAACCCTAACCCTAACCCTAACCCTAACCCTAACCCTAACCCTACCCCTAACCCTACCCTAACCCTAACCTAACCCTAACCTAACCCCTAACCCTAACCCTAACCCTAACCTAACCCTAACCCTAACCCTAACCCTAACCCTAACCCTAACCCTAACCCTAACCCTAACCCTAACCCTAACCCTAACCCTAACCCTAACCCTAACCCTAACCCTAACCCTAACCCTAACCCTAACCCTAACCCTAACCCTAACCCTAACCCTAACCCTAACCCTAACCCTAACCCTAACCCTAACCCTAACCCTAACCCTAACCCTAACCCTAACCCTAACCCTAACCCTAACCCTAACCCTAACCCTAACCCTAACCCTAACCCTAACCCTAACCCTAACCCTAACCCTAACCCTAACCCTAACCCTAACCCTAACCCTAACCCTAACCCTAACCCTAACCCTAACCCTAACCCTAACCCTAACCCTAACCCTAACCCTAACCCCTAACCCCTAACCCTAACCCTAACCCTAACCCTAACCCTAACCCTAACCCTAACCCTAACCCTAACCCTAACCCTAACCCTAACCCTAACCCTAACCCTAACCCTAACCCCAAAGGCTCCTAGTAGTTGCTCGTCTTTGTAGGGCTGCCGTGCGTCCTCGCTGTGGCTGGCTGGAGGGGGGAGTGCGTCCTGCTGCTGGGCAAGTGGTCCTCGGCGCAGGCGGAGGTAATATATGCCCGTCTTCGGACTGACGATTAGGTGCACGCCGCACCTGCCGAAACTGCGCTTTGCTGTATAGGTACAGCCAGCATCCAAGTCGCGACACCGCTGCCGCACCTGAGTGCGTGTTGCGGGGGGGGGGGGGGGGGGGGGGGCGGGGGGGGCATAGACTTGAGGAAAGGGGAACAGCATGTGACATTCGATAGCCCTCGAGGTGTAGGTATCGTGATGGGTTTATCGTCACAGCACGCTCACAGTAAGAATGTGATAGAGAGAAGATGAGATGACATGCAAAGCTGAAGTGGCAAGTCAGGTGATGCGCACATGCGCTGCCGCAGTGCCAAAATGCCTTGTTCTCAAGGCCACCTATTGAGTGCCGTGACTGTGCGGGCCCGCAAACTGAGAACAACCCATCAGCCCAATCCGAAACGGTTACAATGCCATTGTCAAGACACCAGGCACAGACACACACGCACCTGACTAGGCAGCACAGAAAGCATGTACAACAGATCACCTCCGAGAGGTTGGGTCCAGAGGAACAGACTATCCCAAGGTGCCGTCCTCCACCCTACTCCACACGGTGTAGTGGCCGCTGTTGAAGCCGTCAGGTCCACGCGTACAACACACAACCGCCTGCGGATGATACACTGCAGGACAAACATAAATTACGGAAAACAAAACCTTACAACTGAAACACCAGCTGCCTGCACGACGTGCACTACAGAGCCAGACCATGAACAGCAAGCGATGAGATCACAATTTTACGTCCTTGATGCCCCTCAATGATTTGTGGCGGATACTCCGTTACAGCTCGTTCAGAGGCGAGACTTGCAGCCCATGGACGCGGTCGGATCGCCTGCTATGGCCTATCCGGACGCTGCCGCGTACCACAGGCGCGCTCCCTCTACGACCCACTGGCAGCCGAGTGCAGCAGCTGGCGACAGCCAATCGCCAGCAGCGACACCGGCAGGCCCATTCATCGCCCGTGATGACCTCGGCTCGGTGGCTAAGGCATCTAGCAGCGGTGACGAGACTTTAGCCCGCGGCTTGGCCGTGGACTACCCTGGCACTTTCAATCCTACCCATGGCAACGCGAGCATCCGTTCCACAAACACCGGCAGTGTTGACGGCCTTTTCGGCCATTCGGAGCAGCAGGATGTCAACCGTTTCGACGCCAGTCCTCGCAGCATCCGACACACAACCATCATCAGCGGAAGGGGGGGTGAGGAGCAGCTGCGTCGCCAAGAGCAGCTGCTTGCGTCAGGCGCCCCGGAGCACACGCGTGCCCCGCTGAGCATGGCCTTTGCTGATCTGCAACAAAAGTACGCAAAGGTCGAGGCGCAGCTCATGGCGCATCAGCACGTGGCGCTGGCGCAGGAGGCAGCGCAGGCACAGTTTGCTGCGGACGTGCGCGCGGAGCTCAACGCCTATCGGCGGCGCCTTGATCGCGCAGAGTGGTGCGCAGAGGAGAACAAGGTGCGCGCCGCGGGTGCAGAGCAGTTGGCATCACACCTTGCCAAAACGATCTCCCAGCACGTCCTTCCGCAAGTGGACGAGCTACAACTGCGGCTGACGGAGGTAGCACAGCACGCGGCATGCGAAGTGCAAACCGCCACCGACTGCGTTACCAGCCTCACCACCGGCGTTGACGACCTCATGGCGTCCATAGCTGGCCTGCGCGAGGCTCAGGCTACGCGATTCTACACGCCCGCTTCAGCTCTGCAGACTTCCGCACACGCCGGACTTTGCGAACGCAATTTGCGCGCGCTTGGCAGCGGCGGCGGCCGCGACGTCAGCCGCCGCGCCGTGGACGTGCGCTCCATGCTCAGCGCCCACGCCGCACTACCCTCGGCAGCACCCGCGCGCTCCGTCGCTAGCGCGCCAGCGCAGGACCTCTCAGGCCGCGCATCATCATCATCGATCGCGGCGACCATTCCCGCGTACGCGCCCACTCCTCAGCCGGATCGCTACCGATCTATGGTCGCCGCGCCTGAGCCTCCGTGTGGCGGTGGCCTCGACTCGCCGTCCCAGCGCGGCAGCCCGCCGGACCACATGCTCAAGCCAGACGCGCGCGCGCAGCTCGGCAGCGCGATACGTCAAGCCAGCCAGCCGCACGTATATGCTATCGCGCAGACGCTGCTAGCGCAGGCGCGTCTTGAGGAGCAGACAAGGGCAGAGGCGCTGGCGGCGGCGGCTCAGCGTGAGCACGACCGCGCTCAACAGGAGCTTGCGGAGCGGCGCCAGCAGCACATGCAGCGCCGCTGGCAGGAGGAGATGGACACGCGAGCAGCACTGCGGCAGGACGCCATGGACGCGTGCGAGCGCAGCCTAGATGCGCAGCAACGCGCGCTAGAGCAGGCCCAGTCGCAGCTGTCGCGCGCGCACGCTGACGCTGACTACGACGCCGACAGTTACAATGCCCCGAGCCACACACGCAGCAGCCATGCTGGCGGCGCACGTCGCGCCGCGCCTGGCGCCGGCGGCGGCTCCGGCGGCGGCCGCGCCGGCGGCGGCAGCAGCGGCGGCGGCAGCGGCGGCGGCGGCGGCAGCGGCGGCGGCGGCGGCAGCGGCGGCGGCGGCGGCAGAGGCGGCGGCGGCGGCGGCTCGAGCGCCAGCAGCAGCGGCGCAGGCGGCGCCCTCCCTAGCGCCGCAGCGCCGGCAGCAGCAGCAGCGGCGGCGGCACCACCAATGGCAGACATCTCCGGCTTCGACGACGAGGGCTACGCGCTCATGCGCTTCTCCGATACGCTCAACGAGAAGCAGTACGTGAAGACTAAGGTCGACACAGACAGCGTCACAGCGCTCACCCTCCTCAAGAAGCAGTTTCCAGCCAAGTTCAAGGCTGCCGCCACCGCCCTTCGCCAGAAGAAGCTTTGGCCGAACCTGCGCAACGCTGACGACTTCGGCTGCGACTGGTTCGAGCAGGCTGTGTACGGCATCTGCAACTGCATCGCGAACAGCGGCGGCAACCACCATCGCCTGGCGCAGCTGCAACGGCAAGCGCTTGCCTAGGTGGAGCAGGGCAACGCGCTCATGCCCGCGAAGCGCGACGGCGCGCTGCTTGAGTGGCTATTTCACCGCATCGCTGCCTTCCTTGAGATCGAGGAGCCCACCACCATCGCAGCTAGCCTCATGAGCTGGTCACTGCGTGGGGGCCTCTCTCTAAAGGACTTCATCATCGAGTTTGCGGACGCCAAGACCATCGCGACCTCCCTCGACCCCTCGCTGGACGTCATCGTCCTGTCAGCGCTTCTCCAACTGCTCCGTCGGCACTACCCCAACCTGTCAGCGCTCTTCAACCCCATCAGCGAAGCCCCCGGACGGTACACATCGGAGGATCTGCTGGCCATTCTTGCCAAGGAGGCTGCCGGTGGCGCGCTGCACACCTCGCAGCCCCCTGACCCCCGTTACCCAGTATTTCCCACAGACCTTGCGTCGTACAATAAGGGGATTGGCGGCGGCACTGGCAGCAGCACTGGTGGCGCAGTCAAGCAGTTGCCCTACAACAGTCCCGCTAGCGACAGCAGCGCAGCACTCACTGTGGAACAGCGCCAACAACTGCAAACGGCGTACGCGATATACGAGTTCCACACCGCACCTCAGGGCCGCGCGTGCTTCAACTGCGGCAGCACTGACCACGGGTTCGTCAACTGCAATTCAGACTACAACAGCGCAAACTGGGACGCTGCTGTCAAGCGGCTGCCATGGGTACAGAGATTCAAGCCGCACAGCGACAACGACTTCAAGCAGCTGTGCGCACGCGCGAGGCAGGGGATCAGCAAGGGCGAGCAGGGTAAATCAGCGATAGCGGCACACAGGCGCGACGGCGGCGGCACGGGCCGCAACCATGGCGGACACAACACCTAGGGGTGCGACCCCGCGCCAGCCCTCGGCGTGGGGAGAGCACTCGGGGGTACAAGTGTCGTGGGGGGTGGGAGTGACGCCCTGCCCCGGACGACAGTCAGCGCGCACGGCGCGCACATGGTTGCAGCAGTTGCTCCACAGCAGCAGCAGAGTGACGCCCTGCCCCGGACGACAGTCAGCGCGCACGGCGCGCACATGGTTGCAGCAGTTGCTCCACAGCAGCAGCCGCAGCCGCCCGTGGTTGCAGCAGCTCCCTACAGCAGCAGCTGCCGTCGCTTCTGCACATGCATAGCATTGCCACACATAGAGCCAGCGCACCCGTGCCGGGCACGGCGCCGGGCATGGCTTCCACACTGCGGGCACCCGCACCTTCCTTCACACCTGCATCGCCCTCGCCGTCGCAACAGAGCGTGCTGCCGCGGCGCCGCCACAGCGCGCAGCAGCGCTCGCCGGACTTAGAGGCGGCAGGATTTGCGACTTCATACTCTGCAGCTGCGTTGGCATCACGCACGACGAGCGCCGCGCCGCAGCGTGGCACATTGGTGCAAAGCATGTCAGCGACCAGCACAGGTATCGGAGAATTGCGCGATCAAGGGGGGGTGGGGGCTGGCCCAGCTACTGCGGCAGCAACTCCAGCGGCGGCGCCAGCGACGGTGCATGCAACTTCAGCAGCATGATCAGCGTCCACGACGCCTGTGCTTGCATCGGCACCATCTACTCCAAGCGCTACTTTAACTTCCGCATCGGCACCATCTACTCCAAGCCCAGCAGCACCCACTTCAGCGGCATCTCATTGGTGTCTACGTCAACTTCAACTGCGCCGACGTCAACTACGTCAGCGCTTCAAGTTTGGTCTGCGCGCAACGCGCACGCCAACGCTTTCGTCGATGCACAACTCGCGCGTCGTGGCTTGTGCCATCACGGCGGCGGCGCCTGCGCTGGCGACTTTTCCCACGCTGCGCGCGCACCGTGGCCTATGCCGTGGCGCCGCCTGCGCTGGCGACTCTTCCTACGTGCAGCACGCGCACCGCGGCCTACGCCATGGCGCTGCATGCACTGGCGACTATACCGACACGCACTCCGCGCACCATGGCCTATGCCATGACTACGCCTACGCTGACAATTGCATCTGCGCGCAGCGTGCGCGCCGCGCCCCACATCGCGGCGACGTCTGCGCTCAGCCTGGCCACTTCTTCTGCGCGCAGCGTGCGCGCCGTGGCCCGCGCCACGGCGGCGCCTGCGCTGCAGACTTCTTCTGCGCGCAGCGTGCGCGCTGCGGCCTGCGCCGCAGCGGCGCCTGCGGTGGCATCCTCTTCTGCGCGCAACACACGAGCGCCACGTGCGACACCAGCCCGCATACGCAACCATCTACATAGGCGTCCGCGGCGACGCCCTCCTCATCAGTGACAGCGCTCTTAGCGGTGGTGACGCATTCGGCTCCAGCGGCCGACATAGCTGCTGTTCCAGTGGCAACGGCTCAGTATCGACGGCGCGCACTCGGCTTATACGCGCCACCCGTGGCTGCCAGGCTTCTGCTTGGTCACCCGCTTTTCGTCGCGGTGCCACCACATCCAGGCCATCATATCCAGCAACGCGGGCACGTGTCCTGATCAAGCACATATGTTCGGCGGCGTGCTGGAGTGATGCGGCTAGACTTAGTGGGCTAGGCTAGCACATACAGTGGGGACTATGCAAGGCGACAAGTAGCAAGGCGGAGGCGGACATATATACTGTAGTGCTGTGCTAGTTCTGCTGTAGTTGTATGTTACATGACAGTAGTACAGAGTCGCGTTCGTTCTTCGTGCATAGCATACAGGCGCTGGGTGAGAGACAATTAGCATGTGTGCTATTGTGCAAGTCTTGCACTTGTGTCATGTTATGACTGCAGTGGCATAGTGAAGTCATGGTTGCTTCCCTATTATCGGGCTTAGCAGAGCCATAGGGGGGGTGACTGTGGTGCCACTGGGTTGAGTCACCTGCTTCAACTCTCTGTTTCCTCAGGATTGGGACAGTTCTGCTCAGCCAGAGACAGTTCTTGGTTGACGGTTACAGGAAGTTGAGTTTGTTGGTTGTTTTCTGTCACTTTCGGAGTGAGCGACAGCCTGATAACACACACACACTTGCTGGAGTGCTGCTGTGGGTGTCAGTGTGCTGTCTACTCTGTCTGTCACCGCTCTGGTTCGTCAATGTGTAGTGGAACCACCTCAACCGCACTTCCATTACCTGCCCCCAGGAATCCAGGATAGGGCACCTGCACCGCATCGCCTCGGGATCGCGGGTCTTCCGTTGTGCAAACGCAAGGCCTGGTGTCCCCATGGAGGTGCGGTGCAATGTGGGCGCCATTGACCGTGACCATGCCGGCGCTGACAACATCCTCATGTGCGGCGTGGCGATGCTGCTGTGGGGGGTTCGTCCTGCCGAGTTTTGCCGCGGCCCTGACTGTGGCAAGGAGGCCTCCCAGGCCTACGTCTGGGTCAATCGGCACACGGGCTAGCGCCTGCCTGCTCTGCTGCTGCTTCTGTGGTGTATGTATGCATGACGGGTTGGGGGGGGGGGGAGGGGGTAGATCAGTCAGGCTGCCGGGGGGGAAGGGGGGGGGAGGGGACGGGGGGGGGGGGTAGCCTGTTGAGCAGCCCTCAGTTGGTGCATGTAGCCAGTAGTAGCAGCAGCAGTAGCAGTGGCAGCAGCAGCGGAACCATCAGCACCAGCAGCGGTACTCCTCACACCTACACACAACAAAACGGCGTGTCTTTCATGACACCTTGCCACGGGGGGACGGCGCGCAGTGTGCGGCATCGCGGCGCGCGGCGTACAACGTCTGCGGGCAACGCCCGGTATCGCATGTGCGTCGCCTACCCTTGATCCCTACGGGGGCCCGGTACTCAACCGGAACACTCACTGACCTCGCAGCAGCTATAACCAGTGTAGGCGCTGACGCGGTCTCTGCTATTGAGCTCTGCCTCCTCCGGAGGTGGAGTGTGCAATGCCCTTAATATGCGAAAATGTCAGTGACTAGACTACTAGTATGACTATGACTAGGCAGCTGCAGTCAGCTGCTGCTTAGGATTGCTCCTGCTAGTCCGCTCTCACGCCAAGCTCTCACGTTGCCTATGCCCGCCTGCTCTCTCTCCTGAAAAAAAATAAAACACCCCCCGGTTTGCTCCGGCCCCCCTGGTTTGCTCCAGACCCGAGGCCTCCACCCTTCACTACCGTATACTAACCCTAACCCTAACCCTAACCCCAACCCTTACTGTTATCCCAGGTATAACCCTGAGCATACACATGATTGAACCACACAGGATTGCTTGGTCTTGCATCATGTGCCAGGCACACAAGGGGCATTCAACAATGACACCCCATGCAGGGCAGTGGTGCACCTGCATCAGACAGGCACCACCATACACACGCTTACACATGCGGCCAAGCACTGCCTCTGGCGGGTATGACGTCATCAATATTCGCTAATCCCAAGAAACCATCCTCCATGTGTGCTACCATGTCAGACTAAGAGAGATGCAGATTTTGTAATCAGGGACCTATTCTAACCTCGAGCTCCAGTGTCCATGTGTGCTATAGCATATACGATCCCAGCCGAAGAGGGATGCTTAGAATTGGTAACCAGGGGTTATCCTAGCCTCGAGCTCCATCACATCCTGCCACTATTAGTAGCTCAAATTATATGCATCATGTTGTACATGTACCTCGGAAGACGGCTCCTGCTGTGAAGTTGCTCCTCTTCGTGAGGCCGCCGTGCGGGCACGGCCACGCCGTGACTGGCTGGAAGGGGGGGTTCGTGCTGCTTCTGGGCGGGTGGTCCTCGACGCAGGCGGAGATGTTGTATGCCCGCCTCTGGACCGACGATTGGGTGCACGCTGCTCCGCCGAAACTGCACCTTTGCTGTACACAGCCAGCGCCCAAGTCTCCGACACAAGCTGCCGCACCTGAGTGCGTGTTGCGGGGGGGGGGGGGGGGTCAGGTGCGTGTTGCGGGAACACCAATGAACAGCACTCGAGGTGTAGGTATGGTGATGGGTTTCCTGTCACAACACACCTACGGCAAGGAATGTGGTAGACAAGGTAAGGTGACATGCGAAGCTGTGGCAACTCAGGTGATACAACATGCATGCGCTGCCAATACACCATCCTTGTTCTGAAGGCCACCTATTGAGTGCCGTTACTGTACCCGCAAACTGACCCCAACCTTCAGCACAGTCTGAAAAAGCGGCACAAAAAGCGAGTGCAAAAGATCTCACCTCTGTGAAGCTATGTCCACGGGGACTGACTTCCCCAAGGTTGAAGTGCACGAAGTTGCCGTCCTCCACCCTACTCCACGTGGTGTAATGGCCGCTGTTGTAGCTGCCAGCGTCATGCGTATAGCACACAACCGCCTGCAGTTGATACACTGCAGGGAAACGTAATCACAAAAAAAAAGGGTTACCCCTCGAAGGGCCTAAGTTATGACAGCTCATATGCAACATGTCAGTGTGATAGACTGCTGACCCGGATCCGTTCAATGAGTCACCTACAGCAATAGGCCACTGGCAGGAACATTGTGGGGCCTGCAACGGCGCCGCTTGATGCGCAGCAGAGGAGCTGGCAACTGCACATTGGTGTTTCTTGACCAACGACCAGCACACGCTGATGTCGGGTACCCCTTCATTGGCAGTGGCATTTCAAGCGCAATGTTGCGCGTGTGATATGCAGCAAATATACAAACTCGGATCTTACATGACAGCAGAGGAGCTGTGTGCACGCGCAGGTGAAACTCAGGGACCGATACAAACACACAGATGTTTTGGGATGATTAACGCACGTTAACATGCTGCCCGTGTTGATGTTCAGCAGTCTTAGCATTTTTAAGACAATGCTCACTGACTGAGATTGCCGCGTGTAGCATGCACCTCTGGCTATGGCTACCATGATGTACCACAGAACCTGCACCTGACCGTGTGTGTATGGCATATACCGTAATACAGCATACACTGTAATCACTGGCATGAAATGTGATGTCATCGTATGAGCGTGTAACACGAAGTTCATCAGTTGGTAAGTAAGCACCATCTCCTGTGGTCATCACCTACATGACGCTGAAGAAGGCTTCACACCTCGTCAGGCGCGCTTGCCGCATGCAGGTCCGCCATGCGTGATATTGGCGGAACTTCTGCTCACTCGCTGACCTGCATCATCACGTCGTTGATAATTGAGGGCAGTAAAGGACGACGGATTTGAGAAAGGTGGAAGCATAAACGCATAGATCGGGCTGAGGGGTATCGACCCAGTAGCTGTTGCGTGTCACAGAGCATCGATGAAGCTTTTACAGACTGTTCTGGCCTGAAGACAAATGCTGCTTTATCACCAATGGGTTGTACGACGTTGAAAACTGGGTTTCAAGTTTGGCAGCCACGCTGCAGTACGGACGGTCCTGAGGCAGTCAGATGGGCACACAAACATGCAGTGTGTGAAATCTGCGCCTGTGGGGTACAGCGTCACTACCAGGTCTGAGATGCCCAGCTGATGTCTAGCCAAAGTGCATGAAAGGGGGCTGTTCAATCCAAGATTGGGCCAGTGTTATTCGAGATATCAAGACAGACTGCCAGCACAGCAAACTCATGCCGCTCTGAACACAAATTCAAGCAGCCCAGCGCTGACGTTCCTCGTTGCTGGGGGCGCGGTCTTGCTTCCGGTCCCTATTTCAAGTCTTCGGTTTTTTATTCCCAAAGTTGTATATTACCAAAGTTGTATATTCCCAAAGTTCAGACCGGAAGATGTGATGATGATGGAGCAGCAGCAGCAGCAGCAGCAGCGCTATGTTTGTGGCGCGAGAGGCGAAGCGGGCATGCGGGCGTACTTTCGCGGTGTATAACAGCAGCAGCCTGCAGCGCTGATGAGGGCGCGGTGGAACTCGGAGCGGGCCAAAAGAGTGCCAAGTGCACGACTAGAAGCTGACGCCATACGCGACGAAATAGAGTGTCGCATGCAGCTGATGGATGCTGTGCGCCTTATTCAGGCTGTTACGCAGGAGGAATTGAAAGTCCGAAATTCAGCAGGTGGGTTTGAGTGTGTGTATTCCCTGCCATCCCCGGCCGTTCATTAATGTTGTTGTTGAGACATAGGACATATCGTAAGGTGTGCAGCTGCATTGGTGGCATCGAGCCGGGCTTGTGCGCAAGCTCTGATGCTGTTGCACATCTCGTGTGCATTAGGCCATCAAGTTGCATCACGCAGCAGCGTCAGAACAACCATCATGGTGAACTGCTTCACGTCACACAACCAGCTAGTTCAACTGCTTCATGTCACACAACTAGTCCATAATGCCTTGTGAGGCTGGCAAGTCAATTGTGCCTTTCTGCATCAACTCTAAGACTTCGTGTATGCTGAAAATGCTGACAGCTTGTCTGCTTTCCCTCGTGTGATGCCAATACACAGATGGCCCAATGCTACCACACTTGACATGCAGGAAGCTTTCAACTGGGCTTGGTCCACAGCCCCCTATTGCCAGTAATGGACGCAAAAATCTTCATTGCCACGCTACTGGCGGCGCACGGGCACACAACATGGGAGCATGCTGTACATCTTACTGAGAGCTCGCCCTGCTTCCAGGGCGTTCCTGAGTGGCTGGTCATGCGCTTTTTTGCCTTTATTGAGCATATGAAGGCTGAGGATGCCAGAGGTGAGGACAACTTGAAGAGAAGGTACACTTGTTGCGCCAAACTCTTTTTTGAGATGCATCGTTCCGAGCTTTTGTTATGGCCAAAGTCACGGTGTCCGGCATTTGACTTTGCACCACCACCTGTAGCGTTGTGTTCGTACACCTGTGGCAAGAGGGTGGCATTGCATTGCTCTATGTCCCACAACAACTCACTGATGCTTTACCATTTTATGCCTGCAGCATCGCTGCCGTGGATCGACAGGGCGTTGTACAGCGCCAGAGAGTGGGCGGGCTGCATTGTCAAGCCTCTGCTTGCTCATGTGGCACCAGCCATAACTGCATGTGAACCCCAAGACTGGGGCAAGGAGAAAGACGTTTGATCGGCTGGCCGATGGATCGTGCATCAAGCAGTGGCATCCCATGTCAGAACAGAGGTGCGACGGGGGCACTGGCTCAGCAGCAGCCGCAGCACAACATGCGCGGCGTGATGGCGCCGAATGCCATATAGCGACAACGGCACCTGCAAGACGGCCATCGCGGGGCGGACAGCCGGCTAACATTCATGTACACACTGCACATGCTGCAGCTGCCAGAGTGCCCATGTTGCTGCGGGCAGTTTGGTTCACTTATGTCCCCGAAACCCTGTGGACCTGTACTCAGTGTACTGTGTACCACATGATAGACCATTGGTGTTTGACGTGGGCACGAGAGATGACAGCATTTGTTGAAGCATGCTCGTTGAGGCGAGCCACAACTTCCCCCTGCAAAGCCTTGGTGCTGAGCGACACTAATGCACGCACTGCGTGTCAGGCAGTGTTCGGTGCCATGCTCCATGGTGCGCAGCCATTGCTTCAGAGTATCGGCTACTCTGGCACACTTTGACTTCACCTGTTGTAGAGTGCAGGGTAGCTGCAGTCCACGGTTGGCGTTCTTCGAGTCGAAACGACAATCGAATCATGGAATGCACAGATGCTCTCTGCTCTATAATGGCAGGTTGCTATTTGCTCTGTTCCAGATGCATTGAGTGGTGTTGTGTGCACTTGGTCCATGGATACATGTATAGATCACATGTACTTGTTGACTGTACTCATGTGGCCATGGCTGCGGATGCAGCCTCACAGCCCTCACTTGTTGCATGTAGCCAGTAGCAGCAGCACCAGCAGTAGCAACAGCAGCAGTACTTCAGACACACACAACAAACAGCGTGTCTTGCATGACACCTTGCCACGGAGGGACAGCGCACGGTGTGCGGCATTGCGGCGCGCGGCATGCAGCGCCGCGATGCGCGGTGTGTGCGTCGCTGCGCTGCCCTACCTCTGATCTCATGGGGCCCGACACAGAGTACGGAACACAGACCTCACAGCAGCTACAGAGGGTGTAGGCGATGACGTGGTCTCTGCTATTGAGGCTACCGACTTGGGGGACCTTCAATGCCCTTGATATGTGCAGCCAGCAAAGGGAGATGTTTGAATCTGGATAACTTCTAGTGGTGCGGTGTGGCAGTAAACCTTACGGCTGACAGCATGCACTGAACGCAGCCTACCATGTTGATGCTGTCTGCGGAAACAACACAAGCCCTAGCAATACTCTGGATGAAACGCCGACGTTGTGAAACAAATGCAAGATGCATTGCATTACAAAGAGCAGTTGCCGCACCTGCGCTTCCTGTTGCAGTTGCAGCGCAAAGCAGAAGACACGGCGACAGGACAGCAGAGGCAAGTGTAGCACCATCTGAGATTCGTACCTGCTACATCAAGAGTGTCCGAGCTGATTGGCTCTCCGCCGGCCACTACTTCTCGGCATGATGCCAGACGAGGCTATGAGCTGCTGAACCTGGTCAGAGTCAAGCGGTTTCAGAAAAACCGCAGTTGCGCCCGAGTCCAGGCACACCTCTGCCAGTATCTTATCCTCAAGACCGCTGAGCATGACTACTGGTATGTGCCGCAGCGCCTCGTCTGCTTGCAGTATTGTGAGCAGCTCAACGCCGTCCATCACAGGCATCACAATGTCCAGCAGCACCAGATCCACTTCCTGCAGCATATACACATGGGGGAATGGTATGTTGGGTGTCAGGCGTATGTCAGCCGTGATGCGAAGCGCACCAATTCACAAAGTTTACACAGGCACCATGCAAGTTCTGCTGACATCATATGTGTCAAGCATGAGTTGACAACAAGGAACAGGTAGCTATCACTATAAAATGCACACCATGCAGCGCAACGCCTTCGAGCTGTTTGAAATCAAGTGCTGCATGCCGATATGCTCCAACACACATGACACACGAGCGATAGTAGATGCTTGCACAAACTCGTGCAGAGTGAGCTGGGGAGCTGGTACCTACTCACAATGGGAAGCAACATTGTTTGTCTGCAATAAACCAGGTAATCCACAGCACCATGTTGTCAGCAAATCGTTGATGCCTGTGTATGCTGCTCACCATAAGTGCAAGTTGACTTCATGAGGGCGTTTCCATTATCCAGCAGTAAACAATTTTCAGTATACTACACACAGCCAGTCCTGAGAAGTCTCTCATGCAGCAACTTCCTAGACATATGTACAACCTTTGGCACGACTCAGAAGTAGGAGACGAAAAAATAATTTGTGCTGACCATAACCCTAAGTTAGGGTTGGGCGGACGTACCTGACCACTGCGCAGCATCTCTAATGCGTTGAGGCCGTTGTCTGCATGCACAGTCCTGTGCCCCAGTGACGCCAGCTTGCGCACCGCCAGCTTGGACGATATGTTACTGTCGTCCACCACCAGTATCGTTATCCTAGTTGCTCCCACTGTACTACTTGGGGTGCTGTATGGCCCCTGCTGGTGGTGGTGCTGTGGTTGGTGATGGTGCTGTTGTTGCGGCTGGTGCTGGTGCTGATGCTGCTGCAAGAGGACCGTGGTCCCTTGTACGTGCGGTTCCACTGAATACTCAAGCGTGGTCCCAGGATCCGTGCGATCGATATCGCCCGCCCCCGCTTGAACAGTTGTGGCAGAGCTCAGCGCTTTTGGCGTGTCTGTTGATCGCAAGTGGTCCAGCAGCTGAAGGTACAGCACACAGTACAGCAGGACCATGCTTCAAGTTGCAGTTCATCAGAGGGGCGGTAATGAAATAGCATTGCATTGAAGTAATGCAAATGTTTTCAACTCAGTTTAATCTTCTTCACAACTTGAACTCAACATTGCATTCCGTTTTTTTGCCAGTAGTGATTTTCCTCGTGGCAACCAAGCGCGCTGTGTAAAAATTTCACTCAAGGCAGTATACACGGGTGCACATGCAGATGGCTTTGTTTTTCTACATTATGGTCGAGTTACATGTCTGCAATAGCAAAGTGCACAAGGCCCAGCAGCTGCGGTTGCAGCAGATTGCGACGGTGCGGGAGCAGAGCAACCTGTGGACTGAACCAAATGCATGGTTACTGCTGCAGCATTGTCTCTATTCATATGTTGAAACGGCCAGTTGTATCGTCGCCTTTGAGGTTGTTTGAACGAATAAATGCAGTAAGTCTGCTGCAAGGGTGTGTCCTCCGATTTGCTGTACTCGATCCATATATTCAGTAAGGATGCGCAGTCACGGTCCTCTGGTGCTCACTTAGGGTTAGGGTCAGGGTTAGATGCTTGCAATAAACAACACACTGGTAGACACTTGGGAGGCAAGCGCAATTGTTGTCAACTGTGTCGGCGCATTCGTGTCTAACTTTGTGCATTGTTATTTTGCACAAAAGCCTCTGCAGTACCTCGTGTCACATTGCTCGCGCCATGGCAACAAGAACTTGAAGGAAGGATTCGTGCAAGAAAGGAACAGCGGCAGGTCAAGAACGCATGCACATGGCAGCTTAGTGCCTGGATGATCATGAGAGTGAGACACCATGTATGTCAACACAGACACAGCAGCTAGGCCAGGCCTGCAAGCTGGCGAGCTGGGCACTACTAGCCCTTGCGGTAGGAGGTACTATTTGCAGCATGACAAGCATCCTGGCATACCATGGAGGTGAGAAAGTCAAACGGCGATCTGAACCTTGACCCAGTACTAGGGTTGGGATTAGGACTAGGGTTAGGGTTGAGATCAAGGCTGTCACATACCTCACGTATGTGCAGTCTCCCATCTGGGCAGCATTGCCTGTAGGACACACAGCAGTGCCGGTCCAGCACCACAAGGCCGCCGCCCTGTAATGACATGCAGGTGGCACCGTTCATGGTTATGTGTGTGAGCTCATCATCCACCAATACAGGTGGAAGGAAGACGGCTGTGAAGCTGTTTGTGTATGGCTCTGTGTGGCAGCTCAGACAACTAGCGGCAGGGACATGTGCGGTTGGGGTACACTGTGTTCTTCTTCAAAGTAACACACAAGCAGTATGGCGATGAATGCTCAGGCTCAAACCAAACGCTGTGAGTTCATGTAAATTCAGAATGCACCTAGTGCAGGTCATCACAAGCCACAACAACCATCTTGTTGAACAGCTGCAACAGCGATGTGTGGATTGTAGGCATGATGCATCTGGAGTAGAGCACAGACTACTCTCTCGATGGTATGTCTAGATGTACTGAAGTCACTAATGAAAGCACAGAAAGGCGATAGGAATCTGCTATTTTGCAGAGCTCAACAGCTTGATGGCCGCATAGTCTGCTTCACGTAATGAAGATGAGTACGCCATACAACGGCTCATCCTGGAGCTCCTTCCCACGTGCTGAGCGTTGCATGCACATGAGCTGTGGACGCCACTTTCACGAACATATCTCACATGCACCAAAGGGCGATTGTAAAGTTGATCGATGGGTATGCGCGATGATGCTCATCAAGCAGGACCGCAAATGCTCAATGCCAGCCGCACTGCAATGAGCACTGCCTTGTGCAAAGTTCACATCTGCTTTCATGCCGAGAGCTATTGACGAGCAAGAACATTGTGCTGCTCTGCCGCATGCGCTTTGCAAACACTGCAGTTGCAAGGCCAAAGTCGCAGCTGACCCTGAGTGGCAAGGAGCATATAGATTCATGGGGGTGACGTCAAGGAAGGCATGTGACTTGCCTGTAAGAAAGTCTCAGTGGTGCTGGTGGCGGCAGGCACGGCATTGCTCCGCTCGCCAACGTGCCCTTCAGTTGGCACTGCGGTGGGCCCGAAGCACTGCAAGGTGACGCGCACATGTATCACCAGTGTCAGTGCTCAGCATCAAGTTCCCGAGAAGAACTTCTGCACGCGCCACAATGCAAAACATATTGGACTGGGTCATTGGAGGTGACTGTTCGCTGTATACGTTGAGGTTACTGGCCACCATCGCAAGCGTGCACATGAAGCCGCAACGCGCGCAGTTGTTATTAGCAGCAGCCATGCACGTGCAGCATTCGAGTGATGCGGTATAACCAGCCTCACCCTAATATAAACCGCAAGCGCGCAATTGGTATGCAGCACTGCATGTTGCAGCAGGCGGTGATGATTGAGGTCAATGAGGTTAAAGCTAGGCTCATGTATAGCCGTGCGCGCCCTGTCGCCTATTGCTGGTTACCTAGCGTGGTTGCACAATTGCTGTACATGTGATACATATATCCTAACCATCCCTTGTCACTTAGAGCTCAACAATCTTTTTGGTTCGTTTTTCATTCCTATACATACTGAGCTTGAATACGTCACCATGCCAGGCATCCGGTGCGAGCTATATACTGGCACATGCCATTGTGACAAAGGCATATCAGTGGCTGCTGAATCAAACTTGAAGTTTGCATTGAAGTTTGCATTCGCCACTACATACATACAGGCGAGCAGTTGGTGACAATGTCTACCTCACTGCACGCGCATGCATGCAATGACACTGACACAACCGAATGTACAATGTGACCAGGTCGCAAGGTGCAAATTCAGAGCTGTGCACGTCTGCTAGGGTTAGGGTTCGCGTTTGCAAGGAACTTATTGCAAGTGTCAGCACTTGACCTTTGAAGTATCACTGTGATAGTAGCTCGCAGGTCTAGCTCAGTTTCGTGGCCTTCAGCATATGTTATTACACTGAATTTGCAAATGAGGTTGCACCACTTGAGGTTGAGGTCAGGTATAGCATAGTCCAGCTAGCATTGCGCATCATCTGAGTACATCATTGCATGTCGCTTGGTCACAATTTGGTTTACACAGTCCTCACATAGACCTGCGCACCCCCCCCTCCCCCAGTTACCAAGGGTAGGGTTAGGTTTAGTACCAAAGTCATATGCAGCACAAGCACACTCCAATGACACTCCAATGCTGGTCTTTTCTGAACAGTTACCAGAAGCGCCATATGGTTGGCTGGCCGTTGAAGGTGCAGCGGGAATGCATGTTCTTTCTATCCACAAGCTCAAACCCTCACCTTAGGGTTAGGCCAAACCTGATCCAGTACATACTGATGACATTTTACTCATGGTGAGCAGACAGGTGCTGAGCCACGTCGAAGCTTTCAGAAATGTACACTGGCTATCCCAGTTTTTACGTCATGCTTTTTGCAACACTTCATTACCAGTTGAGACCATTAACAGCCACTGGTAGAGCACTGCTTTGCGCACTGCAATAGGCGCGAGCAACACGCACCAGCAAATCCTGCCATGGAACTACATCCCACAATCCAGGACACAGAGGTCAGCAAGATCCATGATGGTTTGCTGGTGCTTGTAGTGGTGAAAGTCTGTCAAGTCAACCTCTATATGCTGATGTGTTCGTGATAGTTCAATCCATTGTCTGGAAATCATGACACTTCTTCAATTGAAGTACGTTAATTGAAAACCTCAAATCCCAGTACTCAGGTGTGAAGCGCTGCATATGCCACATGTGCGTCCGATGTGACGTGAGCTAGCGGTCATCATGACCACAATTCTACAATTTTGTCAGGCTTTGAATTCTACAATTTTGTCAGGCTTAGAGTGCTGCTTCCGCCTCAGGGTGAGCCATGTGCACATCACGCAGATGTGTCCATGGCAACGTGGCGAGTGTATTGCGTGATTAGTGTCAAGCATCACTGCCACACATGCACTGGAGCACTAAGGCTGACCATTCAACCATACAGCCGTAACATCAGTTGATCGACATGTGGTCCACTGCGTCTGAGTGAAGGCTATGCATATGCTCAACTTGTACTTCAACTTGCCTGACGCGCCAGGCCAGCATCGCCATACGCATCCGGGTCATAGAGCACCGGGAACGCCATATCGCTCAGGCCTGCCCTCCGCAACGCCTCCGCCAAAGCGTCCAGACTCTCCCCCCGCTGCCCCTCCCTGTCCCCTCCCCCCTCTGGTGACTTCGGCGCCAGTCCCGCCACCGCAATGAGCTCAGCGCGCGCAGCGCTTCCGTCCCAGTGCAGTGCGCCGGTGGCAGCAGCGTTGATCGCCGCAAGGTTCTTGCTGGCCGTCTGCAGCAGCGATATACCGCAAGAGTGGGCGTACTCCGCTGCGGCCGCGCTGCCGGTGCGGCCGCTCGCAGAGAGAAACACAAACACGATGACCAGACTGACGGCTGTCTTGGAGGCGGAGTCTGCTCCCTGGTACAGGTGCTGCAGAGAAATCGCCCGATGTGCAGTTGACGCCAGGGTGAACGATGGCATGTGCGCACCCAGCGTCACTGCTGCCTCCTCCACGGGCTCCAGCGTATGCGCAGCGGTGTGCGGCACCGGCTGCTCCTGGTGGCGTTGGCGGTGATTCTCCTGCTGCCTTGGCTGTTGCTGCTGCTGCGGCGGCTGCTGATGCGGTTGCTGCTGATGTCGATGCTGTTGTGGCTGCTGCTGATGTTGCTGCTGCTGCTGCTGTGGCAGCGGCGACGGCGGCGGCGGCGGCTGCGCAACAGGCTGGTGCTGCTGGAATAACGCAGGCGAGCTGAGCGCTGGTGACATGTGCTGAGCATCTACTGGAGTCACAGGGCTCCCCACACCCAGCACATGTCTGTTGACAGCCGCAATGACATCTTCGGCTTTGACAGGCTTGATGAGCACCTGCACTGCGCCTTGGTGCAGACAGACCTCCGCAAGGGTCTTGTCTTCCAGCCCGCTGAGCATTGCCACGGGCAGCCTCGCGAGTGCAGGATTGTGCCTTATGCGGCTCAGAACCTGCGTAAGGTTTGCAGTCAAAGGAGCAGTAGCGTGTGTTTGAGCGATGCTGACACAGGGGTGGGTGTATGTAGTGCTGTGTAATTGTCGCACAGCTACAAGCACAGTCGGCACGAGGCAGGCGCCCACTTTCTAAACTTCAGCGTTTTGACTTGCCAATGCGGTCTTCAATATTAAGTCTGTCGATGCAGGCAAATGCTCAGAGGTACAGAGTGGTCAATAGCAAATTGTGCGGATCTATGCTGCACTGGTGCAAGGCTAATTGACAGGACCTCGTCTGTGTTGCCCTCTGATAGAAAACAGCCGGCAATTACAAAATCCTTTGATTTTGAATGCTTACCTCAATGCCGTCCAGCCCAGGCATGACAATGTCGAGCAGCACAAAGTCGAATGCAGCAGGGTCTCGCTTGAGCAGCATCAGCGCTGCCTCCCCACTGTACGCCACCTTGGGGACCAGGTTGATGCTCTCCAGGGCCCGACTAGCAAGTTTGCACGATATATGGCTGTCGTCGACCACCAGCACGCTCACTTGCCGGCCGTCAAGAGGGTGCAAGCGCTGCCCCTGCTGACTGAGCTGAGGCGGCAGCCATGGCTGCTGCAGCTGCTGCAGTGGTGTTCGTGCAGCCCCAGGAGACTGCAGCGGGGGATATGCAGATATTCCACCACTGGTAGGATGGCGCCGCTCGTTACATCGTTGCTCTTGCTGCGGCACAGAGGCTGGCAGCAGAAGTGAACTTGGGCCTCTGATGACCACCTCCAGCGCTGCTTGCAGCTCTGGCAGCAACTCATTGTACAGCTCTCTGTCGGTGCGGATGGCGAGGTCCTGCTTCTTGAGATCTTCGTAGCGCTGCAGCACCGCCCGCAGCGCAGCCGCGTTGGCGTCAACATCGACACTGATGCCATTGCCCATGGCTCATTACTCAGCACTGTACTGTCCTGCACCAGATCACCAACGAGAATCAGCTGCTGTCAGCTGCTACCAAATTTCAACTGCTGCCTCCACTACGCGGAGCAGGAGGGCCTGGTGTAGCATCGCAAGAGACACAGACAGGAGGCAGAGCGTCAGGCAAACTGCACTATGTAGGTCTGTGACGAGAAACCCTGAAAAACCTTTCGCCTTTTCACTTTCCCCCGATGACCAGTAGTCCGGCTCCACAACAAAGAAATAGAAATTTGGGTTCTGACGCGGTCATCATTTGGGTTGTGAGTCTCAATAATGGTGCTCTAATGTGGGGCTCTATTGTGATCGATGACGCGACCCGCAAAGAAGGAGTTGTAGTGTCACCAAAGGGGGTGCAGATAGCGTCTTGAAGTATAAGAGACGTTGATCCGAAGATATGGGGGGCTGGGGATTTGAACTCAAGTCAGATCACCTGGCTTGCAAAAATACACCTTCTTGTATGTCACCATCCTTACACAGGCCAAGCATCTCTCATTCTGCAGACTGTGCACTGACTGCTGCTAGTTTCAACCTCGTCACGCCCCTGGCAGGTCCATATACGGCTTGACACCCACCTTGCATTTTGTGCCTCGTGCTTGCTTGCAATTGCTTAAGCCATGATAGATCTCATCAACACTGTCATCTCAGGCGTGCCGCAACATTTGATGCAGCCTGCAGGCATGCATGCAATGGTGGTGCGCCGTGCGACAACACCAGGGACGTCCGATGATCATGATTGCCCGCGGCTGCTAGATGCGCAAGAGGGGTTGCAGAGCCTGAGGGCCCGGGGGTGCGCGGCGCCGAAGCCTGAAGGCATTGGGAGCTGGGGAGGCAGCCCCACCCTGCAGCTGCGGCTGCCATATGCAGCTGTAGCGGGAATAAATACTATTAGTGGAGGACGCTGTGCTGGAGATGGCCGCCGGGCGGCGCTGGCGCCACCGTGACGGCAGAGGCCACTGCAGCAGACTGAGAGCTCGCAGCTGACTAGTCTGAGAGGCACGCATGCGGCAGTGCACTGCATGCGCACTGTCACACGATGGCGCCCGGCACCAACTCGAGCTGCTGCAGCAAAGGCGGCGGCGCAATTTGACGGCCGTCCGCATTGGAGCGGACGGCGTCATGTACTCAGGCTGCAGCAGCCCGAGCAGCAGCGATTTGACGGGGATCCCTTCGAAGAGCCTCTGAGAGTGCGATCATCCATGTCATCGTTTCGCCTGCGCAGCAGCAGCGTGAAACGGTGACCAGCGATGCAGACGGCAGCTGCTCAGCTAGCGCGCTGGGTACGGTGGCAAAGGCTGCGTTTCTGACGGCTCCGAGTCGTGTGCCCAAAGTGACGGCAGCAGCAACAAGGGCGCATGTGTCGGCAGTGGCGGTTGCAGCACTTGCTAGTAGTACTGTGACGGCAGAGGCAGCGGCTTGGTTAACAATTGTGGCTGCTGCAGCGGCAGTGCAGGTCGCCCATGGCATATGCGCTGCAGTAGCAGCAGCGGCAGCGCCAGCAACCGTTGAACAGCAGTATTTCACCCGCAGTGTCGGCAGCTTCAAGTTTGATTCCCTCTCATGAACCGCACTGCAGCAGCGGCGGCCACCGCTCAACCTGGTCCTGCAACTTAAATATGGGAGTGGCAGGGTCACCGGTCATGCAGCTGCCGCAGCGGACCTTAGAGTTGGTGGTGGCGTGCCGCGCGACGTCACAATGCTCGTAGGAGAGGCAGAAGCTTGCAGCGTGTATATATTATAAGAGGACGCGTCAACCGCAGCGGCGTCACACGCTGGGCGCCTACGGCACTGCAGGCGCCATGGCAATCCTGCTGCGAGCAAGTACTACTGAGTAGTACATCGGGCACGGCGCAGTCATTCAACAGCATGATGGAGCCCGGGCCACCGTGACCATGCATGTGCACAGCATGGGGGGTGATCATGTGCACATTGATGGCATGTCGCGCACAGGGGGAGAATTAAGCGCAACAGCGGAGCACGGCACCGCGTGCGGCGATTCAATTACAAGTTAACAATTGCGGACATGAGTGATTCCGTCAATATATGGCAGCTGCTACAGCGCCGGCGCACATGCAAAATTGTGGCGCCGGGCGTGCGCAGCGTAATTGCTTAGGCGATGGCGCACCATGGTCACCAGTGGTGGTGGTGGTGCTTACTCTAGTAAGCCCGCTCGAGCAGCACAAATGGCGGCGATGGCGCCAGCAGCTACGGATGCAGCATGGACATGCCTGCAGCAATGTGGAGGCCTCGGGAGCACAAAAGGCGCGCAGCAATGCAGATGCTAGGTTCAAGTTGCATGGGCGGCATGTACAGCAGAATTGACCGTTATTACGGCGGCCGTGATGGCGGGGGGCCTTTGGGTCATGCATGCGGCACCGTGATGTACTGCGGCTCACTAGCAGGCAAAGATGCAACGCAGCCCGGCATTGTCAAGGGAGTGGCACGCTAGGATGCAAGCACGCGCGGCTTTGTACTAGTAGCTCAGCCTGTCCCGGCACCATTAGGTCACGGTGATTCAGCAGCACGTTCACTGCAGTACTGCAGAAGGAGGGATGTCAGCTTTGTTCCCGCCCTCCCTGCAGTGCCCCTCAGCTGCCAGTAGCTGCATGCTCATGCCGGCAGTGAATTTTTCAGTTGGGGGTAAGACTGCATTCAGGGGCTCCCTGGGACCCGGGGTATAGTAGCGGCGGTGTTGACTGCAGCACTGGGGGGCATACACGTCATCGAGAGGACGTGACACTGTGCCACTGGCTGCAGCAGGAACAGCAAGCTTGAAGGCCACTGCGGCGGCGGCAGCAGCAGCCATGGCAGGTGAGACTTAGCTGGGGCAGAAGTCTGAGGCAGCGGGCAACATCGCAGGGGAGGCCACTGGCAGGAGCGCTCGCCAGCGGCGATGCACGTGCGGCAGCACTCGCGCGGGACAAGTTGCTAGTGCCAGCGGGCACACCACTGCATCAGTAAGGCTCAGCAGCAGAGCATGGCTTGGCAGCGCGCTCTGATCGGCGCCGTGACACATGCGGCTCTGGTTCTAGTGTGTTTCGGTTTCGAAGTTCAAGTTTTGACCAACTGACTTGAACTTGATTCATCCTCATCCCGTGAAGCGCCTGATATGCCAACACGCGCGCCTACGGTCATGTCGGACAGACGAGTTCGGAATCCGCAGCTCCACCATATTCCCGAAGGAGTAGGCACCCCTGCGCCCCATCATTAAATACTTCTTCAGGTCTTCCGTTCTGAACAATCGCGAGCTGTCCACGTGGAGTCGCGGTGCGACGTTGTCGCCACTGTCAGTGAGCGTGACCACCCGGATCTGGCAACATAGACGCTCATCTGCGGCGTTGCTGCTATGGGGGGAGCGCCCCTCTGAGTTCTGCCGGGCCTCGGGGCACTGTTTATGGCAAGCCAGCCTCCGAGGCCTACATCTATATGCATCTGAGTTGAGGGGGATGAGCGCTGCCTGCGCTGCTGCTGATTCTGACTGCTGGTGTGGGGTATGTATGCACTGCATGAAGGTCCGGGGTGCCATGTGGGGGGGAGGGGGTACATCGACCAGGTTGCGGGCCCCTTGGGGGGGGGGGAGGAGGGGGAGGAGGGGGTTGCCTGTTGTTAAGCGTTTATACTACTTAGTAAGCTTCACAGCCTTTGCATTGTCTACATGGCGAGTAGCAGTACCACCACCACCACCACCAGCAGCAGCAGCAGCAGCGGAACCATCAGCTGCAGCGTCATTGCGCTAGCCTGCCCTGATCTCATGGGGCCCAGCGCAGAGTCTGCACAGACTCTCGGAGCCGCAGCAGCTACAGAGTCACGGTGGTGCAAGCGTTAACGCGGTCTTCTGCTATTAATGTGCGCCCAGGTGTTGTCGATGCAACGCATCTCGGTACCTGTACTTCGGTTGCCAATGTGGGAACTGGGGTGCGCCAGTCTCCTGTGTGTGTGTGTCGTGTGTGTAGCTACTACCAGCCGCTGTTGACTACCTCACCCGCTCCTACCTCGACCCAGCAATGACCCGTGTGCCGTGAGAAAGGGTGTGCCCCCTAACTCCCATAAGAACCCAAGTAGGCCACCATGGTTGGCAAGTACAAGCAGAGCAAGGCGCTAAGGCTTATAGCATGGTTTTACAGGTGTCGAAGTATTAGCATGAAGCATCTGCAATGGCAGAATACGGCATAAAGCCAGTGTGGCAGAATATGGCTAAATAGCCCCCTCTAACCCTAGGGTCGCCTCACAACATTAAGGCTACTTCCTCCGACAACCTTCATGCCCTAGATAACACTTATTGACATTCCGTCCTGCCTACACATGCCATGAGATGATGAGATCAAGCTACATCAAGCAAGCACGAGACACAAAATGCAAGGTGGGTGTCAAGCCGTATATGGACCTGCCAGGGGCGTGAGGAGGTTGAAACTAGCAGCAGTCAGTGCACAGTCTGCAGAATGAGAGATGCTTGGCCTGTGTAAGGATGGTGACATACAAGAAGGTGTATTTCTGCAAGCCAGGTGATCTGACTTGAGTTCAAATCCCCAGCCCCCCATATCTTCGGATCAACGTCTCTTATACTTCAAGACGCTATCTGCACCCCCTTTGGTGACACAACAGCTCCCTTCTTTGCGGGTCGCGTCATCGATCACAATAGAGCCCCACATTAGAGCACCATATTGAGACTCACAACCAAATGATGACCGCGTCAGAACCCAAATTTCTATTTCTGTGTTGTGGAGCCGGACTACTGGTCATCGGGGGAAAGTGAAAAGGCGAAAGGTTTTTTAGGGTTTCTCGTCACAGCCCAACATAGTGCAGTTTGCCTGAAGCTCTGCCTCCTGTCTGTGTCTCTTGCGATGCTACACCAGGCCCTCCTGCTCCGCGTAGTGGAGGCAGCAATTGAAATCTGGTAGCAGCTGACAGCAGCTGATTCTCATTGGTGATCTGGTGCAGGACAGTACAGTGCTGAGTAATGAGCCATGGGCAATGGCATCAGTGTCGATGTTGACGCCAACGCGGCTGCGCTGCGGGCGGTGCTGCAGCGCTACGAAGATCTCAAGAAGCAGGACCTCGCCATCCGCACCGACAGAGAGCTGTACAATGAGTTGCTGAGTTAGGGTTAAAATTAGGGTTAGGGTAGCAGCGGGGGGAGGCAGGAGGGGGGCTTGGGGAGCAGGTTAACTGCCATGATGCAGGATCATGTAAGATAGGGTAAGTGTAGTAACAGCAGCAGCAACCAGAACTTGAAATCTTCCAAGTCTACAAGACAAAGAGGCATGCCATCGGGACATCATGCCATTACTGTGATGTATACCGTCTTCAGCATCAATATCCTCATGTGTTCGCCACTAGAGGGGCCAACGCACTACTTCGATGCCTGGCGAGCGAATGTGGGTGCGGGTGATGTGGAGAGCGAAGCAGCACGCAGCGACTGATGCCCTATCAAAATACAAAATGTCCATCTGAACACGTTGTGGTCACAGTTGAAGGCAGCCCAAACAATGCAGTCAAGCATGTGAGGAAGAGACAAAGTGATCACAGCAGAGCCACTTATACAGACCAGGACAGTTGACCACTAAGCCTGGCCAATTGAATGCATTGCATGCGCATTTGCGTCATAAACAGAATGACGTAGGTGAACGCCCACCACAATGGGACGTAGGTGAACGCCCACCACAATGGGAACTCCATAGACTGCTGAACTTCAAGGTGTCACGGTGTTGGGGGCAGATAGGGGGAGGTAATAAAGCTGGCGTATACACAGTCTGGCGTGCATCTGTGCATCAGCACGCTGAGGGGTCCCGCACACCAGTACAATAGACATGCCGTCTCAGGCCGCAACAAGTGAGTGGGCCCCACACTAGTTTGTGACTCGCTTGTCATGCTGCTCAGCGCAACGCACTGCTGTCGGTTCCAACAGACATCAGGCAACTTGTCACTGCACCCTGAGGCTGCCTTCCCCCACACCGCATTCCGGTCCGTGTGCTTCCCAAGCCAATGGCCATGCAGGCAGCTGCTGCTGCTGCTGTTGCTGCACTGGCTCTGTGCCAGTGCAGTGTATGTCGCAGTACTGAAGCTGAGCGTTGCACTCGCATATGGCTACTGCTGTGCTGCCCTATCTATAGACAGCCACTGGCACCACCGCCACGGCCTGCTGCAGTGAGGCGCACTTCCGCAGCAAGCTTGTGACGAGGTGTAGTTGGCCTTGCTGTCAGTGTTGCTGCTGCTGAGCATCACCATTGGACTGCAACAGCTGCGCTGGGGTCACGTGCACGCCCCCCCCGCCCCCCGCATCACCCCTCACCGGCACCTCAGTGCACACCCGCACCGGCCGCAGGTTTCTTGTCTCGCCAACCTGCACTAGCCGTTGTAACAGCTCAGCCACCTCATCGGGGTTTCTGAGTGTGTATGCTGCGTGCGTGTCACGGCTCTCCTCTGAGACCAGTATGCCAAGGCCTGGCTGCTGGCCTTTCTTGCAGTTGCCGGCTGCGGAGAACACACGAAAGGCGTCCTCGTCCGTCCTGTCATCGCCGATGAAAATAGTGAAGACCTGTGGAGTGCAGCAAGGATACCCAGCCGTGCTCAGCGACCCTGCCAAACAGTGGCAATGATGTATGTTTACGGTCTGCCAAGGGTTAGGGTTAGGGTTAGGGTTAACCCTAACCCTAACCCTAACTATAACCCTAACACTGACCAACATACAGCAGCGGTGTACTTGAAGGGCAATTCCCGCTCAATGCCGCCACTCACAGTAAAGCGGGCTTAGAGCAGCAGTGACGACATGCGCCCAGCAGACTGTGTGCTGTGTACTTACTGCCAACAAGCCCTACCAGTATACCAGTGCACTGTCTGTGTGTGACACTGCAGCGCAGTGAGCGCCCTGCCACAACCAGCCTATTCATGATATGCAGGTGCACGTGGTCAGCTCGTGATTGCAATGCTGAGGAATCAGATGTGGAAGGCAGATTGGAATGGTCAGACTCTCTGACACATGCATACCCCCGACTTGATCAAGCAAGCACACTCAACCCATCGGTATTGATGTCAGTAAACTTCATCTGCATGAACGCAACATCACAGCCACTGCTGCTCATTGAATGCTGTTTATGAAACCATAGAGCCATAGCACCTTTTTGATATTACTGCAATGTTTGCAATGTTTCATATATGGGCAGTTGTAGCGTTCTGACATTGGCCTGCAGCCTTGCCATGCGCGCATCAAGCGTCGTTTCACTAAAGCTCAGAACTGCCACACATGTGCACCCAATGGCTAGGGCTTGATGAAAGCGACCGACACGTCACCTCTCCATGTGGTGGGGCATCTTCATCTCCATCGCTGTCTACCAAACTCGCTTCCTCGGGCTCCTCGAGAGCAGCTGCTGTGGCAGTTGCACCCGCTGCCGCAGCACCATCGCCGCTGCCTGCTTGCGCATCCTCACGCTCTGCAATTTGGAAGCTGGTGGCGTCTGCCTTGGAATGTCGGGACAGGCCTAGCATGTCCAGCATCCAGACCACCGCGCTGCAGATTCACGTAGCGGCCAAAGAGGGAGCAACAGCAGCATTGATGATGATTACAGCAGCATAGCCTTCGCGATCGGGTTCTGCCTTGATGAAGGGCAGTGGGCATAACACGTCATTGTGGCTATACTGCAAGTGCCACATGCTGTTGGAAACAGCTGCTGGTGCAAGTGGCAGCAACGCTCGCTTGCTGCTGCCTCTGCCCCATGGCAGGCTTGGCTTGGCTTGCACTCATTTATTCCTTCTGGACATTCCAGCTGCTGCTTCTAGTTGAAATGGAATGATGTCCACTTGAATAATATCCACAACAGAGCTGTGGACTCAATTTCAAAGTGCGATGCCGCCAGTTGGCGCCACTGCTAATCTCAACTTGGCCTGGAACACAAAGTCTCTGCGCGAGTGAAACGGCAAATACTCACCAATGCGCAACACGTGAGCTCTTTGCTATACTAAGCCATGGCAAAGGCAGAGGTAGCCTAAAATCCTATAACACCGTGCACGTCTAAACTTCCTTCAAGGATAAATGCGTGCCTGAGGCAGCATTCAAAAGTGGTACTGGCAGTGGCAAGTAATGTAAGCTCTTGCCCGTGACAGATATGCCCTCAGCAACATTGCACACTTCATGGCATACAAGAGCTTGCAGCTGGTACTCTCAACGCTGACATCACTTCTGCGATGCATGTGCACTATGTGGACTCGTCGTTACTTGAAGTATGGCAGTGCAACCTCAAGGGCTTAGGGTAACCCTGACCATAACCCCAACCCTCACTACTCAACTGCGCAGGACTGAGCTACAGATGACTCCAGCGCAAGGCTGTCCTCCGCATGTCTTATGGCGAAAGGGTGATGACCAGAGCGACCCTAACCCCAACCCTTGCCCTACTAGCTGCAATGGCCAGGAACGGAATGGCAGCACATGAACTCACTGTAGCGTTAACAGTTAGGGGTAGCGTGAGGTTTATGAACTCACCTGCCCTTGTTCCATTGCACATCTGGCTGTAATTCAAACACCTCCTTGCCATTGCGCAGCCTGATGCCCGATTTTGAAGACTTGTGGCAGCAAAATGGGGTATATAAAGAGGAATCGTCAGCACCGCAAACAAGGTGTAGTAGTAGCAGGACCGAACGGATGGTTGACTTCGGGTTAGCAGACTTGAAGTTAGGGTCAGCAGCAGCAAAGCTCACACAAGTACAGACTACAAGCCCTTCTCACAGAAAAACAGACTTGTGAGATTTGCGCTGCTGCCGAATTGCACTCAGCGGTGGTGACCGGCATGCTGACAAGAACGATGGGCCTGTAATTACCTGACAAACTGCATGATGGCACGCCACTACTCAGTCGTTGACCACAGCTGATGAGCTGCAGTGGAACAACATTGTTCACAGTGGCTCTACTGGGATGTGGCTTTGAGGAATCACTCAAGTTAAGGCCATGGAAAAAGCACATGACTTCTACATCTTGTGTCGTTCTGAACCTACAATCTTGGGATCTCCTGCCCATAAATTTGTACAAGCGACATATCAGGTTAACATAAGGGCAGACAACGCAGAGGCATAGCCAGCAGCCTCTCTGTGCCATGATGATTGCGCCCGCAAATAACTCATGTGAACAAATGTCCCGCCACATATTGCGACACTGGCCACGCTTCTGTGAAGCCGCTGACATTTGATGTGTTCATAAATTGCAATAACACTGCTCATTAGGCATGAGTGATTTATCAATCACCAGTTCAAGCATCCATGATTCGCCAATCACCAGTTGACAGAAAGGCAGGGTACATGTCCTGCACATGGTGAGTGATACCTACATACCTGTACTTGTTGCACAATTTTCTCAATGCGCGGCACGTCGCTCCTGTCGCAGTTCCTGTAGTGCACTGATATAGAGTACATGTTATCCTCCACCTCCGCCCCGGTAATGTCACGCACGGCCTGCACAACGCAGGTGACAGATGTGCATCTCAGTATGTGATGATCACTTGCGCCTGCTTAGGACTCATGATATGCACCGTGAAGGCCGGGCTGACATATTGCATCAATGCAACAACCCTAGCCCTAACCCCAAGGTCTGAGCTCTCATCACCACGAATAGCTGCGCATTCGCTGCTGAAGACTTCAGGTGCTGTATTTCAAGAACACGTGCAGTAGGGCATGATGTTCTTCACTAGCCCTACCCCTAAACCTAACCCTAACCTTCACGCCTGCGATGCACAACACATGTCTAGACTGGCAGCACCAGTCTTGATACCTCTGAAGCTCACTTGGAATTAGGGTTAGGGCTACCCTCAGCCCAGACTCCAACAGTTTCACAGATGATCAGGGACAGTGCACAAGTGCCCGCCATTGGCCAGCACATAATGACAATGAACTGCTGCACCTGTGCTTGAAATCAACCTTGCACAGGTGCATTCTGGACGTGTGATGGGCGGTCTGAAGGTTGAATGTTTCCTGCTTCCTGCTTCCATTGTGAGGCTTCATATTTTGCACATACACTATGTTGTGGCGATCTTGCATCAACTTGTCCCTCATACGTGCTTTCTCCGACTCGCATCATGAGTGCACTGATAAGTTATAACAACAATAAGCTCACACAGCGCTGACATACGTATTGTCTCGCTCAGCTCATGATGACAGGCATAGCTCAAACTGTGCGCATGTGAACGAGAATTTTCAGGGCTCTCAAGAGTATCTGCCTCACAGCATGAGCCAACTATGCTCTGTCTGGCTTGTTACAGGCAAAACAATGTGCATGCCAATGTCCCAGCTATTGCCTGAATTGGCTGCTGCCACACGAGTCTGTAAACAGCTGTGCTGGTGGTTCTGTGTCCTAACCAGCAAGCAGCGTTTGAAATTATATGTCTGACCCATAACCCCCGAGCAGTGCAATCAGACGCACTGGAAACAATATTGACTTGGCACTTCAATTTCTGTCGCCCGCCGACTCAGCAGCATGTGAGCTTTCGCCGGTTGAACAAACTTCATGCGGTCGTGCAGCCTGATGACCCGTGCGTCAAGGGCATTGCTGGTCTGGGAATCTCAAAGCGCTGTTTACTGATGGACGTAATCAAAAAAACTTTTGTTGGCGTTCCCTGTCAGCAAAGCATGCATGCATGGCCGAACCCATGCACGTACCCTGTACTAGCACCATCTTATGTACGTGTATTTATGAACATACGTTCATGAGCACTATCATGCGCACAATATGACTGCATACACATACCTCCTCCAACTCCTGACGCATCTGCTGTAGCACAGGCAGGAACTCCCCAGCCACCTGGTACCGCACCTCAACGGTTCCACCTTCACTTGCATCGCTCGGCAGCTGAACGCCTCTGGCCTCATTAATGTTCCCAAGTCCGTTCTGCCGCAGTGGGCTGCTGCTGACTGAGCGCTGGACTTGAGCGTCAACTTCAACTTGAGTTGTTTCAACAGCCTCCCCTGCCGCAGCTACAACGATGGTGTGTGCCGCTGGCAGTGCGCCAGTGCTGATTTCTCTGCTTTGAACACCATCAGCAGCGTCGGGCGGTGGTTGTTGGCCCTCTGGGCTGCAACCAGGAGCTAGGATGTCGAAGCCGTGACTGCCGGCATAGAACAGCCCAGGGACATTGACAAATGTGCGGATTTTTGCCAAGCTGCGACCGGTCACAATACCCGTGACATAGTGTTTCGGCAGTTCGCGCAGCGTTTCTCGAACCTGCAACGAGAGAGCAAGGTGGTGCTAGAATGTGGGCGAGTTGAAGTAGTCGGTGCAATTCCGTGTGTGGACTTTCGTGGCCATTGCTAAGCTGCCAGAAAGGTCTGCACTATCAATGCAGAAGCAGTAATTATGCACACGCTGGGCTGATGCGATGATCATGTGACCAACAATTTACTAGACCAGCGCTCTGCAGCAGAACTGTTTGACCACGTCGTCCAGCTTCAAGTTGCATGCATTGCGACTTCCTATGCTTCAGATACTGCCCTGCTCTGTATTTCAGTTCCTTACGCATACGCCGCATTCAGAAGGGTCGCTCGCAGAGTGTGCAGAGGTAAACGGGATACAAAATGATACACCTGCCTGCTTCAACTCACCTCCTCCGACAGGAGGGCTTTCTTGGGATCATTGACGATAGGTGTAAGTGTGCCATCGTAGTCCAGCAATAGCACCAGCCTCCTTGTCGCCAGCAGCGCCTCCAGGACGGCAAAGTGATCAAGAGCGTTGGTGCTTCCAATACTCAAGCACCTTGTAAGCTTGCGTGTCGTGCGAACTCCTCTGGCCCTGCCGCCGGCACGCCTGGCAATCACAGGCGGTTCAGGTGCAGGAGGATCTGCAACCTGCATCGCGCCTCTGTAAGGACGAAGCCGTCAGGTGGGGTGTGGGAGCCACGACATCAGCCTTTCCTTCCGCGTTTGCATTGGTTTTTTTTTCAGGCTCGAGGAAGGGACCCCCGCTCAACCGGTGAAATCCTCGAGAAAAAAAAAGAAACCAAAAAAAAAACACTCACACACCCCCGCACCCCCGCTACCCACCCACCCACCCCCGCCCCAGCGGCGGGCGCGGGGGCGGCGCGCAGCTTGAGTACTGCGGCTGCGACGCAGCTCGGCGATGGAGCGCAATAGAATACTGCCACCCCGGCAGCAATCACTACGGCGCAGCACCTTTCTGCCGCGCGGTGCCGCAGCTGCGGCGGCAGCTGCTGCGGCGGCGGCGGCACTGGCATTGGCAGCGTCGGCAGACCCGCACCAGTAGCAGCGGCGACGACGGCGGCGGCGACGGCTGCGACACCTCAACTGGCACCACCAGCAGCAGCCACACCTCGTCGCGCGTGCAATGGGCAGACTTCAAGGCGTGCGCAGCGCAGTGACACACGCAGCAGCAGGACACCAATGCACGCTCTCAGCGTCGACAGCAGGCCACCGTTGACAACGGCAAGTGGGCCGGCCTGGCCATACCGACGCTGCGGTGTAGTGGGCATTCCACAGCGCTGGCCGATGTTGCGAAGGGCGGCTTGGACAGCGGAGACAGCTCAACAATTGATGAATCCACAGCATACGTTAGTATGCTCCTAGCCTGGCAAAATGCCCATCCAGCATCAGAGCACAAGCAGTATGGCAGCACGCACGTAGCTGTGGGTATTATTGAGCAGGATTCACAGGTGTGACATGTGTGACTCCAATCATTGGCATCGCATTGACGTGGCACATCCCGACCCAGTCAAGGGGACATAACATACAAGGCCACTTGGCACAACAATGGCACACAAGGAAGCACAAGCAAATGGCACATGGATAAGAGCAAAGCACCAGCGCTCTCGTGTATTCAGGACATCGTTGTGCGGTATCCCTTGTGCTGTACACAATCCCTACTCACATAGCGCTGCTGCTGAAACCCAGGCGTGCAGAATCATAATAGTTTGGCCCGGCAGCAATGTCGCCCCCCCCCCCCCCTTTCCCTGCTGAGCATCATGCCGCCCCGCCCACAATCACCACCTCACCAGCATGCATGCAGGCGGAAAAAGTCAGAGCTACACGACGTGTCAGAGCTCTAGCGGAGGCCTGTGTCTGCATGCGACTGTGAGTGGCGCAGTGCAGCGAGGATGCACGACGAAACAAAGCGATGTCAGCCATTGCAAAAGCACGTGTCAGAGGCGGTCCACCTTGGAGAAGGCTCCGCCACCAAGCACAACGCGCTCAAGAGCACGCCTGCCGTCCTCTTTGAAGTCAAAAGCGCAGTTGTGTGCCTCCGGGTGGCGGTGGAGCGAGCAGAACACGAGCTTGCACTTGCACTCAATGCCCGTCAGGCCTGTCTTCTTGTTGCACGTGAAGCAACGCTTACGGTTTTTCTGCAGCTTGGGCAACGGTGACAAGTCCATCGCTTCCACGCCACTTCCCCCGTCCCCCGCCCCTGCCGCCCCCGCACCCCCTGATCCGTCCAGCGAGAGCTCTGCCGCCCGTTTCGCCGGTACTACCGACATGCCCGGTACATGCGCAGCATCCTCCCGTTGAGGGGTGCATGGCGCCGCTGCTGGCGCAGCTGCGGCGTCACTTGTGGTCAAAGCGGGCGCCTGCTCCCGTTCTGCTGAGGACGATCCGGTAGCAGAGGTTGATAGTGCCGAGACGTGCCGTGCAGTATTGAGCTTGGTTTCTTGTGGGGGAAAATGTGTGCTGGCGGTGCTTCCGGCTGTGTTGTCCTTGACGGTCTGCTCCATGCTCGAACCCTGCACTTTCCGATTTAGGCTCTCCTTGAAGCATTTGGAGCACAGGTAGTTGGTGGTGGCGGAACTGAAGCGCAGCAAACGGTAAATAGGGCCGGCAGCAGAGCCTCAGTGACACTTGATTTGTGAGAGTTGACAATCATTCGCCGCTGACACATTATCAGCGCCCTTATCACAAAGTGTGGCGATGGCACGTTTTCGCACAGGCGCCCAGAGTGACGGAGACATACGGCTGAGCACACGCGTGCACAAATGACAACCTGTGATCGGCGGAGTGATGCAAGAGGCTCGAGGTGACATGAGAAAGGTGCTGGCACCAGCAACTGAGCGTCGAGAAATACCCCATGGTCAGTCCCTTGTCCGGCACGAGAAACAGTTCTGTAGGGCCAAGTGATGTTGGGACTCACCCGAAGAAACCGCACCCTCCTGAGCACAGCTGCATATCCTGCTGCTCCATTCCAGTCGATGGCTGCTTTTGCTCCGCCATGGCTTCGCTACGTGTCTCGCTCCTGACCCTGACCCAAGAGTTTCAACTTTTGGTCGAGCTTCAGACAGCCAGACTGTGGACGAGAGTGAGCCGATTACGCCTGCACAGTAACAAGCTTGACAGCAACGACTTCTTTGTGTTCTGTCCAGGCCTGACTGTGTGCGGTGTGGCGTGGTGGGTCGTTTTTCTCACACCGAACTGAACGAGTTCAACTTTAGCTTGAAGTTCGCGTTGGTCTCAGCAACAGCTTCCTTGGCAGCTGACAGGTTCGTGCTGGACGGTAGCTCACATGAAGGGAAGCAATGGAGCAGAAGCTGCCGTCGGCGCTGCAGCAGCAGGTGCAGGTAGTGCCGACGCCGCGACGGCAATTTCAGTGGCCAGCGAAGCCACCCCTTCCGCAGGCCACAGTCCCGCGTTCACCAAATTCATGAGAGGCTTCTGGGATTTGGCAACCAGCAACAGTCCTGCGCGACAAGGCGCCGCTTTTGCCGTCGTACAACACCTCAGCGATCCCAATGTCCCTCAGAAGGACGTGGACTACGCCGTGGTGCGCTTGCTGCGAGGGATTTGCAGCAGCAGGGAGGCTGCTCGCCAGGGATTCGCGACATGTCTGGCAGAGGCTCTGCTGTGCCTATCAGAGGAGCAAATTTCCACCGCAGACATGCGCGACCGGCTGTTTGAAGCCACCAAGTACAACGGCAGCCTCAAGGGCCAGGAGGAGCGAGATGCGTGCTTCGGCAGGCTATTTGGCTGCGCCGCCATCGCGCGCTCGGGACGCTTGGGAAACTCTGACGCGAACGCAGACGTCGCCGTGCAGCTGCTGCAAGCGGTGGTGGAGCTGCACCGCATGAGGCACTGGCTCAGGCAGGTGACAGTCGAAGCTGCACTCGACATCGCCAAGGAGCTGCCCGACGCTCTGCTGCTGTCCAAAGGCGTGCCGCTGCTGCAGCAGATGCTCCGCCCCGCCGCCACCGTCAGCGACGGCGACGCTGCCGCTGGCGAAGACGCCTCCACGCCGCCTCTTGAAGACATGCAGGCGGATCAGCTGTCGCTGGCGTTCGGGCTGCACGCCCTGTTGCGCGAACGTGACCTGCTGGAGTCTGACAGCATGGCGCTGCACAAGAGCATGCGCCGCAGGCACCTCATAACAGCCGGCAGAGGCGCAGCGCTGCTGGAGGCGCTGAAGCAGAGCACGCGCGCATTCCCGCGGCTGCACTCCGTGTGGGGCCGCATTTGGGATGACCTGGGGCTCACGCTGCCGCGCCCCGATGCCATCAGCGACAAGCGCCTGCGATACCTCAAAGACTTCTGGACGACGGTTGTCGATGAGGGACTCGCAGACGGCACGCACACCACCAAGGGCAGTGCGCTGCTGCTGGTGTCCCAGGTGCTGCGGCGCGCGCCGCCCGCGGCAGTGCCCGTTGTCATCAGCGGCGGCATCATCCGCCTTCTGCTGAACCATGCGGGGAAGGAGGGCGCAACGCTGCACGCCATGGCGCGGTCGCTGCTGGCGGGGGTCTCTGCGGCGACGACGGATAGCGCGGATGTGCAGGTGGCGCTGGCGGCGAGTCTGCTGCAGAAGGGCGGGCCCAGGTGAGCGCTGCCTCTTTAATTATGCACTTATAGTCGTTACATCATAGTCAATGCTTGGAGTGGAATGTCAGAGAATGGGCAGGTGATACAACTGCGCAGTAGCTAGTGTGTTGGCGACGCGGGCATGCAGTAGTTTTCACGTTGGCGCACAGGGTGTAGTGTCAGGAATTAGGCAAGTGGCGCAGGTGCGCAGTAGCAGCCGTGTTGTCAGTTGAGTGTTCAGTGTAGGCATGTTGCGTGGAGCGAGAGGGATGGGTGGCAGGTACCGGTGCTATGCCAGCAGGTACGTATTGCGCTGTAATCGGCACGCTGGCTTATTAAAGCTGCACTTGCAGTTGCACAATCTTAGAATTGCACACATTCAGTTTTCAACGAGGCGTGAGACTTCAGGCTTGTACACTAACCATGCTGTGGAATTGTGGTGATAGACATTGAATGGTTCTTGCCGTTTTAGTACTGTAGCTGCAGCTACTTGGAAGCTGCGCGATTCTGTTGTCATTGTAAGCAGCAGCTCAGCAAATACCAAGGTTATGGTTGGTGCTTGACACCTTGGTAGTGCAACGTCCATCTCCATGAGCCTCTATCAGAGCGACGAGAGCGCACGTATTCGTGTTGGTGAGGCCATGCGCTGAACATACTACTGTCCATGAGTATGCATAAGTGGACCTTAAACAACTATTATATTTGACTGCAGGTTTGACGCTCGGACAGGGACCAGAACAGTCGCTGAGCTACTGGAGTACTTGGATGCAGCCTCAGTGCTCAAGCATGTGGAGTTCCTGAAGGCGGTCGCACGCGGTGGCGAGGCGGTGGAGGCACTGGAGGCGGATGAGCCAGACGCTAATAACACCGAGGTGCGTTGGGCGTTGAGTGATTGAGTAATTGAATCATTAAGTAATTGTGTACTCTTGTGGCATTGTAAACAGCCAGACGCTGACGATACCGAGGTGTGTCGGGCGTTGAGTGATCGAGTAATCGAGTCACTAATTGAGTGATCCAGGTAATCAGAGTCATTAGTTATTGTAAACTCATGTGGCACTGCAAACAGCCAGACGCTAATGATGCCGAGATGCGTTCAGCGTTGCGTGATCGAGTATACGGGTCATCAAGTAATGGTGGACTCATGTGGTCACTTGAACAGAGGAGTCTTAGACCTGATCCAGCAGTGGGTAGCACATGCCCAGCCCTAGAGTTAGGGGCAGAGTGATGGGTTGCTATTAGCACATGAAAATATGGGATGAGGTTGAGATGCAGGCACATATGGTATGTAATGTTGTCCATGTGTGGGTATGTATGCTGTCCGCTAAGCGGTAACGTAGGAATGTACCTACATGCTTTCATAATGCAAATGCCCTTGTCATGTAAATCACGATCAAAGGAAGGCACTTTACACGTAACAACAACAATGCGCATGCTGTGGTGGTCCCAGCTTATTAACATGTATGCATACACGGAGCCGCTCAAGTTCATGGACTCACGCCTGTAGCTCAAGTAGGTGAACTTTCATCATTGACTTGGCTTGTAGGTCATGTGCTGCTATCTGGCTGTGACCTTTCATGTCAGTCGAGAGCAGACTGTGCATTATCTGCTTCAACCGCCTCTTGACCTACTGTTGCGCAGCATGTGACCAAACCCTCACCTAAGAGTCGCAATGATTGGTTGATCAAATGAAAGATCATGATCCTAATGCCTCAGCCGCAATCCATGCGCACTATGACCATGCTCTCATTGCTGTGCAGCAGACAGCTCTATCTCCTCAGGAGCTTCCACACACCACTGATGTAATTTCCTGATCCCCCCCCCCCCCCCCCCCCCATCAGCAGGTGCAAAACCTGACCTGGGCGGTGGATGCATTGTACGCACTCACACGCAGCCCGCGCCTGAGCACCAGCCTGAGCAGCAGCGAACACGGCGCTCTGTTCAAAAATGTGGCGCTGTTTTTCTTGGAGTGCGGCATGTTTGCGCAGACAGAGGAGGATGGCGCATCTGTTGCGGTCACTCAAGAGGTGAGCACTGCCGCATGACCTCAAATACATACATACCCGTTGAAACCACACTTGCACAAACTCTCACCGCGTTGTGTTGTAGATTCTCAGGCAGGCTCACAATGGCCTTCAGCATCAAACGTATGTTGAACAGGTGGCAACGTCGCGATGCCATCATTACTGGAAAGAATTAGAAATGGCCATACTTGCCCAATATGACTTGCGTCCACGTATCTCTGGCACTTGTTGACGAGTGTTTGCCTAGCGCAGGGTTAGGCCGCAAGGCCACCAACATGTACAACACGTGCCCCAAACATGTTGTAACTGCTGACATTTGTAGCCAGTGATGTGCTTTGCAACAGAGGCACTGATGGGTAAAGCATGGACATGAGATTTGTAGTATGGCAATATACAGCTATCTTGGATGGATATTCTGAAGGGTAGCTTTGCGTTGGCAATGGCGGCAACTGCTGCACATATTTCATCAGCCTTCCTGCTCATGCAGGTTTTCCCGACAAAAATCCCTCACACACCATTGTAAGCAACAGAGTTTTTCTGATTTCCCTGTGCTGAACCTCAAATACAGGCCAAAAGCTCCTGACACTGCTCCTTTGGCACAGTGCGTAGCACAGCCTCACTGCAAAACCTTGTTGCTGCTGCTGTCAACGGCAACGGCGCGTTGCTGAGCCATGCGTGATTTATTCATGTGTGACTCATCATGTGTGATTCATCACGTGCCATTCATTTGTCCCGCAGGTCCGCGATGCATGTGAGAAGCGCTTCTTCTCCATGCTCTCGGACACCGCCACCAAGCCCATGCTGTGGAGGGCTCCGACTCCCCCTGGTGGCTCTGAGTCAGAGTCGGAGGGGGTGCTGGAGACCCTGTACGGGCTGCACCTGGCGTGGTCAGATCTGCACAAGGGCCGAGCGCTGCTGCACGAGCTCAAAGAGGAGGACGCTGCTGCAAGAAAGGCCATGCTCAAGGCCGTCAAGGGCATCCGGAGTGCGCATGGCCAGGCTGCCGGTGAGATTTCAACTGCAAGTTCAAGCTCACTTCAAGTTTGAACCACTAAATATCTTGTGCGGTGCTGAGACGGAGATGCAGCTCAGTTTCCTGTTGACACGTGCTGTGCACAATGGCTGCATGCGCAGAGACATCTGAAGACCTTCGGGTTGGTTTTGATATGTTGCACTCCTGCCAGGTTGATGTCGCGTGTGGCATCATAGCTGGCAATTGGCATCAGTATGATTATGCTGTTGGTTACTGCCTGCTCTTCTGAGAGCTCAGCACAGCAAAAAGTGGTGCCGTTGTGTGTCCAGTTGTAGGTGTCAACAGCTGCTTGGAAAGCAAGCTCAGTGTGCAGCTGGCCCTGCCAGCCCATGAGCTGCTTGTTGCGCATGTACTTCTATGTGTGGTAGGATGAGGGTTAAATAGATGGAAGCACCCCGCGGCAACGTCAGCAAGTCAATGTGAAATCATCCAACACTGTGACGAAACCGCACACAGTAATAGGTAGCTACACCCGTGCAACATACATGGTGGTGACATGAGCACTGTAGTTTGTGCCGGCGTTAACACGTGTTGATGGTGGGGGGCTACTGTATCATGGTATAGCATAGCAGTCAGCCCAGATGGGGTAGATGCTCTAGGATGCGTGCACATGGTTAAGGGTTGGCTAACCCTTACCCTAGGGATCATCCAAGCCTGACCCCAGGGCTATACCCATATTTAGAGCCATGTAACTATAGGCTAACCCTGACCCTTTCTATAACTGCACACCGTGTTGGGTGCAACGCTGTCATTGTGGGTTTTGGTTGCTTTGATGCCTGTTTCTTCATAGCAGTATTCAGTTCACAAGTGAGTTCTGTTTCAACGCAAACAGGCATTATTCGGTTTTGTACATTGCTCAGCTCAATGTGTGTTCAATGGAGGTGTAACTGCCATGGTACATATACTTCTATACGAGTTTGTGTCACCTGGGTGCACAATGTTTGGCTCAAGTGTAATCTGTGCACACACACGCTGACCACACTCATATTTGCATCTGTTGCTACATGTGTCATTCTGCAACGCACAATAAATCAGTAGTGCTAATACTAGCCATCCTCCACTTGCGTCAGATTGTTGATGGTGTCCTGGTGCTCTTCTGCTGTGCTCTTCTGCTGCAGACAAGCTGTCGTCGGCATTTGCTGTCCTCATGATGCACGTGGGGTTCCTACCTCTCTCTCCGGAGGCGGATGTAGAGACGGTAAGCAGAACTGCTATGTGAAGTATGCAAGTGAAGTGTCCTGGTTTTGCTGATCTGCGTAGTACGCTTCTTGATTCATTAGCGGAAGGTGTCGCTGATACAGGCTCTCAGTTGTTGAAGCAGGCATACTCAATGATACTCGGTCATCATTGCAGCATTGACATGCATGTAGTGACATTGTTGTCTATCAAAGCACGTGTGATTGTTTTTGAGAACACGACAACAACTACTCCGCATGTGCAAGAAGTGGTTGTGAGCATTGTATGACGTGCAGCATTTCGTGCTGACAGGCCTCCTGCCAAGCAACGAGTGGATGCCTGACATATGAGTACTGTTCTCCTTGTCTTCTTCGAGATCTTGGTAGGCAGCATCTTGTAGCATCATGGCTTTGTAGTCTATGAACATGTATGTGCACTGGCAAAGGAAACTTCGTAGTGCACTGGGGCTATCAGGGGTACTGCCTGCGTGTATCAGCGGTATGAAATAGCCTGGCAGCATTACTCAGGCATTTGATCGCTCCACGCTGGAAGCTCATACAAATGTGCACTGATGCGACACGCACTAAACTGCACAGTGTTGCCAAAAGCATGTTGTGTTTGACAGAGTCAATGTCAAGTTTGGCATTGTGGGCAGTGGTGCACCTGGCTCTGGTCAGTTAACCTTAACCCTAACGTGCAGCTCCTCATCAAGTGCCGCCAACTTCAGTTTGCTGTTGCCGCTGTTGCGCCAGCCCTACACAGCATGTGACGCAACGCCCAGCAAGCGGCACTGCACCAGGTGCAGTGCAGGGTAGGCTGTGTGCTTTGTACTCTCCAAGCCACACTTATGCCCACCAGTTTCCTCGGCACCAACAACGCGACAATGCATGCCTAACAAGCAACACGTGGCAGCTGTTTGTGTCATTGCTCATCGCTGCGTCATCCGTCCCTGCTGCCGCTGCTGCTGCTGCTGCTGCTGCCTTTGCTCAGCACGACTTCCTCAACGACCTGCTTGAGACCTACAAGCGCATGAGCGGCGCCGCCACCACCACCACTGCTGACACAGCAGCAGCAGCAGCAACGTCAGATGACCCCATGGCAGTGCTCGCCGACCTCCTCATAGCCATGATGGCCATACCGGGGCTGCACGCCGTGAGGGGCATGCGCGAAGTGGCCAAGCGCGCGTGGGGCGCCGTGTGTGCTTGCCAGACCATGACGCCGGCGGCGCTGGAGTGCATCATCGCTGCGGTGTGCGGCGACGACAAGACCGATGAGGACGACGCTGGCGAAGGTGAGGGTGGTGATGCTCAATGCTGGCTTAATTGCTGTGATCATCATGACACTTTTGACAAGACAGCTTGGTCAAGCGTTTCTAGGGCGTGTCGGCGAATGTCTCAATTCTAAGAATGTTTGTGCATCCGTGACGTACCTGAAGCTCTGCGGCATGACGGTGATTCATACTTGAAGTGCTGGGACTGAGACAGGCCAATCCCTACCAGTGCACATACCAAACAAAACCGGGAACTGCTGTCAGTTGTCAGTGAGGTTGCAATGCTTCAGATTACGTGTAATGCAGCAGGAGTACTCATGAGGGACGTCGTGAAGTTTGCCAAAAATTGACGCGCTGTAACGAGGATCAAAATTTAAATCATGTGCTTGATCACAAGGGTGCCACCATGCAACTTCCAATCCGCCACTGACTTATCCACTGGTGCCTGCACTTGACGAGACAGACGGCGAAGATGACGACAGTGACGACGATGGTGAGAGTGACACCGACGGCGAGGATGACAGCGCTGGTGAAAGCAATGGCGATGGCGACAACACCAAGCAGAAGCGCAAGCGCGGCTTGAAGACTCCACCTGGTGGAGGCAGGCCTGCCAAGCGCACCATACCACCGCCTCAGCCGGTGGAGTCAGATGGCGGCAGCAGCGACAGCGACGGCGGTGCCGCTTATGACTCAGACGAGGAGATGATTGGCGGCAGCGATATTGAGGGGCTTCTGGGCAGCGATGGTGAGCAGCAGGTTAATCCGTCACGTGTGCTCACAGCTTGCAAGTGCAAACAAAAATGTCAGTTTTGTTTACATAGGGTGATGGTTGGTGCTAGTGGTAAGGTGGCTTGTGTAACGCTGCAGGTCTGCATTGCTCAACCATTTGCTGCCAACTTAAGGATTGTCAAAATGTGCCGCTGTACTTTGTAGTTTGTATGGAGTTGCAAAGCTGGCCGTACGGGCAGACAGACAGTTGCCGATGCACGGCAGCAGAAGAAGTGCGCGCTCAACGTGTAGTTCAACACATGGAGAGGTGTATGCTCCATGCGTCCTTGCTCTCCTTGCGGATGTTTGCCTTTGATGCATGTCATGTAGCAACGGTTAACGTGTGAGTGCTCCTCAGCCTCTGCTACTGATACCTTGATTGCCAGTCTACAAAATAAGCAAGGGCGCGCACAAGACTGTCCCGCCTTGACAGACGCGTACGATTCATGTCAGTACCATGTGAACCTCAGCTTGCCAGTCGATCACTGTGTGACAGGACACTCATGTCGCGCAATTTGGCCATGGCATACCCCCTTAACTCACCCCAGCCACGCCGGAGTGCTCCTGCCTTGACCGCCAACCCCTAACCCAAACCCAACTTCAAACCATCTGCACCGCCTGCAGGCGAGGACGGCATTCAGCATCACGAGGGGGCAGACGCTGCGCTGGCAGCGATGCTCAACCTCAAGCGCGGCAGCCGCAAGGCGGGCGCACTGGCAGCGCTGCGCACGGAGGCTCAGCTGAGGCTGCGCGCGCTGGATCTGCTTGACGTCTACTGCGCACGGCAGAAGGATTCTCCGCTGCTGCCGACGGCGTTGGTCCCTGTCTTCAAGGTGTGCCGTTGTTGTTTTGCTTGTAGATTAGGGCTAGGGTTTGAGGCACCAGCACTGAGTTGAAGTTGACTGCAACCGCATCATTGTTAACGCAAGCTTCGACCATCTGCGCATGGGCTCATGGAACGTTGAGCATCTTGGGTTGTTGAATTTGATTGAGGCCGTTCTATTTCTGTCATCAGCTGCACATGTGGCCATAAGATGCCAGACTACTGTTGTCATCAGGCCTGCACACGTGCAGCGGTGCGGTTGGGGTTAGGGTTAGGGCGAAGCGCACTCATCAGCATCACCGCTGCATGACACGTGATCGACTCCGCTGCACATTGAAATGTGCTGGTGGGGCCGCTTAGCCCACCAACCCGCCAACACGGTATGTTCTGTTCAGGTCAGCATTTGCTGTGCCTGGTCTTGCGTTGGCAGCACGATTACGCTGTCAGTGTATGGATCTCAAACGCTTCTGTCTCTGCCACCCCCGTGCGCTGCGTGCAGGCGCTGCGCCAGTTGTACGCGGGCGACGCAGCACGCGCTAGCGAGGGCCGCGCACTTCGTGAACGCATCCAGGCACTCTTCAAGAACCAGCTGTGCCGCGCCAAGCCCAAGCCGGAGGCGGTTGCGGCCGCCGCTCCCGACTTCTCTGTCGCGGAGGCATTCGCCTTCTTCCTGCAGGCGTGCCGCAAGGCGCCGGGCAAGGCGCTGCTGGCGCTGGCCACGGAGGGCCTTCTCAGTGTCACACGGCTCACGCAGCGGAGCCCTGCGGAGGCTGCCGCCGCGTCGCAGGAGCTGGCGAGCACGCTCGCGCGCTACCTGGACAAGGACAGGAGCATCCGCGTCGACGGCCGCTTCTTCAGTATGCTGCTGCAGCGCTACCCGGGTCTCGCGCCGGCGCTGCTGCCGCCGCTCGTCAGCGGCGTCGCCGGCGCCAAGAACGACTTCCTCAAGTCGGAGGCCTCACGGCTGCTGGCGGAGATTCTCAATAAGATCAAGGCCATGGACGATGCCGCCAAGTCCGCGGTGCTTTCGCAGAGCGCTGCCATCCTGACGCAGCTGACGGCAGTCGTCGGTGGCGCGGCGGCGGCGGCGGCGACGGAGGGTGAGCCTGCCGCAGAGGCGAGCAAGGGCGCCTCCAAGCTGCAGAAGACGAAGCATCTTAAGCCTGTGCTGCAGTGCTGCTCGCTGCTGCTAAAGGCTGACGGCGGCGCCGCGCTTGCGGGGTATGAGTTTGAGGCGCTGCTGAGCGCGTTAGACGCGGCTGCGGAGAGTGCCACCAGCACCAGTATCAGCGCCATATGTGATGGTCTGAAGACGCGCATTGCGGATGTGCAGCAGCTGGCACCGCCCAATAAGCCAGCAGCGGCGGCGGCTGCTGCAGCGACGCCGAAGAAGAAGCGCAAGGGGTCTGATGCTGGGGTAGAGGCAGGGCTAGATGTAGCAACTGGTGCTGGCGACAAACTGGCGTTGGCCAAAGCCAAGACATCGACCAAAAAGGCGAAGAAAGCAAAGCATTCTGGCGCACAGTCAGCAAAGAAGTAAGCGTAGGACACAGTGTGGATGGTTGCCTCCTGCTTCAGTAGCTGATGTGTAATGGTACACCAGTTTTGACAGGTCTGCACTTGTGCGCATTTTTTTCTTGCGTCTGTGTCCCCGTTGCCATGGAACGTTTCTGTTCTTGCAGAGGTGAAGCTTGCCATGCACTCTGTCTTATCTCTGGGGTCGTTGAAGGCATTTTTGAAAGTTTGGATGCCTGCAGCTGCCAGAGATTATCACGGCAACAGGATCCCAGCACACTATTGCTCACGCCATCCTTGTATCCGTGCGATGTGTGTCCCAGGGCTGCAGCCATTCATGTGGGTATCTAATGTGAGCCGATAAAGCATGCACTGTCGCCCAGATTACATTCGGCTACTTCTGCAGATACTTCATTCGGCTACTACTGCAGGCTGACATAAATGCCTGGCACCATCCGTTGCCGCCATCACAGAGTCAAGTCACCTGGGCCTAATTGAGATCGGTGCTCGTTGCGCTCCTTATTCTTGACCGACCGGCCTAATTTGGCACATGACGGGTACGAGTATGTCCATTTTGTGGGCGATGGTGCAAACGCATCTTGCCAACAGCACACATGGACTGCATAAGTTGATATGTACTGCCCATTTTAAATCGATTTATACTGTCCATTATGAATTGATTCATGGTGTCCATTACAAATCGATTTATGTCCATTGTGCACAGGAGGGGGGCGGGGGGGACTGGCTGACTGCCATGCAGCATTTGCATGGTCGGTGGGAGGGGGCAGTGTAGCAGCAGCAGTGGCAGTCAGTAGTACACAAAACTATCAGGCATGTCCATACGACATTTTGCCATGCGGGGGGGTTGAGTCGCTGAGTAATGGTCAGGAACCCCTCTTTGCAGCAACTATGGGGGCCCAGAGGTATTTCCTGGCGAGTGGTGTGGAAGCACTTTCAGATGGGAGTCGAAGCACCGCTCTGATCACACTCCTGAGATTTGCGAGGTCTCGGGTGATGGTGATGCCCTTAATAGTCAAGTCATTATGCATCATCCATCCATCATCATCATATCATTCATCCATCATCATCATCATCATCCCATCCTTCATCCTTCATCCTGGGGGGGTGAGGTCAATAGCTTTGCCTGAGCACTGATGTCTGCCCGTGTACACAGAAAATATTTTAGTTCATTGATTCGCTGTTGCATAACATATGTAGCTGGTGATATGAGAACTGCTTGCCAAAGAGCCTGCAACAACTGCGGTTCAACTTGAAGTGGGAAACTTGAAGTAGAAAACCGAAAAATAAAATATAGAGACCTCAAACCTCCTGCACGTGCTCTCAAGATGCTGGGCAATATTGCCAGGTGCACCCTGGCCCAGGCGGCTCGGAGCGGCACATCCAACTTCATCAGGCATGCTAGAGGACTGTCATCACGGGCGGAGGTGAGAAAAGATCTTCAGCAACTGCAACATGCACTCAACTCTCGCGATTTTGACTGATTTGTTTTCTCTGATGTGCAGGTGGTGAGCGGGCGCTTCTCACCACTGCTACTGGCAGCCACTGTATCCGCCGCAGGGCTTACACTCAGCGCTGTTCCCGCAGCTGCTGTGCCCATCGACTACGCGGCAGTCAAGAAGGTTAGCTCAAACCGATGCATGTCGATACCACTGAGCAGTAATGCTTGTCATGGGAGCAATCATGAGCAGGTGGTCGTGTGAGGCGCAGATGTGGCGTCCTACCAGCCAATCAGCGCTGCTATGTATTACACAAAGAGGAACGCGGAGTCTTGAGGACCTGTGACCTCGACTGTGAGTAACTGAGAGAGTTCATGTGTATGCTCAAACACTAGCCCACCTTACCAGAACTACAAGAGCGGTGCATTGGCCATGTTTGTTGTGGCATGTATTGCTGTAGAGTTGCAAACTTCCTGTAGAGTTGCGAGCAATCCGCACTAAGTTACAGGCCTCCTAGCCACCAACCGCCGCCTACTTTACCACTTGGTGCATATCACAACGACAACCATGCCGCCTTCTCTCTTCAGGACATAGCTCAGGTCATTGAAGCGGATGCGGCAAAGCGCGGCGATGGCACCAGTCTGGCAGGCACACTGGTGCGCTTGGCCTGGCATGCATCCGGCACCTACTGCAAATCTGCTGGCAATGGCGGCAGCGCGGGTGCCACCATGCGCTTTGAGCCTGAGAAGTCATGGGGCGCAAACGCTGGGCTGGGACCCGCTCGTGCTGCGGTGCGTACGTCAACTGTAAACTTCAGCTGTATGCGAGTGGCCATGAACAGACCGTCGATCATAGCAAGCATCGTGCATTGGAGTGTGCATGTTTCGTTGCATTGGTGCGTGGCAGGTGACTTTGCTGCTTGCGCAACTGATGCCTGCCTGCTTGATACTCACCATACCTACTCACCCGGCTAAGTCTGCCTTGTGCTCTTCACCGGGCCTTCATCACTTTCATCTTCAGCGCCTTAAATGCGGTGAAACCACAAGATTGGATGCATAGCATCGCATGCGCACGCAGGCCACAGCACAGCAAAGCCTCACCATGAATCAACGCTCGGCCTAGTGCTGGCCCTGCTTACTATCCTATGCCCCACCCCTCGAATCACAGTTGGAGCCTATCAAAGCCAAGTATCCTGGCATCAGTTACGCAGACCTATGGACCCTTGCTGGCAGTGTGGCCATAGAGGAAATGGGCGGACCATCTATCAAGTGGCGCCCTGGCAGGCTTGACAGCCACAAGCCCACTACAGTGCCTGATGGTAAGTGAAGCGTCTGAAGCATGTTTGTTGCACTTCGCATTGTCCACTTAGGGTTAGGGTCAGGGTTAGTTGTTGCCGCACAACGATCAAGTGGCGTCCACCAGGTGTATTGAAATACATTGCATAACAGTGATGGGAGTGATGGTTGGCACAGTGTAGCGTTTGGCCTTTAGGTGAGGGTTAAGGTCAGAAAAAGTGATTCTTGGAGACCAACATCAGCAGTTTGATTGCATCCGAAGATCAAGCCACCACCTCTCCTGTGCATGTGAATGCATACATCTGCTTCTTGCCATTGCGGTATTTGTATCTGTCGGTGTCTGCTTGCTCAGACACAGCACTCGTTGTTTGGACCCGCACCTGACAACGGTCTGAGTGTGCGCACTTACCTGATATACTCGTCTTGCTCACTTGAATCATCTCACTGCAACACTTGCAACAGGCCGCCTCCCAGATGCAGACAAGCAGGACATTGGCAAGACCATAGACCACATCCGTGCCGTCTTTGGGCGTATGGGGTTCAGCGACAGAGAGATGGTTGCGCTGATTGGCGCGCATGCTGTTGGGCGCTGCCACACAGACGCATCAGGGTAGGTAACAAACAGTGTAGGTATCAAGTAGTGTGTAATTGTCTGTGGTGTTGCCACACTGCGTGTCAGCGCTTTGGCTGCTGCACTGTTGAGCATCACCATTGATGATGATGCACATTACAGGTTCACTGCAGGTAGGTAGGTATTGTCGACGTCTGACATCGTTTCTACATATACAGTTGCACTTTTAAGTGGTGTACTGTACATGTTTACCGTTGACCTGCAGCTTGTGCCGCTCACTGCAAATTAGGGTCGGGTTCAGGGTAAAAGTTAGGGCTAGAGTCAGGGTTACGACAAGAAAGCTGCAACTGTGTGCAACTTTTGGCGCCTGGGTCTGCCTAGTGGCATCACCTCTTGAATGTGAATATACGTACTTAAGTATATGCTGATTGCCCTCTCGCTGTGGCCCTCTTTGTGCAGGTACTGGGGCCCCTGGACGCTTGCTGAGACTACATGTAAGCCACAACAACAGCTCACCCACATGCTGAGAGCATGCACGTGAAACAATTTACTTGCCTGCATAGATACGTACCGTCGATTTGGCTATGGCATCGCTCTATTCGTAACCGTGACCCTAATGCACCCCTGAAATGCATCACTATGGGCAGTATGGTGTTGAAGCACGCCTGCACAAAGTTGTCTTCTGCTCAATTTACTGCGGGTGGCAAGCATTCCTTGAGCAGCTGCATTGCTTCAACGTTATTCAGTCTGCGACTCTCATACCAATACTTCAGATCTCGAAGAAGTTCCGCTTCGCACGCTGCTGTGAAGCAATAGTGCTTCAATCTTAGGGTTAGGGTTAGGGTTAGGGCTAGGCTATCCTTAACTGCAAATTGCAGCACCCACCATCACAGTACAATGCATAGTGTTGTGGTGTTCTCTCCTCGTTCTTCCCGGCTGCACCTGCTTGCCCTTAGAGTCAGGGTCAGGCCAACCCTATCTGACCCTGTGCATCTCACATGTCTGACTATGATGATATGACTTTTTCCATGTCGTCTACTCTCTGAATGCCCTCTGTCAGTTTCCAACGACCTCTTCAGGCAGCTGGTGGAGGGTGGGCCTTGGACTGTCAAGCGGACACATGAGGGGAAGCCGTGGAATGGACCTCTGCAGTTTGAAGACCCTAGTGGTACGTCCATATTTGCCTGTGTGAGCTTTCATGTCCTCTGGCCTTTCGGCTGCATGTGGCAGTACACGGTGTCTTGCATGTCGTTGCTACCATGATCACATGATGATATCGGTGATCACAATCACATCCGCATAACATCAAACCTCAATGTACTTGGTAAGTTTACGTGCTTACTGTTATCGATTATCTACGCCCATGAGTCGTTGACCAACTGCATTGCTGACATTTGTACCTTGGCGATTGCGTTTTTCAGAATGGAGGGTTAGGGTCAGGTGAAACCTTGACAGCGGACAAGTGCAGTTGATCAGCAAGACCACTGCCACCCGAGAGCGCTTCATCTGTGGCACATGGAGCTTCTAACAGAACTCAAGTTAACATGACTGTGCCCAATCAAACACAGCTGCGGCAGCAGCAGCATCACCAGTTGCACTGGCCACAGCAGAAGCGTGTTGGCCCTTGAAAACGCCTGCTGATGAGGTGGTGTCCACGCTTAGTTGAAGGCGTTGTATATATGGCAAATCACTGGCGTCATTCACTTGTGGTGCTGCTGACGCACACATCCCTGGTGCAAACTGCTTGAGAGTAGTTGTGGGAGGTTGCCTTTTTTGAATCGAGTGCGCCACTGTGCATTCTGGGCCATCGCCTTGCTTCCTGTAAGGACATTGTTACAAGTGACTGTGCTTCCGCATACTTCAACTTTGTGATACAGTGCTTCTGCATACCGCAACTGTGTTTACAGTGCTTCCACATACTTCAGCTATGTGTTTGCAAAAAAAAAATTCATCTGTCACCTCTGACATGTGTAGACACTTGCCGTTGGTGGCATGAAGCTCTTGGCAATCTCCACAGGTTGGGTTCATCCTTGAGTATTTTGCCAATCTTGCAGGCTGACAGATCGCAGTACAAAAGTTGAAGTTGTCAACACAACCTCCATTTGGCCTGACGACTTTGTTGTTATTGTTGTGTGTTGCGCAGGCAAGCTGATGATGCTCCCCAGTGACATGGCCCTCATCTGGGACAAGGACTTCCGCAAGCTGTGTGAGGAGTATGCCAAGGATGAGGACAGGTGCTGTACTTGGTTGTAATCTATAGTATATACCTACTGTTGTTGGTCTTGCGGCTAACCATCCTTTGTCACCTAGAGCTCCACGATCTTTTGATTCGTTTCCATATATATCTACTGTGTAGCCATGAGGTACACCAATGTCATAGAAAGAGAGGCTGCACGTGTGTGTTTGCCAAAAAAGTAAGCTGGTCATTCTGAATGAGATGTACAACGTACATCATGGCGAAACATATTGGCACAGCCAGGAACGTATTTCACACGTTAACAGAAAGCTGCCAGAACTGCTAAAGCACGCCTGGCAGTAACTTCTGAAGATTATGCAACCCTCGGGTGTGCTCCATGGTTTCAGAGCAGAGCTGCAATTGCTTAAGAAAGATGCCATCAACAGCACTTGCAGCAACAGCCCCAGTGACCGGCTGGTCAAGCTGTCTGAGTGCTTCACGTGGTCAAGTTCGTTCGTGACGCTTCAGTGTACATGCAGATATGCTCTGTCTCTTGTGGCAAGCGCTCATGTGGCACACGAGTTATCCGCGAGTCATGAATCATGAGTGTGTATAGAGTTGTGATAGTCATACAGCCGCCGCCGTACCAGAGGTGGACATGATAACGATCATGCAGACAGTCTGCTGTGAGAAATCACCGGTGCATGTGTTGCCAATCAACAGGTGCATGAGGAACATGGTGCGAAATGACTGTATACAACCTTAACATGCGCTGAGCTCTACTTCAGGTGACACCTGCCTGAAATCGGAACAGCACAGCAAGGCTTTGCTCACTTTCATGTGTGCGTATGCTGTCTCGTGGATGCAGGTTCTTTGCAGACTTCTCAGCGGCATGGACCAAGCTTCTGGAACTCGGCGTGCCCGTCTTCAACCAGAGCACAAGCCTCACGTTTGCTGCCATGTTCCGCCGCGTCTTCGACCTCTTTGGCCTCGGCAACTAGCTTCAACTCCAACTTCAACTTCAACAAAGCTGCAAGCATGCCCAGCATAGATGCCATTGCTTCACCCGCTGGTGGAGGCGGTTGAAGTTGAAGAGAAGGCAAATTGAAGGGGTGTGATGCGTGGAGGCAAGCTAGAGTCATGCACGTCTCTCAACGGCACCTCTGAGTCATCAAGTGCAGTTGACAGCCTGTTGTACATACTCTCTGTTTCACATTGACCGTGGTCGTTGATGCAAGCTGCTTGGGAAGTTGTCCAACGGGTCAAGTTGGCGCCTGAGCGTGCATGATGATACCGGCATCATCATTGTCGCCAATCTGCAGTGTCAACTTGCCCATCCAGTTCGTACATGGCCGCATCACGGGGGGGCTCTGTAGAGTTGCGCGTACAAAAACTTGTGTGTGCGGGCGATCCTTTCGACGCTGCATATGTGTCAAATATAGCATCCCTAGATCCAAATGCGCTGCTGTTAGGCAGTTTTTTGTCGACGTCCTCTAGTCCTTGTTGCAGTTGTTTGCTTTATGATGATCTGCCTGCTGCTGCTAGCTGGCTAGCCTAACCCTCTGTTTGACAGCAGCAGCTAGCAATGTCTGTATTTCTTGCCACTGCTGGTTCGATATGTATACCGCGCTTACAGCAGTAGCTTGGCAATCCTCGACGAATTGCAAAATGCTCGCAAAGTAAGTGTTGCTTTGCTTTATGCCCTGATAAAGCTGGTGCTGACGGGGGTAGAGGTGGATTGCAACATCACTATGACAGTGCTGGTGATTGTTGAGCTGTTCGACAGTCACGTCGCATCATGCACAAACACAGGTGCCACCTTAGGGTTAGGCCGCAACCTAGGACGGTGCTTAACCCGAATTGGCTACGTTTGGTCCGCAGCAGCAGCTGCATCGGTGTCAGGCCATCGCATCATGCGCACTGCCAGCATGTGCTTTGTGCACATGCGCCTGAGGTGCAAAACACCCATGATGCACTCACTACACAGTACATTATTGTGTGACATGCACACCCCGGTGGGCTTGAGCATCCCTTCCCTAGGGCTCTGGCCTCACGGAGCACCTGCAACGAAATGCTATTCGCTGATGTCTCGTAGACTGCACTTACTGACGTCCCTAGCGCAGAGGCACTGAGCGAGAATCAATAAAATGGGTACTTGCTGCAGATCGATTGCACCCACGGAAGTCCACGGGGCCTTGCATATGATGTCCTGCTGTAGGCGATAATCAACCCTCCGCCCGCCCATCCTGCCAGCGCGGACATCTTGTACGTGCTCCGCCTCGGCGACCACATTCATCTGGGGCGAGGAACCACAATGTCCAGGTGGAGGCTGCCGTATGAAACGGCATGCTGCTGGAGAGGGCTGCTTACGCACAGGTGGACGCAGCATTGAAGCAAGTAAGTAGCCAGGCGACACAGCATGGAACTGACACTCAAGAGGGCTAGCCCCAATTGATTGTGGTCGCAATGTGGGGCAGAAGAGCCACCAGAGTTGACAACGAGCTTGTATCATCTGAAATGATGTGCTCTCGTCAACCACACTTTCCTGCTACGGGCATTGGCACCCTTTTCACACGACAGTGCTTGTCAGAGCGTGCGCCATTCTGATGCAGCTTTTTGGCGGCCATGCATCAGTGCACTGCCAGTATCGTGCATTGCTGAGATGTGAAGCAACATCTGAAATGTACTGCCACCAAGTTTAGGGCACGCCTGATCCTGTCGCTGTAGCATACGCACGCCCTTGCGCTTGGTAAGCTGCATGAAACAGCAAGTCAACGCTTTTCAAATGCTGATTGAATTTGCGCAGTAGTAAAGCTGGTGTTACAGCAGCGGGCCAGCCTGCAGATGCCCTGCACATCTCTTGCTCGGCCAGCATTCACCTATACCCAAAGCCAAAGCAACCAAGCTTGCAAGCCTGCTTTCTCGGTCTGATTTCTGTTACTCTCGACGTAACGCCTGGGGGGCCGCTGAAATTGCTTCAGCAGTTGCTCTGCACAAAAGGAAGCGCGGACCAAGCACCGTGTCGTGCGAAAGCATCGCTGATCCAAGGACACGTGTAGCATAGAGAACGGAGGCCAGGCGATGAACCAGCAAGCAGCCAGAAGCGCCCGCTAGCGCGCAGATCGTTCGTGTGTTGCGTTCATGAATAAAGCCGACGCCTAAAGCCAAAGCGACGATGCTGCTGCTGCAGCAGGCACTGTACAGATGGGGACTGCTGCTGGCAGTCCTGTGCCTGGCGTTGCATGGAGTGATGGGACAAATCGCTGCTGTGGACCCACCAGCGGCGCACGCTACAGGAGGTGCTGTTCTCACAGTAACAGGAGAGGGCTTCTTGCCAGCGGCAGGACCAATATACACTTGCAACTTCATGATGGACGGTGGCGACGAGCTAGCCAAGTCAGCGCCCGTCGCCGCCACCTCGCCCACGCAGCTAGCATGCGAGATGCCGCTATGGAAATTCTTCGCAGGCGATGTGCTGCTCTATGTGGCGGCGCAGGGCGTCGAGGTGGGCGGAGGAGACAACCGCCTGCCGTTCACAATCTGGGAGGGGTGGCTGAATGCAGCACCCACCAACGCGGATCCAGCAGGAGGATCTCCCATCCTGGTCACGGGGGCGGGCTTTGATCCCAATGCTCAGTACTTCTGCCTTTGGACCACTGGCGCGGACAAGGATCAATCAGCTCTGGTTAATCCCATCAACTCCGGGTCCCTGTCCTGCCTGAGCCCTCTATGGGCCTTCGATGCGGAGCAGCGGAACATCCAGCTGCAGTTGTTCCACTTCGATCCCGATACGGGCGCAAACGTTGAAGTGCCGCTCAAGGGACCGCCTTTCTTTTTCTCTTTCTCGGCTGGGGCTGCCGTGTGGACCTCGTTGGTGGTGACGCCAGGGGATCCTGGGTACCCAAACGGGCGGGGGGTGGCGGGAGGGGACGTGGTGACGTTTACCGGCAATGCTTTCAACGCTGCCAAGCCGGGCTTGTACAGCTGCCTCTTTACTATCGGCATAGAGCAGGTGAGGACCCAGTGGTAATGCTCAGGTGATGCTTTGCATGCCACAAGCCCCTCCGTTGTTGCGCACTTGTTCGTCTTTCCCTCGTCATTCTAAAGTCACAATCGTAGGGCAGCATGCCGTACAAGACCTAGACGCAGACGTCAGTGTGTAGTCTCTCACCACCTGATGAGTGCTTGCTGCAGTTATCACTGCTGATGAGCACTGCTGCTGCTGCTGCTCCCCCCGCTTCAGGCCACCGTGGCACCGCTGGCAGTCACCGCCACGCACGTGCGCTGCATCACGCCGGGGACATTCACCGTCGGCGGCCTGGGACTGGTGACTCTCCAATACGGTGCACCACCCAATCCGCTTGGCGTCAAACCAGCGCTAGGCGCTACCGTCACCATTTACGGCCAGATCCAGGCTGTAAACAGGGCCATTGCGGTAGTCGCTCTGCCGCTGCCGGCGGTGTTCACCGACGTGGAGGTCCTGGGGGGGGTGCTGACCGCGGAGGGGGGGACGCCTGTAACTGTCACCGGCCGGGGTCTCAACCCTGCGCTGGGCTACACATGTTCCTGGGTCGGCAGCGCGGGCAACACGGTGGTGACGGCGGCGGGCGCGCCCAATGCCGTCGGCACGGAGCTCACTTGCACGACGCCTGTGATAGCCAAGGCGGCGCCTCAGGCGTATCAGCTGACCATTGTGGGGACAGCGGACGGTCAGCTGGGGGCGGTGAATGCGGCGGTTGCGGCGGTGCAGACGGTGTTCACGCTGGGCAATGCGTGGGTCAGCAAGGATGTGGCGGCGGGCAGCGCTAGCGGCGGGACGGTGGTGACAGTCACAGGTATGTAGGTTGTCTTGTGGGTATGTGTGTATACAGGTAGTCTTGTGGGTATGTATGGATGCATGTAGGTAGTTGTGTGGGTGGTGTGTTGAGTAGTGAGCATCCACCGAACGTGGATGAAATGCTGCTGAATGTGGATGAAATGCTGCTGAACCTGGTGTACTGTATGAGCCGCAGTGCCAAGCTGGGCACACAATTAGAAGTGGCATTGCCGCAGTAGAGGTAATTGCACATATTTGTGCCAGCTACGGCCATGGCGAGGACGCAGCATGCACAACTGGACAGAGAGCACGAGTCACCACCAGTGGGTTGAGGCCAGGGTTAGATGATTCGAATTTCGGCATGAATTCCGAAATAGACTCAAAACTAGGCGGAGTGATGGGATTGAATAGAGCACAACTGAGGCAGCTACTTAACTACCAGGGCAACAGTCATTGTACATTGCACACTGCTGCTGCTGTCACAGTTACAGTACGTACAGTCGCCAGGCTAGCATTGCCCTCTTAGGGACAGGATTAGGGTTAGGGGGTCAGTTGCCTCACATGTTGTGGATCTTGTATGTCAACACAAGCAGTACGACAACAGCTGCATCGTTTCAGAATGATTCATTTGGTGTCAGAAAGACTGACATGTCAAGTTCAGCTTGCCCACTAGGACACGAACGATGCAATACACGTATTGCAATGCTGTTCTTGTGGACTGCCATGCCTTAATGATTTTTGATGCATCTGGTAAGTTTCAATCTCTGTCTATGACAATCCTGACTTGCGGCCAGTGATGAGAAGACTCAAGTGCTCCTTCAAGAACCTAGGACTGGCTAACTCCAACCCTAAGTCACAGCTTATGGCGTGTGATGAGGAGATTCAAACGTCAGTAATGGTTTTGTGGACGCCATACCTGGCGCTGCCGAAGATCGTCTCTTGCAAAACTTCACAACACTGAATCAAGTATTGTTGACACGCTTGCAAACTGCCGATGCCATTACGCACAAATCATATTGTGGTAGTTCGAAGGGCATTGTGGTATCTGTATCGGTGGTGCACGCCTACATGCTTTGTTTTTTGCATGAGTAACAAGATAGTACAGTAAACTCACACAGGCAACGACTGCCCCCTTGCTCTTCTGTGCACAGGCGTCAACCTAGCGGGCAACTACCAATGCCTCTTTGGCACTGCCGTTGTGAACGCCTTTGACGTCTCCGCTCAAGCGCTCACGTGCATCACCCCCCTCAACTATGGCACCACAAACGCTGCGGCAACCGTCAAGTTCTCGGTGCGGCAGACGAGTACGGCGGTGGAGGTTCCATATGGTGGCAGTGGCGTAGTTGCTGAAGATCAGACCACCTTCCGGTGCGCATGCGTGGCAGCCCCTACTCAAAAGCATGTTTATATGTATGTGCATCTGGTACATATTCTAGCATGTATTTCTCTGTATGTCTTGTGGCCGTATGCTCGTGCGCTTCAACTGGTGTAAGCGTCACAAATGCAAACAAAAAAAAGCAGCGAGCTTCATTTTTGGCTTAGCTGCACGATGGCAGTGAAGCTCAGGATCTACTGTATTGTGCAAGCTTTGTGCCTGTTGCAATCGCACTGCTGTTTGTTGCACGCGATCCTCCGACTTCAACTTCAACCCTGACCCTACTGCTTTCAACAGAGTAGTTGAACTTTGGCGTCGGTGGCGTGCTAGCACCTCTTCTTCGCACAACAACCACAGTGGTTGCCTGCCTGCCTGGCAATTGATTCTTCCACTGCAACTTCAGCTTCAACCCCCACCCTCCTTCCCTCAGGTTTGTTGAAGATTGGACGTCGGTGACGCCCCCCACGGGCCCCGTCTACAGCGCCGTGGTGACCACGCTGCTGCTGCAGGGCCAGGGCTTCGTAGCCACGCGCATCTACACCTGCGCCTTCGTCAAACCGGAGTGCAAGCGCAAACTTCAACTTGATGACGCCGACGCCGACGCCGCCGGCACCCCCCTCTGGGACCGCCCCGTCGCCGCCAACTGCTACGTCTCCTCCCCCCCCGCCATAGTCCTAGGGGAAACCGCGCTGCGCTGCACGCTGCCAACGTGGCCTTACCCCGCCGCCGCCACTGCGCTTGCTGTGCTAGGCAGCGACGCCGCCGCTGACGGTGCGCAGTTTCGGCTAGCGCGGCCGCTGCGAGGGGGGAGCGCTGACACGTTCTACTTCAATGGCGTCACTAGCGCCGCCGTTCCCGCCGCCAGCGACGTGTACGGAGGGTTCGCAGTTGAAGTTGCGGCGCTCGGCGTGGATCTGACCGCCACAGACTACATGCTGCAGTGGCAGAGCGCCGCTGCGGCGGGCGCTGCCAACGTCGCTGTTGCCGATGCGGATTTGACGTCTTACTCTGCGATTATCACCGCCAAGCCGGGGGCGTGCACGCGGGTGAAGGGGCCGGCGGCAGCGGTGGCGAGCGCGTGCGTGTCGGCTACTATGCCTATCTGGCCGCACTCTGCTGGCGCTGCGCAGGTAAGGTAGCCACGTGTGCTGTGTTGAGCAGCAGTTGATGCTTGTGACTTGTGATGGGTTGCATTTTTGTGTTAGGTGTGCTGTTGCACGTGCGGCACGCCTTTGATTGTTCAGATGTCAACTGCAATAGAGCGGTAACAGGCATTTCATTCAGGGAGCGTGCACCCCTCTCAGCTACATGTGACAACTGTAGATCAGGCTGCACATGAGATCGCCTCTTCTGAGTGAGCTGTAGGAGGCCCCTGCCATCCCTTCAGAGCTACTCAGAACAAAAGTTGGGGGTAGCAGGTGTGCCTCTGCGCTACCGCACACTTTCTAGCATAATGCATGCCACGGTATATACCAGAGCTTTGTGAACTTCAGCAGGAATTTGTCAGGGCAGGCAGCTTTGACTGCATCATGCAAAGGAGCTTCAGCAGGAAGCTGCACATGTATCATGTCATCACCCCAGCAAAAACATCAGATGCTCACCACCGCCGCCGCCCGCAAACTTCCGCGCGTGACGTGCCAGGTCTCGCTGCTGCGCGTGTCGGACGCCATCGCCAGCACCGCCGCGATCGCGCTGCGCTACACCCCCGCCCCCTTCACCTTCGTGCGCGCCACCCCCTCCCACTACCGCATCGTCGCCGACCTGCTTCTGGGGGGTCCCTCCCCCTCAGACATCAACCTCCCCGCCATCACCGAGCTGCGCTACCTGCTCGCGGAGAAGACGCGCCTAGACGTCACCGCGTGCCAGGTGGCCAGCATCGCTGCGCCAACTTCAACTTCAAGTGTATCAACTTCAGGTGTGAAAACTTCAAGTGTGGCAGGGCGGCGGCAGCGGCGCGCGGCGGCGGCGGCGGCGGCGGCGGCGGCGCCGCCGACTGTGTCCGTGCGTGTTGTGCTGGCGACGCAGACGGTGGATTCGTATGCGGGGGGGCTAGCGGGGGCGCGCGCTGCTGCGGATGGCATCGCCAGGAGCCTCACGCAGCTCGGCAACCAGATTGCCCTGGGCACGCTAGCAGGTATGTATGCATGTACAGGTTGTGCATGTTGTGTTTGGTGCATGTGGTGTGCTGCAGAGGTAGGCAAGATTCCTTAAAAGCTTCTTTTTCAAGCGGCTGGTTTGCATATCGTTGAAATGTATGGATGTTGTGTTGATGGGTGTTGCGTGTGGTGCGCTCTGCAAGGTGTCAAGGTGTTCGCGAGGCTGAGGGTGCACAGCCAGATGCGCAGCAGTAACTGTCTCAGCTCCGGTACTCGAAAAGCATATGCAGAGACGTCACTTTGCGCTCGAAGTTTTCACCCATTGCCAAACTATTGCCTCGTCAGATCACCACTTTGATCAATACCTCATGCCTGGTCCTTTACATGACGTTTGCAACAGGCGCCCGCATGCAGGCGGCCCTCACTGTGGGGGACCCTGAGATCACACTGGTGGCCTCCGAGTGCCCCCCAGGGACAGGTCAGGTCAACGCCGCTCAGGCGTTTGCGGCGGATGCTCAGCTATCGTGCCTGGAGTGCGAAGATGGGTCATTTGGCGCTGGAGGCGGCGTGTGTGAGCCGTGCCCAACGGGCAGCGTGTGCCTCAAGGTGCGTCAAGTTGATTTCAATGCCTTGAAAACAATATCGTGTGTGCATGTAGGGTTAGGGTTAGGGTTAGGGTTAAGGTTAGGGTTAGGATTAGGGTTAGGGTTAGTGGAATTATGCAAGATATTGTGGTCACTTAGGGTTGAGGGTAGGGTTTGCATGGCAGTTAGGGATAGAGTTTGTATGGAATCACATCAACGCCATGTGCCATACAGCTATACTGTACTGCCAAACTGCTTAATGATACGGTATATAAATCTGTATGATGCTTCTTTTCACTCAAAGCGCAACTGTCCATCTCAGCCATAGAATGCCATTGCCAATCCCTTGTGCTGCTGCGCTTGACAGTGTCTATTTTCAGTCTTCTAAGGAGAGGATTGCCCCTGGTGAACTTCGATGTGCTGTTTGCGAACGGCGTTTTGCCGCTGCTGAGCAGTAGACACTGGCTGCTGCAGTCAGCTCTTCCCCTTAGGGTTAGGATTAGGGTTGCAGTTAGGGTTTGCCCCCCACATACAGGCACAGCAAGCACAAAATGCCAGTCCTCCAAGCCCTATCAACACATGACCATGATGATGACCCTGCTGATGCACTGCAAACTTCAACTTGAAACTTCAAAACGCCACAGGGAAGCAGCCTGCCGTACGCGCAGCCGGGCTACTGGCGCAACCCCATCGCCCTCGTCTCCAAGCCCTACAGCTACGACGCCTACCCCTTCCACCAGTGCCTGGCCTACGAAGCCTGCCTCGGCGGACCCAACAGCGCCTGCGCCAGCGGCAGCCTCTACGGCTCCAACCTGTGTGCGGTGTGCGAGGACGGCTATGCGGAAGGGACTCGCGGCGGGACTTGCGACACGTGCGGGTCGGACTCTCGCGTGCGCGCGCGCTTCTCCGTCTTCGCCGCCGTCGTCCTGGGCGTCCTCGCCGTGCTGCTAGGATCGTTCCTGAGAACGCGCCACGTCAGCGCTCAAACGGCGTTGGAGAGGCACCCCAGCCTGGCGGGTGCGCTGGCCCCTTCCGCCGCTTCCGCCGCCGCCGATTCCGCCACGGATTTCGCCGCCGTGAATTCCGCCGCCGAAGCCGGCGCTGCCGCGCGGCACGCCAGCAACAAGTACCAGTTCCAGCCTGCGGACCCCAAAGTGGTTGGCAGCGACGGTCTCACGCGACAGCCAGTGCGCAGGGCACGCCGCCGCAGCCTCACCACCAAGCGCCACGCGGCGGCGGCGGTGGCGTCGGCGGCGGCGGTGGCTGCGGAGGTGGCGGCGGACGACGACGGCGTAGAGATCGGCGGCAGCAGCGGCAGCGGCGGCAGTGGCGGAGGCGGCGCTGCGTCCGTGCGCGACGAGGAGAGCCAGTACATGAGCAACGTGTCGGAGAGCAGCCTGGGTCTGTCGCCCAACACGACGGCCAAGGTGCAGCAGCAGATCGCCATGGGGGGTCTATACGACTCCCCCAGCGCCTCTAGTGCGGACTACAGCGCCAACCCCCTCACCCCCCACTCCCCTGCGGTGGCGCGCACTCAAGCCCTCGAGCGCATGGCACAGACCTCCCGCCTACAGGCCCTGGGGCTGGTGGCCATAGGCTACGTGCAGGCCCTCACGGCACTGGCGTTCGGCGCCGTGTACTGGGTACGCTGGCCCCAGGGCCTCGCGGGTCTGCTCACGGTGCTCGGCATCATGGACCTCAGTGTGCTCACGCTGCCGGGTCTGAGCCTCCGCTGCCTGTTCCCGGGCCTCGACTTCTACACGGAGTGGACGTTTGCGGTGCTGTTTCTGCCGGCGGTCGCGCTGCTGCTGGCGGCGGCGCACGCGGCGGGAGCGCGCGTCATGGCGCGGCGGCACGGCGGCAGCAGCGGCGGCGACGCGCAGTCGCTGGAGCTGCAGCAGCTGCGCTTCCGCGCCAAGTGCGTGCAGGCGTTTGTCTGGGCAGCGCTGGCGGTGTACGCAGGCGTCTCGCGCCGCGTCTTCCAGCTGTTCAACTGCCGCACGCTGGACAACGGACAGCGCTGGCTGTGGGCGGACATGACCCTGCAGTGCAGCGGCTCCACCTACAACACCTACCTCGGCTTCAACGTCATCGCGCTCCTCATATACCCCCTGGGGGTGCCGCTGGCGCTGCTCCTCTGCCTGCGCCGCGCGCGTGCGGGGGCGCGTCTCTTGGGCCCCCTTTACGCGCGTTGGACGCTCCCCTTCTCCTTCCTCAGCGCCCCCTACCGCGGAGCGCTGTGGTGGTGGGAGATCGCCGACCTCGTGCGCCGAGCGCTGCTGACGGGCGTCCTCGTCTACGTGCTGCCGCACGCGCCGGGGCAGCTTGGCGTGGGCTTTGCGCTGACGCTGGCGTGCCTGGCGGCGCACGCTGTGCTGCGGCCGCACGTGTCGCCCATCGCGTCAGCGCTCCACAGAGCGGGCCTCGTCTGCGTGGCGCTCACCACCATGTGCGGCCTCATCATCCAGTCCTCCGACACGGGCGCCGGCGGCAGCGAAACGGCTGTGCTCGGCGGTTTCGCGCTCGCGTTCAACGTCATCTGGATTGCGCTGCTGCTGCCGCTGGCGGCGCTGGCGTGCCTATCGCGCGTGCGCGCGCGCTTCTTTGCGCGCATGGGCCTGTGGAACCTCTACAGCCCCTCCTCCCAGCCCCCGCCCGGCAGCGGCGGCCTGAAGAAGGGGGCCTCGGGGCAGCGCTCAACCCCCGACAGCGACGACGCCAGCGCCGCCGCGCCGCCAGCCAGTGCGCGCTCGCAGCGCTTCGGCTCTGACTTCTACACGTCGCACCGCACGCACCGACTGGACACGGGCGGAGCGTCCTCCGCAGCGGGGTCTAGCCCGTACCTGTCGGTTTCGCCCGCGCTTCCGGAGTCGCCTTGGACGTGGGAACCCCCCCCCGCGACTCTCTTGGGGTCCCCCTACAAGGGGACTGTGACGCCGCGCACGGGGCGGAACAACGGGGGGGGGGGCAGCGATGATGGGGAGGAGGGGGTTCCCACGCCGCTGACGGGGGGGGCTAAGACAGCACCGCTCAGCACGCGGTCGGGGAAGTCTAGGGGGGATCTGAGCTGGACGGCAGAGTCTCTGGGGTTGAGCGATAGCGATGAGGAGGGGGAGAGCGAGTCGATAGAGTCTGAGTCGGATGTGACGGGGCTGGGGGGGACGTCCATCGGCACGCGGCTGGCGCGGCTGTCGTCGCAGCAGAGCGACAGCTCCATGGGCATCTCCAGCAGGTGAGCGGTGGTGCTGTGATTGGGAATTTGAGATTCATTATTGGCTGCTGCAAACACGCGATTGGCTCTGGTTTTGCAAGCTTGCTGGCCCCAATCGACAGTGTGCGTTTGTCTTTCGAGTCCTGACCTCAACCCTTTTTGTAAAGCCTAACCCTAAGCCTTTCCAACCCTAACCCTGCTCTAACCCTGAATTGCGTGCTGCTGCCATCAGAGCAAGTTCGATAGTGCCCGCCTCACCCAGCCTAGAAAACTTCACACCTAGCCAGCCAGCCTATAAAAGTTCACCAACTCACGTCACGCTGTCTGCTGCAATTGCATTGGGCCCCACCTCAGGGGCGGCACCAGCGGCGGAGGCCCTGCCACCCCCTCATCCCTAGGGGGACAGTGGGCAGTTACACCCAGGGGGCTCACGCCACTGGACATAGCCACGCCCTCAGTGCGAAGCACGGCGACAAGTGGATATGTCAGCCCAGTGCTCAGCTCTGCAGCAGCCAGCTGGGTGTCTACACCTGGTGCAGGCGCCAAGCTGGGCGTGCAAACAAGGTGAGCAGCAGTGCTCAATGCGGTGTTGGCGTGTGAGCGCTGCTGCTGATGCTTTGAAGTTGTGTCAAGGGGATGGTGCTGTGCGTTTGTGAGAGCGCGACAGCACGCGCACACTTCTGGCTGCTACATATGTTGTGACAAGAACAGGTCACTACTGCGAAAATGCCCCCTTGAACACTTGCAAGTTGACTGTCTGTGGCTGTTGTTTGCCTTGAGAGGATGCTTGCCTTGCAGAGAGTCGGCATTCATTGCAATGTGAACAACTATTACTTTCAGTGCTTGCTGAAGCTTGACATTGCTGCTGCAATTGAGTGCTTGACTTGTGGCAGAGCAGCAGTCATTCACCATTCATGTGAGACAGTTTCTTGGACTGAACCTAACCGAAACCCTCATAGCTGATCAGCATTGTCCTCTGTGCCCTGTTGTGCTGTCTGCAGCGAGCTTTCTGTTGATGACAATAAATCAGACTTGAACGGCTGAAGCACCCCCCCACACCCAGCAGCAAGAGCGGCGCAAGTATGCGGCTAGACACATTGGATCAGCTGCAAATGCGCATCAGCGCTCAGCACTAGCAACAACACGGCGTACTGGAACTCCCAGCATTCGTTTGACATGCATCTCCTGAGCTGGTATCATAGCGCAGGTTTCCTGGGCATGGTTCAAAGGTAGAGGTGGGGGGGGGGGGCATTAGGCTCCCGATGTGGCACCATGAGGCTTTTAACGGGTGCACTTGTGCAGCCAAAGGGGGTAGTGCCGTGTGCGTGAGAATGGTTGCATGTGTGTTTCCTACTGCACCCGTTTTGATTTTACGTACGTGTAAGTAAGGCCCCTTGGGGCCTGGCGTACTGCCAATGTCACCAATAACTAGTCACGCCATGATGTATACGATTTCTGTGTGCGCCGCTGCCGTCTGCATTTTGCCGTACGCGCCATTAAGCGTTGCAGACAACCTGCATGCAATGAACTCCACATCTGTACAGTACCAGTACTCATGGACTGAAAGAATCCGGGTGCACAGCGTGATCCTAACATACACATTCTATTATGCCGCAACTTAGACCACCTGTACTTTTACTCCAGTGCTGTACTCTCAGCCCCAGAAAGGCTCCATGACAATATGACCAACACTGTGCTGTGATTCACAAGCTGACGGATGCCAGTGCTAGTGCACAGCCGTTGGCGTGCTGCCGCCTTGTGAGCCAAACGCCTGCAAGGCATCGTCGACTGAACCACAATGAAGAAGCCTGAAAGTAACACCAGCCTTGTAAGGATTCCCCTCAGGTAATAGTTGTACTGCGGCACGCGTCGTATCAGATGACACGCATCAGGTCAGCATCCACCATCTGGAGCTCTCAAGCACGGGCCAGTTGGATGGAAATGAATTCGCGTAATTTTCTCCAAGATTAATAAACTTTGCATCCTATATGACTCATAGGTGACATTCTTAAAACCAGGCATGTGCGGATAGTTCAACGCAACACAACATGATGAAAACGCCATTTTGTGCGGGTGAGCACACGTGTGCTCCTTTCATGAGCAAAGCAACTGGTGTCCTAAGGTATCATGTCCATCACAGGACTCTTGAGACTTGCAAAATGTTGTTGCAAGCTTTTCACCTTCAATTGACATTGGACATGGCAGGCATTAGTATGCTGTCTCACACGAAGCTATATTTACCTGCCCGCAATGGGCCCAACTGTGGGAATACAACCAGGTCAGCAGCATGAACAAGCACCACAAACTAGTCTGTGACTTGCATGGTCACTGACTCTCTTCCTGGCAAACCCACACGCTAAGATCTGCAGCATAGAAAGCACAGCAATGCTGCAGTTGCCTACAGGATGTGGCCAACAATTCATTTCAAGTTTGTGTTTCCAGCATGAGTGACAGACACCACAAGAGGTGGGGCAAAGACAAGGCGAAGAACGCACACCAGGTCTGCCAACCTCAAGTTGCTGAGCCATACATGCAAAAGCAGCAAGAACAAGCAAAATGATGTTGCAGACTGATCTGGACTTGTACTCATGATCTTTTATTTATACAGTAGCAGCCCCAAGGTGTGGGCTTGCACAGTGCATGCATCCAAACTGCTTGAAGCTGCATACATGCGCAACATCTGGTGCACTTGCCACCATTGCTATTCCTGCCACACCAGAACAGCGGCGCTGCGACAGCGAAGACTGTATCTGAAAGTGGTAAAGTGCAACCCTCTAGTATACATTTGTATACACATACGTATATGAAGCCCACCAATTCTACGCTTGCTGTACATGTCCTTCTGTGCAGATAATTTACAGTCAGAAGCACGCTCATCTGCCAGTACTGGTGACCCAGTGTATGTGTTTGCCCCACTCAAACCCAAGCTGCTGACACTCAAAACTGGTGCCGTGGCGACACAAGCGCTTGCGCCGTCGCCACCACGTGTGTAGGCCTATTAGTCGTGCTTGAGCAGCTCAGAGGCTGATATGGCTGCTCCTCAATGTTGTCGATGCAGAACGCAACAGGCGTATTAGCGCTTACTAGTCGTGCTTGAGCAGCTCAATGACCAGGGCTTGATACGGTTGGTCCCCAATGTTGGTGACGGAAAACTCCACAGGACCCTCAACCCACATATCACCTCCATAGCGCTGCAGCGCTTTGTCGAGGAATGGGCTGTTCTCGCCCTCCGTGGTCAGCTTGCCATCGCTGACGCTCAGTACAACTGCGAAAAACTGCCACCTGCAAGATGAAGAGAATCAAGAAAGGCAATTGAAATGTGAGTGATTATGTGTGCAGTGGTCGCCTGACCCTAACCATTACCCTATTCAATCCTAACCCTAGCTATGCGCTACATGCATACCACGGACAGAAATCCTGTGATCTGTGCAAACTGCATGTACTGGACGTAGGCTCCATGGGTGTGACAGTGTCATGGTGTGTGACCGTGGCAGAAAAAAGGTGCAGCATGAGCCGTGGTGAACATGATGGTTGATACGCCTTTGATTTATGCCAGCAATCACGGGTTGGACGGCACTGCAACGATTCTGAGTAGTTGCATCTTCTGCCACTGGCCATGATACGTTGATCATCATTAAAGTGCATGTTTCATCAAACCTGGCGCTTGGTGTTCTGCAGGTGGCAGAGCAGCGCAGGCGCTGGTTGAAGAACTAAGCTAACTGACCCCACTACAGCAAACTGAACGGGCACCCGCTGAGGTTACTTCAATATTGCCAATATTCAATCATTCATTTCAAAAGGCCCTTATATCTTGTTGCAAGACAAATTGTACGAGTCGTCTGCCCACTTGCAGCTCTTCAGTGGCCATCCTGAAAGTTGACACCATTGCGGAACACTGGTACGCAATGCGCATCAACCACTTGAAAGGCTGCACTGGACGTCATCAGCCACCGCTTACGCTAGGTCCTTAAATTGTTTACCTGAGGCGAACGTGCAGCATACTTCAAAATACCTGCAAACAACAGTTTGGTTATTGAGAAGTCTGTTGCGACACCAGCAGGCTTAACAGCAAGGACTGCTCACATACCAGTTCGCAATACAATGACAGTACTAGCATGTCACCTAACTCTGCCAAGACAGGGTACATGATGACTGACTGCGGAGACCTTCAGTCGCAATGCAACAGGTTGATGTAGATGAGGGTCATACGATGCCACTACTAGCATGGCATAGGTGTTGATGTAAAGAGAGTACATACATGATGACTCATTGCAGAGAGTTCACGTCACAATGCAGCAGTTTCAAATACTTGATGTCATTGTGCTGCCCAAGTGCAAGAGTTCACCTGTGAATGCCAGTAGACTCCCCTGGCCCTATCTCCAAGTGGTACACACGCGCAGTCCCCTCACGACTGTACTTAGTGTCAAGAGTGTAGGCAGGGTGCTTCAGTGGCTCCCCGCCATCAATGGGCGGCGATTTGAGGAATTCGAGCGCAAAGAAGTCGCTGCGGTGCGGAAACGATTCCGCCAGCGTCACCTGTGGCAAGAGAGGTTTGTGCCATGGGAGGTAAAAGAGGCTGGGTAAGAACCAGGCAGGGACCCAAACAATGCATGAAGCTGGTTGCGAGTGTCTGGTAATTACTGCTAGTCAGGTCCCAGCGCAAGCTGGTGAGGACTGGGATGAAGGTCGAGCTGAATTGAGGTTGAGCTCAAATAGGCGCAAGCACCACATGATGGTCCACATCATATCAAATGCACACGTACACTTGCAACACGTGGTATGGCTGTCTACCCTAATGACAGACAGCGAACACACAAGAGGCGTACTTGATCGATGCTGCGGTGGTGGTAAGCCAAACATATTTTGCTCCACAAAGGTGTCACATACTCAACAGCCAAATCACAGTGAGAATGCTGTCAGCGAAATGGCGTGAATTTGTGTCTGCCCACAAAGAGTTATTTGCGTAGAGGTCGATGAAGTGTTTTTGTAAAACGAGCTCCGAAGATGTGCACCAACAGCCTCACCTGATGCACCATAGGGCCCTCCGTCTTGTTCAAATTCCACCACTGTGATCCTTTCTTAATGTCTTGGTCAAATTCCTTTCCCTCTGCCGTCTTAGCCTTGCAAGGGCCATCGGTCAGCGCCCTGTAGAATGTATCCTCCGTATGCTTGTGCATTTCGCAAGGCCGGCCTGGTACCAGCTTGACTCGATAGCTGTATACCCATGAGTTCGAGAACTGCTTGACGTGCATCGGCTCAGCGTGCACATTCTGCTCCGTGCTGCGGGCTGCCTTGGAGCTGCCGACATTGCCATTGAGTCCGATGCTGTCGGTCATGGCTGATTCAGCTGTGTTCTTGGAGTGGTTCTCACTGCGGTACAGTTCACGTGTTCAGCGTTCACGAGGCTGCTGTCAGTTGTTTTCGTTGATGTGGTGCGACGCGTGTGATGGAATTGGTCTCGGCTTTGGCTGTGTGTCAGCAAAGGAATAGAACACACTTCACGAACGCACGAACTTCACCTTCAACTAAACGACTCACACACACACACTTATATGACAATATTCTAATATGCTAAAGGTAGAACTCAATAAAGGTAGAATAACCCACAGAAAAATGCACAATGGTTTCATGCACGTATGCATTGACAAATGGTCTGAGATGGATCGTCCGTGGGCAAGACCATGTTGCGATACCTGCTGGCAGGCAGTGCAACGACACTCCTGGCACACGTAGCCGGAATATGATACAAAGCACCTGCATGCAAGCATCATGCACGCACCACTACACACACAAGTGCAACTAAAAGAAGAGCCCAAAAGTGTGTTGCAAGTTCAAACCTCCAAATTCTATCATATTATGGAGCCCTCAAGTGCCAACCTCAACTTCCATTGAGCCCAAAACAGCGCTTAGCAACCTGCTGCACATGCCTCTTTCACTGATGACTCCAGAGATGGCGAAGCCGCCGCCGCTGCGCTGTCACTGTAATACCTCTTCAACCAGTCCAACGCAACCCCATTGGTCCACCCGAACCCTACTTGCGGCTCATACTCCCCCCCCTTGCCAACTCCCCCCGTGCGCTGCCCATCCAGCTTCTCATGCATGAAGCCCGTTTCTGCCCACGCCTGATGCGCCGAGCGCAGCCACTCAAGCGCGAGCTTATCTGCCAGCTCCTTACCCCCGACAGTGGCCCTGAGACCCTCGACTATGAGCCACTGCAAGGGGGGCCAGCTGACCGGCATGTCCCACTGCTGCCCAGATGCCACCAGGCTGGTCATCATCACGCCCCCGCCGCCGTCGAGCAGCCCGCTGCTGAGCAATGCCGCAACCGTGGCCTCGCGTCGAAAGACTTCGCCAGCCCACAGCGGCACGAAGCACGCAGCCGTCACGTGTTCGGACTGCGTGCAGCCTACGAACGCAGTGGTGCGGGTGCTTGCATCATCGGCGGCGGGGGGCAGCACCAGGTCCCTCCACAGACTGGCAGTTTCGTCCCACATGAGGTTGAGCATCGCTGCTGCCCGCGCTTCGGCAGCGGTGCCGTATGTTGTGCCGTCATCCGGACTGCCCAGCAGGGTGCAGAAGTGTGCCAAGTTCGTCTCGTACCTGCAGCAGGGTGAGGCACGCGAAGTGGTGAACTGCGCCGCCGATCGCAAGTAGGGAGACACAGCAGAAGTACGCTTCGAGAAATTGACAGAAGCACTTTTGCGCATGTGCAGGCGCAGACGTATACATACCCTGAGCACTGCTGCACCATCGCAACCAGGATGGATGCAGTACAAGTATGACAAACGAAGCAAAAAGATCGCTGAGCTCTATTGCATACTGCGTCGTGAGCGTGAATGAAAATACCTTAAACGAGGAGCTGCTCCTAATACTGCGCAACAGGAGTCAACGCCTGCAATCAGCATACAGGCAGCGATTGGCATTATGCAAAACTTGGGGCATTTGAGAGAGCGGTAATACCTGTGAAAGACGCGCTGAAGCAAATGGGTTTCATTAATGCAAATCAGCTGCATACATACTACCAGCTTTGACTACATCATTGACCAAGGGGTGCAGTTCTGGTGTCAAGTAAGCAAGAGCAGGTGCAGTGCTGTGTTGGCTTGCTTTTAAGAGCCAACTGCATGCAATGCCCTTTTCTGCATGGTCAATTACGCAAGAAAGGTGCAGTGCTGTGTTGGCTTGCTTTCAAGAGCCGACTGCATGCGATGTCCTCTTCTGCATGGTTATATGAGTCACAAAGCTGAGTGTTGAGGAGAGGTGTGGTAAGCACAATGTGCCTCAGGTGCACCGAACTGAAAGAGCCAACGGCGGGCAGTTGACAACAGAGCAGTCGGCAACTTCAATTGGCCAGTGCAGCAATGAAGAAGTTCAAGCTTGTCCAGTACCTACATGATCTCAATCGCTTCAAAAGCAGCATGCGCCGCACAAACGACTACACGCATGGGTGATTGTCAAGGTATGTTTTGAGGGGTTGGACAACATGCCACTGCGGATGCCGCACGACGCTTGACCGACATGTCACTGCAAGTACTATATGCGTCCACTCACCTGTAGAGGAAGGCATTCAGGCCCACGGGCACGATACGCGTGATCTGCGTATCTCTCAACTGTCCCACGTGCGCTGCTGCCGCATCGCCACCCCCATCGCCACCGCCGCCACCACCATCACCCGTGCCGTCGCTGCTACTGCCCTTCAACCACCACCGCGAGCTGAAGTCCCAACCGCTCTCCGCTGCCGCTGTGAGCTCCGCCAATACGCCGCTGTCGCCAGCGCTCGTGGCGAGGTCTTCTCGGTACGACTCCGGTCGTGGGCGCGCTGCGGCGGCGTCGCACCAGTAGCGGTTGAGCACATGGCCTGCTATGGTGACGCTGCGCTGCAGCATCCAGAACCTGTACTCCTGCTCCAAGACCGGCAATGCCTCCTGGAGAAACGCTAGTCCGTTCTCCTGCTGCCCCGTGGTCGTTCCCTCGGCGGTTGTGGCAGTTACGAGGTCGAGGACCATGTCGCTCAGGAGCGGGGGCTGCGTGCGCTGCGTGTAGTACAAGCGGCCGCCATTTGGCACGTGGCCGAATGTTTTGACATCGTCCAGGAGGTTCTGCACTACGCCCTGCGCTGTCTGTGCCATGCCGCTGACCAACAGCCCCTTGCAGATCCAGTAGGAGTCCCAGTAATAGCTCTCCCTGAACCGCCCTCCTGGGACAACTACCGCATTTGCACGGTGCAGCAGTGAATGCCTCTGCGGATTGGCCTTCACATCAGGACTGACTTGCCGCGTTAACCCCGGCCAGAGGGCGTGCAACGCTGCAGCCCAGCGCGCCATGTCCGGCTGCCGTATCGTTGTTATGAATGGTAAATCTACGACAAAATCTGTAGGACTGTGAGGCAGCAAGTCAGCGCCCACATCATCGAAGTGCGTAGCTACAAATGCTGTGAGGGCTTGCACGCTTGTTTTGTCGTCCTCTGCCAGCTGTGAGAACGCTTTCAGGATGTGTTCTGGGTCTGCCTTGGCAGGCATGTCGACGAAGGTCTTGCTGTCCTTGAAGACGCCCATGGCCTGCACGGCATGCAGCAATGGCCCTTCGCAGAACAGCGAGGCAGCACCACTGGATACAGCTGCCATCGTCCTGTGTCTGAGCGCTGGATCTTTAGGTTTGAAGTTGTCTTACTTCAATATTCTGTGATTGATTTGGAACTGTCTTAGGATCAGGGTTAAGGCCTTGTGTGGAGTTTTTTGCAATGCAAAATTTGCATATACTGTATGCATTTGCATACAGCAAGTGTGTGCAAATGCATTGGCTTAAGACCCGTGCGTAGCGCAAATAAAATCCATGCGAAATGCTGTTGAGTGTTGTCCTGTGTACGCATGTATACACTGAAACGACCTGGTGAGCTCTCTCCTTGTATGGCATTTGCAGCGCTTCACGTGTAATATGATCAATGAAACCACACAAGATAATTATGACATGAGCACTGTGTTTGGATCTGCTGAGATGCGTATGCGAGACAGTGCACACCTGCAAGCTGCCATGTCCCGCATTGCAACAAACTTTGGCAACCTGCCACAATCTACCTGCTCTGATGTGCGGGTTACAGAGGTGACACAGCATCGCGGGGCAAAATCACCAATGCGCTCTCATGAGGTCTAATGACAAGCAAAAACAACTCATGCGTTGCGGCGATTGTGTTGAGCAAACATATGCCACTACACAAGCTGTAGCAAAGTCAACAACTGCTATTCGCAGCATCATGCCACTGCACTGCGCCGAGGTGCGGAAGAAGCGGGAATGAAGCCAGCAACAAGCATCTCGAACAACTTGTGGCCAACAGCACAGCATGAGGAAGCAAACACACACAACCTAATAATGAAGCAAAAATGAGTACATGTAGGATACGTCACTGTCCGAATACCTACACCAGAAAGGCTGACCGCAGGTCTTGCCCACTAAAATAGGTGGCAGCACACACAATCGCCAAGTGAAAGTGGCGCACTGCCTGTTTGTGCCGTGCCGTCTACTTAGAACTGCTGCCGAGGCCCCCCTGCTCAAACTTACTGCTTTGTACAAACATACACATGACACATGATGATCGTGCAGCGGCGCTGCTGCGCGCCAGGCTCTCCTATGTGCCATACTTTACCCTCCCGATTTCTCATGCAAGACCAGATGCCATAAGGGCAATGGCAAGGATTGCCAAGCGGCCGTGGCCCACTTCTGCGTGCCTTGCTAGCACAGTTAACCTTTCCCCGGCTCCGATAACAACCTCCTCCGAGACCTGCCCGCGAGGCTCGCAGGCTGCGGCAAGGAAACGCACAACGCGCGAAACTGCCGTACCTGCTGCTGCCGAGCACTTCTGCTCCAGAGTCTGGCCATTCCCCCAGAAGAAATTAGCCTCCAGGGCCGCAGCGACTGCGACCGTGCTGGCAAGCACTGTGGGGAGCGTCGCGTGCCCCCCCGCCTGCGCCAGAGCCGCTGCTGGCTCAAAGATACGGCTGCCGGACATGAGGTCGTTGATGGTGATGCCAAGAAGCGCCAGCATCGCCGCGCGAGAGTGCTTGACTTCCGCCCGCTCCAAAAAGTTGGGCCCGCCTAGGGCATCGTCAATGGCCACCTGCAGCTGCGCCATCAGCGATGGGGATGTCACAGCTGGCGCAGTCGCGACCTCCTCGAGGCCGCGCAGGTTCTTGGCCATTTCGTAATAGTGGGTGTAGGCGGCCAGCAAATCCTCGTCGGTCCACTGATGAACCGATGCTGCTGAGTCTGTTGTTGACGCAAGCCGTACCTGCGGCGAGGCCTTGTAGTGCAGCTGCTTCAATTCGCTAAGCCTGCTGCCGCTGGTGGTTTCCGCTACGGCTTTCAGCGAGCTCTCCAAGTACGGTCCCTCGTAGTCGCTTTCGGGACTCGCGCCCTCCTGACTGCTGAACCCGCTGATCATGCCGCCCCCTTCGTCGCCGCTTTCCTCGTCGTCATCTACGACAGCGCCGCCTCCCGAGGGTGCAACTTTGCGCTTCCTCAGATTCCTGCTCTTCCAAAAGTTGCTGTAGTATATAGACTTGGCTTCCTTGGCGTCGTAGACCACAAAAGGTGGTGCATCCTTCGCCTGCTCCATCTCAAGCTGCGCCTTCCTATTCCGCAGCGACTGGTAGAGGTCGCGGTCGCTTATGTCGCCCATCCAAAGAATGCCTCCGGCGCGCCTGTGCTGGCACTGATGATGTTGGGACACTGGCGTGCCGTGAAAGGCAGCCGTAAGTTGCATGGTGCTCCACAGCAGCGCCAAGCAGCAGTGAGGAGAGGCGCGCCTGCTGCCGTGGCGCCTGCAATGTTCTGTTCGCTGCGCTGGAAGTTTAGATTGATGCTCCATGGCGCCGCGCTCTGTGTCTGAATATATAGTCAAGGCTCTCTCTTGCCCTCGCTGATATCCTCTTCTACTGCCGCCTCGCTGTACTGTCGCGCTTTAGTCAAATCTGACACATCGAAGTCCGTCCCGGACTAGCTTCCTGAACCACCTTGCGTTGGGTAAGGCAGCTGAGCACTGTCCGCCGTAACTGCTGGCCCTGGCACTTGTCGTCAGCTGCGCCTGTGTTTGCACCTCTACTCTGGTGGACTAACGATCCTGGGGCCTTGCCATGCAGCGCTCCACAAAAGTTGTGATGCCTTCACTTTCGCAGAGAACAGGAAGATGCCACCAAGATCTGAGGGTTAGGGTTAGGGTTAGGCTAAGTTGGCAGCACTGTGCGCTCCGCTCAAGATGTGAAAATTCATTTGACTTCGCATCGCCCAGCAATGTGTCGGTGCAAACGGCAAAGCCTGGTTGTCCGTGTCACAATGCATTGGCGCAGGCAGTACTGCAGCACAGCAGGACATGAGCTTTGGCACGGTCATGTACATATACGCATGTGCCTACATATTACGGCATGTTGCCCTCTTCCTTTTCTTGCTTTTGAGCTCTGAGCCTGGCAGTCAGCGTCAGCGTATCCTGATTGCCGCTGCTGGCGAACTCCTTTGCCAGTTTCAGCCCTTGATCATAGTCCCCCAGCCTCAAGTACGCCACCAGAGCGATGTTGACTGCTTGCACGTCCGGCGCAAGAAACGTGGCCTTCAGATCGGCAAACAGCTCTAGCAGCGTTTTCCACTCTTGGGCTTGAGCACAGCCTAGGAAGGCTGCCTTGTATGTCATGGCGCTTGGCTCCTCACCTCTGGCTTTGATGTGGTTGATCATCTCAATTACTTTGCGCCACTGGCCCGCCACCTGCCAAAACAAAGTGCTGGTCAGTGCGCTGTAGAAACGCTTTGGGCCATTGACTGGGTTTCTGTTGCTGCGGCATTGAGCTGAAACGTGACTTATGGTTTGGGGTGAAGGCAATGTTGGCTTGCTGGCAAAACCCTCAAACCGTCTGGCCGTTTGTGCTGAGGCTTACACAGGTTAATAACAGAACTGGGCAACTGCGCGCGCAACACTGATTAGCAGCAAATAGCAATGAAGAGGGCTAGGTCTTGGCAGACTCCAGATGAACTGCACCAAATTATGGCTGTCAGAACATGCAAGCAACATCATAAGTTTTGCTGAGCCAGTCATCTTTGTTGAGCAGCAACACAACCCATGTGCAGAGCCCAGACCCCTCTGCACTACCTGGAGACATTCACATCATATGATGCTGTGTGGTATGCCGTGTGCTGCTGTTTTGCTAAGCAAGTCAAGTGGGTCAAAGTGGAAGTAAGCAGAAGCAACAAGATGCAGTGGTGGCAAGTCACGTTGCCTCGAAGTGATCCTAGGCTTTTGCGAGAGCTTGTCAACAATGTTAGCTTCTGCTGAAGGGCAGCACAGTTGGCAATAGCAACTCACCTGTAAGACGTCAACCACGCAATTATAGGTCGTTTCCGACGGATTCAGCCGCCTGTCCCACATATCCTCCAGCATGGCGAGAGCCAGCTCCCACTGTCCCTCATGAGCGTAGGCTGCGATCACGAGATCAAACACCGTCGTGTCGAGTGCCAGGTCGCTTGATTTTGCATGTTCAAACAACTCGATCACTCGCTCCCACTGGTGCAGCGTGCTAGCCAGCGCCATGTCGTAGTGGAGGTCCTTGACACTCGTGGGAGGAGGTGGCGGCGTCGAAACAAATGAGTTGTGTCTTGCAGGCCAGATGCGCTGAGGATCTGCCAGCACTCCGCTTCGCCAAGCTGCTCTGTTCATGAGGTGGTGCAAGCCGCGCCTGCTCAGCTGTAAGGCAGCTGATGGCGCAGCGGCACTGCGACGACAACAGCACAAGGCCGCTTGCTGCACACACCTTCGCATATTGCTTCGAGCGCTAGCCCCGAAAAATCTTTCCACCTTTCTCACCTTTGAAGTTAAGCCCTTGAAGTTGACAAAATTCAGAGAGAGATCTCGAGAGAGAGAGAGAGAGCCTGCCATCACACACGATGGCAACAGGAAGCGGGCGGTTTCCCCAATTGCGGCCGTTGCAAGAAGCGGGATGCTGCCTGCTGTGCAATGCTCTGGCGCTGCTGCCTTTGTTACCGGAGGTATCCTTGCATCACGATCTGGAGCAGCCAGTGAGGTACCACCGCTTAGCTCAAACTACGCTGTATGCGTGCGCAGCAGCGCTCGTGGTCACACGTTTTGTGCTTCAGCCCCCTTCTGCATTACGTGTGGTCTACGACGTGGGCATCGCCGCAATGATTTTGACAGCCGCGATGGCGCTACTCGGTGCTCCGCTGCTGCACTCAGGTGTCATTCACACTGGAGCAGCAGGGATAGTCATTGCGGCCATGAGCTACCAGCAGCCAGGGCCTCATCTGGTACGGCGGCTTTGCGGGGGTGGAGCTGCGACGTCATTCTTCGCAACTGATGAGACCGGTGAACCTGTTGCTGCTGGTGTAGAATACAGCAGCGCCGGCGCAGCCGACAGCAAGGCAATGCGGGGGATGCTCTGTCTAGCTTGTGCTTGGCTGGGGAGTACAACAGCAGCACTGGACAGTAATCAGTCATGGCAGAGATGGCCGCTGCCGGTCCTTATGGGTGGTCTTGTGGGGTTGGGTATAAGCACGGTGACAACAGCAATCGCACTCATATTACCCTTGCGTGGCGCCTCCAGGAACCACTGACAGGTGTGTGCGGGTGCATTGTATTTGTATCTGATGTACATGTAGTCACAACAGTTGTGAGTGTGCATGTGCTTTGGTAGAGGGGGTACAGACTTATGGTTTCAGGATGAATACAATCAGCGGCTCGTCAACGTGTCTAATCCTAGGCGCTAGACGGCAGCACCGCTAAAGGCAGTGTGGATATGTTGATCATTTCCTGCAATATCAATGCAGAAGCACACACGTGGTTGGTGCACCACGCACTCCGTGAGGCACAGATGTGGCTGTTGCTTTCTGGAGCTGCCTTATGCAATTGTCTGCTCATGCCTTGTGCATTTGTCTGCTCATGGCTTAGTCCCGCTTTGCTGTTCAATCATTGATGTCTGGGGGTGAAAGCCCATGTCAAGGGGCTCTTCAGAGCTCAAGAGTTGTCTTGCCTGCTGGCCCAACTTGCGCCATAGGCATGCCTTGACATCAGCGATCAAGGATTTCAATGAGTGAAGGCCTTTGCTCAAATTCTCTCCTGCTCATGGTGCCCAGCATCCCTCGCTGATCATTGGCAACGAGAACTGGCCAATCAAAGAGATGTGACAGAGTTGAAGTTCCCTTGCTGCTGCCGTTTGTGTTGCGTGAGAAAGCGTGCAGCTGCAGCATGGCGGTGAAAGACGGCATGGCGTCTTTAAAGGATGCTGGCGTCGATATAGAGGTAGGTGGAGCCTTGAGTTTGCAAACTGTTGCCGTGAGTGCTATTTGCGTTTTAAGTCCGCGCTGACCCGGGGACTGCGCCCCCTGCTACTGCTGCACTGCCTTGCAGAACCCTGCTACCCTCTGGACGATAGCAGCCGTGCTTGCGGCGACTGTGGCTATTGCGCTGGTGCTGCTTGGTGGAGTGAAGGCTAAGCCGAAGTTGGCACTGAGCAAATCGGAGTATAGGCCCTTTGTGCTGCAGGAAAAGCAGAACATCTCGCGCGACACAAGGCTGTTCAGGTTTGCCCTGCAGTCTGCGAAGCATGTGCTGGGGCTCCCTATCGGGCAGCATATATCACTAAAGTTCATCGATGGCGCTGGGAAAATGGTCACCAGGTCCTATACTCCCACCAGCAGCGACGATGAGGCAAGTGCTGCAACTGCTTGGCAAAGGGGCATTCTCCTTTTGCGATGATGGTCAGGCTGTGCAGCACCTGTGGTAATTCATCGTGCAGCCAGTAGCACGCTTGTCACCCTCGCCCTGCTGTCAACTGACGTTTGCTTGACTGCCAAGCTGACCAACTGAGTGCTCTGCCAAGTGCTGCTCAGCAACTCCTACTAACATGAAGCATGACATCTGGCGCTTCGCTGCACGGTGCAGGTGGGCTACGTGGACTTTGTCATCAAGGTGTACTTTCCGAATGAGCACCCTAAATTTCCCGATGGAGGCAAGATGTCATACCACCTGCACGACCTCAAAGTCGGCGATACCATCGACATGATGGGACCCAAGGGCTCCCTCGAGTACAAGGTAATTGCAACAAGTCGCCACCTTGATTGTGTTGTGCATCGTGGCCTAGGCTGCCTGTGTGAAACGGCGAGTTGTCTGCGACTCCAGCTCGCGAGCCGCTGTCATCAGGAAATTGAATGTCCCCGCTTCAGTCTTTACTTCACCTTTATTTGCAAAGTGGCTGATGATGCGTTGTTGGTTTCACATCCATGCAACACATGTCATATGATGTGATCATCACGTTAAGCGCCACACTGGGCGCACGAAGACTGCTCCTCTACGGCCATTCACGAGCAATACATGTCACAGAGATGAGCATGCATCTGCTGGCAGGTCTTTTCTCCTGGACCGGCATGCTTAAATGGCTGTCATTCTTTGCCTCCGCACAGGGCAAAGGGCTGTTTTCCATCAGGAAGCGGGAGGACCGGCAGGTGAAGAGGATTGGCATGCTGGCAGGGGGTACGGGCATCACACCCATGCTTCAGATCATGAACGCCATCAGGAAGGAGAACAGCAACATTGAGCTTAGCCTCATCTTCGCCAACCAGTCGGAGCAGGACATTCTGCTCAGGGACATGATCGAGGCCTTCCCGGTAAGTTCTCGGCTACAGCCGCTGCTCGCTGCTGCGTCAAGCAGAAGTGTAATATGGGCCCCAAGAGCAGGCACGGATTTTGTTGAAGTTGCAGTGTGCACTGTTGTCATAGACTTCTGGGCAGGAGTCTGAGTCTGCTGCGCTTCGCGTACAATTGCCCCGGCGCGTTTGCTGCTGTCATCTCTGCCACGTTTTGCTTGACACAAGGTACTTTCAGAAGCAATGCTGCTGGATGGTCGATGCTCGCATTGCTTGGAGCATCCAATTGCACCCGTTTCATTGTATAACCCCTCAAACAACCCACCATATGGCGGGACCTTTGGTGGCAATATCCTGATGAATTCTTTGAAGTACATAATGAGTTCCAGCGTGCCTGCACGCTGCTGAAACAGCTACATAGTGCTATCCTCTCATGCGCAGCACGTGTCCAACTCTCGCTGCACTACCAGACAACTAGTGTTACTGACTCTTGCTGGCCTCATCCACTGCGCCTCTTGCTGCCCAGATGAAGCACGCAAACTTCAGGTATCACTTCACGGTGGACCGGCCATCCGAGGGTTGGACGGGGAGTGTTGGATTCATCACCGCAGATATGATCCAGGAGCACCTGCCCCCCCCAGGCGACGATACTCTCATACTCATGTGCGGGCCGCCGCCAATGGTGAAGTTTGCCTGCATCGCCAACCTGGAGAAGTTGAAGTACACGGACGACATGTACTTCAGCTTCTAGCGCGTGCGCGGATGGCGCTGACCACCGAGGCAGCTGTAGCGTGGATGCCGTTGCTACTTTGTGCGTTTCTGTTACACTTGTTGCAATGAATTGGTATCATGTCACAACACGACACCTTGTGCTTAATGCATGTTGCTTGCGTGCCATAACACGTGTACATTTTGTCACCTGTCGGGAGTCACATGCACATGCAATGGCTTGATGATTGCTGCAACTTGTTGCAAATGATCAGACTCACCCTTTAGCACTTCGGATATGTGCTCTGTTGAGGACAGGTTTGTATGCTTCGTGATCACCCATTACTACTACCATTGTTCATTGGGATCAATGCCACAAATACCCAATAATGAGAGTGGTGATTTGAGCTTGCAGTCGTGCACAGTATCCACTTTCATGCAGGATGCGCTCTCAGCATATTGACCAGCACATTGCACCATCACCCACACTTACCTGGAGGAAGGGCAGATGGCACTAGCGGCCACCAGTGCAGGCCACGTCTGCATCAGCTGCTGCATAAGCATGTCATGGCTAGTTGTGAGTCGTGCATCGCGGATACACACATGAGTGCGCCTTTAAATGCAACTGCCGCACGCGCGCTTGATCCTGGACTGTCCATCAATGACCGTTGCCACACGCAGGTGGGGGGTGCAGGCGACGCATGCAATGACTCCTTCCTGGTATGATTACTGCAGATCGGCATCAACCTTACACATGTCAGAACTTCACATGTGTCATGCAGCACAGGGACAAAGCGTACAAGTGGCGCCACGCACATGGAATGCACATGTCATGCACGAGGCAGTGAGCGTTGTGCACGTGTACACCGTGGGCTAGACCTCACCTTCACCCATGACCATGTCCGTTGTGCAGTGCGAATAATGTGCGCCCTTGTTGACACAGTTTCACAGCGCCTATGCATACATGTCGTGTGTGACATCATCAAGCCTTTGCGTTGCATCGGTCTGTTGTCATTACCCAAGAACGCCTTCACTTGTGCAAGACTGCTGGCATCCAGCACGTTCAGCCTATTCACAAGTCTGTGTTGCGAAATGAGGTGGGCATTTGCGCACAGGGAGTGCAATGCCTGCGCCACATTCCGATCCTATGCTGCAGCCTGGTCCTCACATAGTGTGGTGAGCACCGTCAGCGTGATTCCATGCCTGCTATGATCAGAACCGTGCCCCCCTCGCACCGCTTCACAACAGTCCAGGCTTACATTCAGACCGACTGTGTGGTCCACAGAAGAGATGATGCTCAGTGGCACAGCATCATCTTGACCCCTTGGCAGCGGCGCGTGTGTGGTCTTGGCGACGTCCAAGTAGCGCTGCTGCTGCCACTTCCAGCTGTTGAGGCCCAGCTGCTCATCCGCCAGAGTCGCATTGCACTCCTGCTCCACCGCGTACACCGCCACCGGCTGCCTCGTTGCTATGCGCAGCGCCACTTTCAGCACCCGGCTGTTTGAGGGGTGCGCCTGGCACTGCTGCTTGACGATGGCTAGCGCGCTGCTGTCGCCGCTGACGTCCCAGGCAGGCGCGGTGGCGACAACGTGTTGCGTCACCAGACGGAAGAGCTGGTGCAGGCGGCACATGAGCACCACACGGTAGCGCAGCGCAGGCCATGCCGCACTGGTGCCATCCTTCTGCGGCGGCTGCAGTTCTCCTGCTGCGAGAGCCACGGCTACCACCAGAGAGGGGTCTTCCCTCATGACTGCAATGCGGAGACTCGTAGGGTGCGGCAGCCTGGCTGTTTTGGCCAGCGCCAGGATGCGGTCCCACTCTCTGCCGAGCTGCTCCGTCTCAGTCACCGACTGTTCCAGGTCGGCTGTGAGCACGCGCAGATCCGAGAGCCTACGAGCAACACTGCTGCTGTCCCCTAACACCAATTGCCTGATGTTCTGCTGCAGCGCGTCCCACTTATCCAGCAGCCTGTCCTCACGTCGCCTGATCTCTGCCGCGAAGGCTGCCGCCGTCTCAACGCAGGCTGGCTTGTAGTTGTGTCCTTCGAGCGTTGTTAGCGCCTCCAGGGTCGTCGCGGCCTGGTCGAGCGAGCCAGCAGTCCAGTCACGTCTGTTGCTCACATCAGCTGCCTTCGCCAGAGCTTCAGCGATTGCGGCCATGAGAGCCTCGTTGCTGGCCGCCATGATGCTACTCCCACCTCGAGGACGAGGACAGGGTGGCAGCGACACCGAGTGAAAAAGGCCTCACGCGGATCTGGAGTTTTGCAGTTTGTTGTTGGAGCTGCTAGCTGCTTTGTGATGACTGAACTTCGCGAACTCGAGACTACTGGAAAGATCGTTCAGCTGCTGGTCTTCACGCTGAGCGGCCGCCGGGCCGAAGCTTTTTGTCAAAATTGGCCTCTCGACGAACAACTTCAACTCCCGCCTTGAATTTGTGAGGATCTTGCAGTACAGCAAGCCTGAGCCAGCGAGCAGCTAGCATGGAAGCTGAGACGCATGGCAAGACAGGCGTGGTGAATGACGAAGTCATCAACGAGGTGCACCCCCCAGTTGGTGTGTCGTCTCTCGACTACAAGGCTCTGTACGAAAGGAGCTTGGCGGATAGCGATGGATTTTGGAGCGAGCAGGCTCGCAGCCTGTTGACCTGGTTCAGCGACTTCCAGAACGTGCAACAGGGCTCTTTTGAGACCGGGGACATTGCATGGTTCACGGCCGGCAAGGTGCGCTGTGCGTGTGCTTCACGGTAACCGGTGCTTCAAATGCCGCTCTGGACTCATGTTGTGTGTTGGCGTGAATTCGCAGAGAGCCTGGACGTTCTATCAGCAGCAGAGGCAGCAGCTGGGCCGCGTGAGCAAATATTATGAATTGCGTGCGCCTACACCGCCGCAGTGCATAGCTAGAACCGCCATCGCTAAATACCGGCGATCCTTGAAGCGTCGGCCATGCTAGAGCTCGGCAATGGACTGCGGATCTCGCTGCACATTAAAGGCTTTGCTGAATCATTGCAGCATCGCCGAGCTGCTGCCCATCATGCTGGTGTCTGTGCTCCATCATAAGGGAAATAAACCCTAGCGGTGCCTTGGCACGCTCACACTTGTCCAGGCAGGCGGCGCGCTCTGCGCTCACTGAGCGTCTTCACATCCCTGCTCTACGATGCTCCAGTAAAAATTGCATTGCAATTTATGTCAGCAAACATGATTTGCCTCATCTTCAATTCAATTGGTCTCATTCATTTTCACAGCAGGAATGTTGCGCGACCTGACCTGCTGCCACTGCCCTACAAAATAATCTGTTCTGCGCAGCTCAACGCCTGCTACAATGCGGTGGACAGGCACATCCCTGCGCGTGCCAACCAGGTCGCCATCATTCACGAAGCGGATGAGCCTGGGCAGTCTACAAAGATCACCTATGCGGAGCTGCTGGCGAAGGTGTGCCGGGTTGCCAACGCCATGAAGGAGATGGGCGTGCGCAAGGTATGTAGGTAGCATTACTTCATAGTGTAAGCATAGTATAATGGTTGAATAAAACATTGAAGTAAGGTATTGCCACATAGAAGTTTGCAGCATGTGCCACATCTTTCAGTGTGTAACTTGCATGGTCTCTGTGGAGGCATACAGCAGGTGCAGGCTTATTGCATCCGCTGCTATAACTACCACTTAGAACTATCACGAGACGAATTTGACTGTCATGACATCTGCCACTTTAGCAAGCCATAGGTCGTCGAGATATGTTCGCTGGCGCATTTGGTGGCAGCAAACATTAGTCTAGTGAATATGCATCCTGCAACTGGTTAATGGCTCACCGAGAAAGCAATGATGCATCCCCAGGTGCAGAGTTTTTCGAGCTCTGCATACTACAGGTGGGTTCGGCTAAGCCAAGGCTACTCTAAACTGATTGCTACGCAAAGCTCAAAGTCATAGCTCCTCGCTAGGGCTACACACCACGCAGGTGCTGCACGCACCAGCTGCTGTGCATTGCACTCAACCTTCCATACCCGCCGCCTGTTGATTCCGGCGAAAAGAGCCAGGCATCTGCTGAGCCTCCTGTGGTTGCGCCAACCGGTTGTGGCTGCTGCGAGACACTGCAACTGCGCATTGTCAACACTCTTCTCACTCGGTGCTAAACCTTCAGCCGCATCATGCCAAAGTTCATTCTAACGTAATCTTGCAGCTGTAACAGTCGCTGAGCACCATCTCCCTGTGCAACAAAAACCTGTTTTTCCGCTCGTGCCCCAGGGCGACTTTGTCATGCTGTACATGCCCTTCAGCCGCATGCCAAAGTATTCACACATGCAGTCTTGCAGCTGTAACAGTCGCTGAGCACCTTCTTCCTGTGCACCACCACCCTTTTTTCCACCCATGCCCCAGGGCGACTTTGTCACGCTCTACATGCCCATGGTCCCGGAGGCGGCCATCGCCATGCTGGCCTGCGCACGCATCGGCGCACCGCACTCCGTCGTTTTTGCGGGCTTTAGCGCGGATGCCCTCAGGGACCGCATACTCAACGCGTCCTGCAAGTTTGTGATGACTGCGGATGAGGGCAAGCGCGGTGGGAAGACGATTCCGCTCAAGAGGATTGTGGACGCGGCGTGCTCGGGGTGCCCGTGCGTAAAGACGGTGTTCGTGTTCAAAAACACATGCGGTGAGTGGCGGGGGTTGACCCCAACTTCAAATACTTCCATCAGGGGTACGGTTGAAGTTGGGGTTAAGTTCAGGTTGAGAGTTTGTCGCGTTGGTCTTTTGAAATCAGGGCTGTTTAATTATATCATCTGCAACGGGTGTGGTTTCATACACATGTTGAGAACAGTGGAAACAGTAGACTTGTCCCATGCGTGCTGATGGTGTTTGTGTTCAAGAACACGTGCGGTGAGTAGGGCGGGGTCAGGGGGTGCGGTTGAAGTTGGGGTTGGGTTGAGTGTAAGGGTTCATTGCTGGTCTTTACAATTAGGACTTTTTGTTGAAGGAGCATCTGCCATTGACAGATTTGGTTGCAGTCACACGTTGAGGAAAGTGACAACAGTAGCCTTGTCCTGTGGTGACGTCACCAACGGTGGGAACGTTGCTCCAATCTCCCTTGTTCGGGCCTTGCATGGGTACATGATATGTGTGCTAGCTGGGCGCTGGGACGTGTTGGCGCAGCTGCAAAAGCTGTAAGTTAAAAGATTTGAAGTTGGGGCGATGCCGTATGAGATGCTGAAACGGTGTAGTTGCTGCGGATGAAGCAGAAGGTCTTACGGGCGCCCTAGAGTACACGCCTGTTATAAGGAACGAAGATTGAAGTGACTGAGGATGAGGCAGATGAGCTATGAGGCACCGAAGAATAAACGCTTTACTCAGGGAAGGAGTGTCAAAGTTAAAGTGTCAAAGGCGCCGTAGAATAAACGGTTTCTTCAAGGAAGGAGTCTGAACACCTTGAAGCACTCGTCATTACATTGATCACGTCTGTTCTTCATAGTAATACACTCAAATGCACTCACTTGCATAGTCTGATGTGCTGTGTCTGACCTGTTGTGACCTACAGCGGACGTGCCTTTTGCTGCCACGAGAGACGTGTGGATGAGTGAGCTCCTGCCCAACATGAGGCCGTACTGCCCTTGCGAAGCCATGGACAGTGAGGACACCCTGTTCATCCTATACACCTCTGGATCAACAGGACAGCCTAAGGGGTTGGCGCACACCACCGCTGGCTACCTCCTCCACACGGTGCGTCTCCACGCTCAGCAGCATATTTATCAGTGGTGTCAGCAGTCCCGAATGCACCAGATGTCAGTATGTATGTATTTGTCGAAGTATGTGGCAGCGTTTGCATGCATGTCAAGCATCACACAATCAAGGGGGTTCGGCAGAGCATACACTATCGCGTTGGTATACTTGGATAGCAAAGGTGAACCATGTTTGCTTGCCCGTTTTCTTCTTGTATGAGTGCTTGAGCATCTCTTGTAAACACAACACGCGCGGCAGCCACTCTCACAGGCTCGCTTCGCCTGCTGTCTTGTATGGCATCTAAATGAGTTGAACCCCCTTAAACATGCGAGGAAGGGCAAATTCCAAATATGTATATGCTGAAGGACAGCTGTTGCTACGCTTGCAACTGCCTCATTGCCAGGCCCAAAGTACTGTCTGTTCCCTTAATTCTCACTATTTCCTTCTGCGCCTTGATCCGCTTGTTCATACATGCATACCCTTGTTTGACTCCACAGGCCCTCACGACCAAGCACGTGTTTGACCTGAAGGAGGGAGACGTGTACGCCTGCGTGGCAGATGTGGGCTGGATCACAGGGCACTCGTACATTGTCTATGGGCCACTGATCAACGGCACCACCAGCCTCATGTTTGAGAGTACACCGCTGTACCCGGACCACGGCCGCTACTGGGATCTGGTGCAGGTGGGTAGTATGTAGGTAGTCTATGAGTTGGTCACAGTACCTGCAACCACAGTGCTCAGCGTACACTGCTCTACCCGGGCACGGGTGCCGAGACCTGGCATGTAGGCATGGTGGTGTGGTAAACTACGTGCTGTCTTTGAAACTGCCTCAACAGTACAAGATCACCGAAAACAGCAAAGTGGCATCACGTTTCATGACTCCATGGGGGTGGCAACGGCGCCACGCCGCACAGCTGCCTCACATCTCCTTGCAGCCAGCCGCACTACTCCCTGTACACGTCTGGCATCTGGGGTCAATGTCGCCGTCCAATAGCCGTTTGCAGTGCCTACTACAACTATGACGTCGCCGTGGACGCACAGCACGATGTGGCGCATGATTTCATGAGCGAGCGGCAGTACTTGGCGCACGCCTTCTCTCTTCTGAAGGAGCAGCAGCTGTACGGCGTCACCGCGTCATCTGTGGCTATTGGCTATTGGCTATTGGACACAGATGGCCCTGAAGGATGTTTAGGACGTCTGCCATGAGCGGGAAGAAGAGAGAGGCGTGCGCAGAGTCTGCCGCTCGCTCATGAAGCCATGCGCCACATCGTGATGTGCGTCACAGCGGCGTAATAGTTATAATAGGCACTGCACACAGCGTCTGTGCCCGGCACTGCGACATCCCGATCTACGCACAACAGTGCATTGTGCATGGAGGCAGCAGCCTCGTGCTGGCGAATGCAGGCGCGGTTGAAGGGGGCGGCCAATCCTTAGCCGCGCTTCTCCAGCTCAGCCGCCTACATGGTGGGGCACAGGGCAGCACCTAGCCGTTAATCAGCACGGTTAACACTGCATGCGCATACATGATATGACAATTTGGTGTGAAAGTATTGTTGCGTACACAGTCCTGGGCGCATTTTTCAGACATTGTGTCCACTGGTTTAGGTGTCTCGCATGGAGGAGCATTGTCACATGTGTACACATGCAATCACCTACTGCGCACAGGCCTGACGCATACGTGCAAACAACCTTGACCGGTGGGAGTGTGCAGTGCAGCAGCTGCTGAGTAGAGTGCGCTGTGGCCATAATGACAGGACAGTAGTATTTCCTGTATACTGTCCATGGTCTGTCACCTTCCATTTTCCTGTTGATAAGCAGTGGCTGGGTTCGTCCATGCAGTACCTCAAGTTGAAGTGCGCATGCCATCGTGATTGCGTTGACAACATAGTCTATACGTGCGCTTTGCATGCTGCGTCATTGCATACATTCTGCAATGCTCCTGATAAGCTCAGGGACCATGACCATCAACTCTGCGCTTGCATGTGCCGTCTAACCCGCTCCGCACCCACCCAATGCAAACCCTTAGGGCCAGGCTACCTACCCCCAATCCCAAGCGTAATCCTAACCCTAACGCTGCCACAACGCTCCGCAGACGCACAAGGTGAACCAGTTCTACACAGCGCCCACGGCCATCCGTGCTCTCATGCGGTTCGGCCCGGAGATAACGGAGAAGTACGACCTGTCATCGCTGCGCGTACTGGGTACGGTGGGGGAGCCCATCAACCCTGAGGCGTGGCGCTGGTACAACGAGCACGTGGGCAAGGGGAAGTGCAGCATTGTGGACACGTGGTGGCAGACGGAGACAGGGGGGCACCTCATGACGCCGCTGCCTGGCATCACGCCCATGAAGGTGAGGTCTGAGGTTGAAGTTAAGTTGAAGAGTTCAGGCCTTGGGGGCACCTCATGACGCCACTGCCGGGCATCACGTCCATGAATGTGTGTGAGTATGCTGGTGCCTTTGCTTGAATTATGAAGGTGGACATGTCACATGGCTCCCGTCCATGGAAGTCGGGCATAACGCCCATGAAGGTGTGTGGGGGGGGTACGGGGTGCCTTGGGGTGAAGTACCGGAGGCTGAAGTTGAAGCGAACATTTCAGATGGATCCCGCTCATGAAAGCCGGCGGTGTGGTGCACGTCACATGTCGCCTGAGGGTAGAGAGCCATGAATCGTGACTCTCTGCAGATTGAAGTTGAAGTTGATAATGCGTGGGCTGTCTGGCATCGCGCGCTTGAAGGTAAGGGCTCTGGTGCATGTCGCGCATCGGCTCGGGTTAGATGCGCATATTCGCGCCTGGTGACTCCACGTGTTGAAGTTGCAGTTGAATTGTCCGCGACTGCTTGGCATCACGTCCACAACTGTGCATGTGATTTGTGGATCATCCTGTTGAGAGTGCATGTGCAGCATTGCTCAGGTAGGGTGTGGCAGCTTGCGCACAACGGCAGGCAGCATCTGCAGATAAGCATGCCAGCGCAGCCTCGGTCACACGATGACGCAATGCGACTGTGCACCACTGTGTAGGTTGTTGGCAGTGCCGCTGACGATGTGCCTGTGCACTTTAGACGGCATGTCAAGTGCAAGTGACCCTGTGCTCTGCACTAGGCAATAGGGAAGTACGTCAGCGCTTGACAGCTTTTGTGCACACCTGACATCGCAGCAAGTCATTGCCCAAATGACAGCGCAAGAATCAAGCACTCTTGACCTTGTAAATGCAACCTGGCCACTGGTATGACTGTGCCATCTGGTGGCTTTGACATTCACGTACAGACGCTGCAACTCCGCTGACATCTGCTTGCAATGCTCTGATTGCAGGCGCTAAACTCAAGTACCTCGGACCTGCTGTGCCTGAATGTATGCGAAGTGTTACCGGACACCTGAGTGTGTACCTCAGAGCACAAGCAGCAATAATGCCAACATAACCTACACCAACTGTACCTCCCCATGCTTCCATATATGCGCAGCCCGGCTCGTGCTGCTTCCCGTTCTTTGGCGTGGAGCCCGTAGTCCTGGACCCCAAGGACGGACACGAACTCACCGGCAACGACGTGGAAGGAGTTCTGGCAATGAAGCGCGCATGGCCCAGCATTGCGCGCACCGTGTATGGGGACCACGAGCGCTACCTGAGCGTATACATGAACCCCTACAAGGGGTACTACTTCACAGGGGATGGATGCCGGCGCGACAAGGACGGGTACTACTGGATCACGGGGAGGGTGGATGACGTGCTCAACGTGTCCGGCCACAGGTATGTAGTGCTGGGGGTATGCTTTGAGGGGTATGCCTGAGGGGTAGGGTATGCATGTGTGAAGAGGCTGGGGAATGTTGGCATCAGTTGATGATCTCGCGGAGGGTGAATGACGTGGGGTTGCTGAGGGGCATGTATGTATATCAATGCTTGGTGTAAGTTGAAGTTTACCCAGGTCGGCGTGAACCGTCTGGCATGCGTGCACATAAGCTCTTGGTATTGCTGCTGCTGCGCGCCCACATGCGATTGAAGTCACAGTTCAGACCACCCCTGCATTATCAATACAACATCTGAGATGCAGGCTTGTTGAATGCCATTGTTGAGTGTGCTCCTGTGCTCTTGCTCCCTGCGCAAGTGCTGCAAGCCTTCGTAGCCACAGCAGTGACAGTGACAGTCGTGCATCACACCATTCCCCCACCATTGTGCGCCGCAAACTTGCAGGATCGGCACCGCGGAAGTGGAGAGTGCCCTGGTGGCACACGCCTCAGTCAGCGAAGCGGCCGTTGTGGGGTTCCCGGAGCCGGTCAAGGGCCAGGGCCTCTGCTGCTACGTGACACTGACAGCCAAGGCTGTGGAGAGTGGGGATCTGGTGGCGGAGCTGCGCATGCAAGTGCGACAGCACATTGGCGCTTTTGCGACGCCTGACGTCATTGTCATATCGCCGGGGCTGCCCAAGACGCGCTCGGGGAAGATCATGCGGCGCATCCTGCGCAAGGTGCGCTCGCGCTCGCGCCTGCAATCTAATCTGCGTGCGTGCGTATTCGCTGCAATTCAGGTTCTTGTAGAGGCTTGCGCAGAGTCTTATGTACATGTGGGTGGCCGAGCGTGTGCCTGTGCGTATTACCTATTCGCGAGCATGATTTGTAGTCCGTGTGCGGCTGCGTCTTACTTGTGCGCGTCACTTTGGTTAGGGTTCACGACCGCGCCTCTGTATGTACGCATCTTGCATTGTCAAGTGCTGTACTCTGTATTTTGTACTCTGTACATAGGGTATGGCGGTGCATAGACCCCTTTCGTAAGCCCTTGGACTGTGCATCAGCATCTTTTTCGGGTGATTGTAGCAGGGAGTTGCGTGCGCATGTTGCACACGCACGCCATTGCCCTCTCAACTTGCCTGGCAACAACACGACATCAACCACAACAGAACTTTGTGACCGCTGCTCTTCACTTTTTGGCTTCATGTGATAGACACTCACACACAGACTCTGTTGCACTCTGCACACAGGTGGCGGAGGGAGAGTCCGACAGCTTGGGCGATGTGTCCACCCTGGCTGACCCCAGTGTAGTGGAGGTGCTCATTGCCAAGGTCGCTGACGTCATGGCAGAAAGGAACAACAGGCGCAGCAGTGTAACTGTTTGAGCCGCCGGCAGACGTGTCATGAATACCTGCCCGCTGAGGCCTTGGCCTGGGGCTGAGATAGTCGGGCACTGCAAGTCGACAGTGATGCTGCAGTTGGAGTTGAGCAGGTAGATGGCAGCAGCATCAGCGGCACAGGCAGCGCCATTGGCAGCAAACGTGGGTGGGGTGTTGGTGAAACCTGCTACTATAGCTGCAGATATGCCCCTGTACCCCTTCCCCCGCCACACACACACACACACACACACACGCCGCCGCCCACTGCCCAATACCACCCTCCAACAAGATGAACTGAACTGCATTACACAAAGGCAAGATTAGACGAGAGGCACAACATGCCCTCATGGTGATGGAAAACAGCTCTTGATGGAAGTATCTGTTAAATGGACACTCGCTGTGAGCGTGAACATGCTGCGGCTCTTTGCGATGCACGTGTTGCTATCGTTCATGCACCTGCGCATGCTGTCGTCGCTGCTGCCTTTGCCCAACGTGCTCTAAACTTATGATTTCAAACTCTGGATAGACGCGTGGCGGCAACTTCAACTGCAACGCCCCTGCACAAACTACCGCTCGTAAACCCTCTACCGATACCGAGCAGCCTGGCGGAACAGGCCCTCTGCCAATGGCTTCTCTTTGTGGCCACAGCCCATACTGCTCTGCAAGCGCGTCCAACACGGCGTTCGTGTCGATCGCAGCAGTACCTACTTCATCGCCTTCAGCACCAACTTGAGTGCCATCGCCGCCGTCGCAAAACAGCGCAAGCGCACTGGCCTCCTCGGCGTACGCGCACGCCCGCTCCGCGTGCTGCAGCCATACGCTCAGGCGCGCATCGCGCAGCACATCTGTGCGCCGCGCCGCCGCGCGCCGCCGCGCCGCCGTCTGCAGCGCGACCACCGCCGCGCGAAACGCCACATAGCGGCGGCGCTGCGCACGCACGGAGCTCCAGCTGCAGCACCAGTGCGCCACGCGTGCCGCTGCCCAAGAGCGCAGGCACTGGCGGCGCTGGTGCCTGCGGAAGCACTGCTGGATCTGGCGTGCGCGCGCGCTCAGCAGCAGACTGCGCACGCGCTGCCGCCGCCGCTGCAGCTGGTGGTACACGCGCAGCAGCTCCTCTCGCTCTGCGGCGCTGGCCGCGGCTGCGGTGATGCGCGTGAGGCACTGGCTGCCGCACGTGGGGCATGCGCACTGAGGGGAGAAGCTGGCATTGTCTGCATTGTTTACACGTGTCGTGTGTCCGCACGCGCTGCACACGAGGAGCTGGGAGCGCGGCTGCTGCGCCGCCGCTGCGCTGCCGCTGTGGGAGTTGTCCCCGGTGACCTCCGCTGTGCGCACGTGCTGCAGTTCATGCTCCTGCATGGCTTCTTCTGTTGTGCACTGCGCCGGCTTGCTGGCAACAGAGCTGCTGTCATGTGACAATTGCTCATCTGCACACTCGTTGCGTATTGCCTCTGCTGGTGACATTCCCGCTTCGCTGTCTCCTGTGTCCTCTGAACGGCTACGACTGTCAGCCTCCCGCTCAGCTGTCGTCGCTACCGCCGCTGCTGCATGCTCTTCCTCCAGTGCGGCCTTGACATGTTGCACGTGACGCCGCGCCAGCAATGCACGTGCCGCGCACTGCACCGCCACCGCTGCGCACTGCTGCCGCTGCTGCTGCGCTGCCGCCGACGCCGCAGCGCGAACGGCCGTCCCGCGCCATACTCTCTGCAGCGCAGTCGCAGCGCGCCGCTGCTGCTGCGCCACAGCGTAGTGCTTGCGCGCCAATTTCTGGCGCGCTATTGCCTGCACTGCGACTGCTGCGCGAGCCACGAGTCGTGCTTGCTGGCGCTGCTGCTGCGCTGCAATGGCCGCCTGCTGAGCGTGGTGGCGGACGATCTGAGTCCGGGCTGCGCGCTGAATGACGAGCGCTGCTGCCGCCTGCGCGTGCTGCAGTGAAGACAGATCCAATAATGGAAACGCAAGCCTCAAACCGGTGCAGTGGGTGCATGTCTGCATTGCACATTGCCATATGGGTCCTGACGTGGTTGGGCGCGCTTTGACTCTGCAAAGAAGACTGACTGCCGACCTAACTGCACAGTTGCATTCGACTCAATTGCCAGGCTTTCGTCTTAAGTGCACAAGAGGAGTATCTAGTCAACTGCAGCAGCTTCAAAGCACTCCAGACACGAGATCAGGCGAGTCACCTGTTGCCGTACGCGCTTCATCTCCGCCACCTGCCTTCGCGCGCGCCACTGCCGCACCGCCCTCTGCGCCGCCACCGCTGCCTTATTCTCACGCGCCTGCGCCGTCCGCAGCCGCAGTGCAGCAACGACGCGCCAGGCCCGCCACCGCCGCCACCACAGCTGCACCCGCACGCATGCCTGCACTTGCCGCTCGTGTAGCGCTGCTGTGTAAATGACAGCAGCGAAGCGGCGCCGCGCGTGCGCCTGAATGACCGTTGCCGCTGCGCACTCTACGCGGAACGCCGCAACTCTCTCCGCCGCGGCCCGCTTGTAACTGAAAACGATGACGCGGGAGACCTCGTGTATGAGCCTGCGGCGGCGCGCCGGCGTTGAATATGGGTCGTTGATCCAGTCCTTGGCCACAACTTCAAGTGCCACATGGCTCAACCGTGTGTGTGCTGCTGTCGTAGCGTCCGTGGCAGCTGCGCTGCCGCTGCCGCGCCTGAACACTATGCTGCGCGCTGTCTGGGCGAGCACGTGTCTGCGGTCGTAGAGTCCCGCAGCGGGCAGCGGTGCAGCAGCAGTGACGCAGCCCGGATGTTGGTGTTGTGATGTTGTCAATGGGTTGGCGTCGGCAAAAGCCATGAGTACGCATTGTACCTGTGACCAAAGAATTGCGCTGGCTTCATATTGCGTATCAGCTGAGCTCGGCCCTATCAACTGCTCCATGCTCCGCGCTCTGGCGAGGCGGTAGTGCGACCCAGGATCTTCAACTTGCTCTTGCTGTCGTTGCCTGCGTGCTGCTGCTGTGATGTCCAATTGCGATCGAGTGCGTGGTATTTGCGATGATGGGGAGACTACTCCAGGACGTTCATCACAGTGCGAGAGCATCAGTGCAGCCTCGTTTGGCGATTCTGATGGCACATGCACATCACATGCTGGCGCCGGCGAAGAGTGCGCCTGCGCCTTGATGCAAGGTTCTAGCTCTGGTGTTTGAGGAGCTGCTGGCGGCTGTGCAAACGTCAATCTTCTTCGCTGTGAGGCCACCTCTTTCATCAGCAGCATGATCTGGCTGGGCAGCAAGCCTGTCACGCATGTCCCGTTCACAGCCCAGAGAAGCATGCCAACCTGTATTGCTCCCCCGTGCCTCTCAGCTACCGATCCTGGCTCCACGCCTATAACGATGAATGCGCTGCATGGCTGCTGTTGCCGCTTCATGGGGTCAGCTGGCGGTCCAGCATCGTGCCATCGGAAGCGGATGCCCGCAGGGTGGCCTGCCTCGAACCACAAGTCAACCAGTCGGCGCCGCTTGTGGGTGGTTAGTAGCGAGCTCATATGATGCTTGTAGCCTGCATCATGGGTCAGACTCTGCGACCGCAACAGCACATCGCCTGCACGCGTCATGATGCCGGATCACTGGCTCACACTTGCACTGCACTACCGAGAAACAATCTCAAAACTCTAAACCGTTTCACCTGAAACCGTTTTTCATTTCCTTTCCTTGATGATGCATGAGAGCGACTGCGATGTACGATGGGCTCTGACTCGGCAACTGGTTTAGCAATGGAGCGGCGCAGCATCACCAGCATGATGGATGCAAAGCAAGATCTGCAGCAGCACCAGGGCACCAGCAGCAACCCAACCTCTGCCTCGGCTGCAGGCAGAGTAGGCTGGAGCAATGTCGTCAACTTGCTGCCGCCGCCACTCAAACCAGAGGAGAAGTACAACATCACTGCAGCGAACCGCAGGTGAACGCAGTAGTTATGGTCACTCCTTTTGATGCTGTGTTGTGACCTATACAATGTTCAACATGCAACTTCATTTCACATGCGTTGTGTCATGTAGATTCGAGGAGCTCGCGGCCGATGCTGGCATCGAGTACGACGCGGATGACTTCCACCTCGAAGACCTCAAAATGTACGGAGTGGAGGCGCGTGCTCAAGCGGGCGCGGACCCCGAGAGCGACGACGACAGCAATGCAGACGAGCTGGTCATGCAGAAAGAAATGGCCGGAGGTAACCAGAAGCTGGCGCAGAAGGAGAGGAGCATATATCAGATGGTGGACAACATGTCGAAGCGCTTGAGCGCGCTCAACGCCACCGCCATCGATCGGTTCGCCGGCTGCCAGGCCGATCTCGACGAGGCCTCCCCGCAGTGCAGCGCCGCTGCAAACGGCCTGACTGCCACCGCCATGAGTGGCACTGCGCCAATTGACGATGGCGCCGATGAGCACGCACCTGTTTCAACTGCCAGTGCCACTAGTGCCACTGGTCACAAGGGTGGTGGGACGAATGGCGGTGTGGCAGAGACGGTGACTGCAGCAGGACTACTGCGCACGACCGCAAATGCGAGCGCCAAAGCCGCCAACGCGGCGGACGACGCCCATGTAGCAGACGCCGCGCGCGTCACTTTCAGACACGCGGCGAGCACCGACGCAGGGCGAAAACTTGAGCTCCTCTTCGAATCTCGCGTGCTCAGAGGCATCGGCTCACGAGCGAATGGCAGTGTCACTAAACGCGCCAGTGGCGGCAACGGCGGCAGTGGCGGCGGAGGCGGTAGTGGCGGCGGTGGCGGCGGAGGTGGCGGCGGCGGCAGCGGCGGCGGCAGCGGCGCCGCCAGCAAGAGGAAGGAGCTGCGGCGGCTGGAGGCGCGGCGGCATGAGCGCGTTGCGTATGAGCGCAAGCTGCAGGTACGGTAGGTATGGGTATGATGGTACATGGAAACGAATCAAAAAATCGTAGAGCTCTAGATCGTAGAGCTCCAGGTGACAAAGTGTGTTAAGCCGTCATATTGAATGCATTCCGCCAATGACTGTGGTCGCCGCTGCTGTGGCAATTGGCCATGAGTCAAACAGTGCCACCATAATCACTTTAGTTGAATGACTTCTGTGTGCAAGCTTTTTAGCGTTTGAGGCATGGGTGTTCAGTACATGCGTGTTTGGTCATGTGATGTGACACTGAAGGCCTGCGGGTCGTTGGCAGGTGCCAATGCAGATGATATTGCTGCAGTCATTTTGAAGTAACGGTCTGCCACTAGAGCCCTCTGGGTGCTAAACGCTACACCTCGGCAACCGTGCAGTGCTCTTGGTGCTGAGTGTTCAAGTTCAATTTGCAGCATGCCTGTCCCACGCCAACCATAAGCAAGTTTGCATCGCGCTCCTGTGTGTTGCTCTTACAGTAAGTAGTACACCGTCTGCTTTCTAAGTCTTTCTTCAAGTGGGATAGACCAACAGCCATGCTTGATGCAACAGTTTCCTCCAGCAGTGCTCAGCACCGCATATACAGGTCATCTGCTCGCGATGCACTGCAATGCAACCGGCAAAGAGCAGACGGCGTACCCGTGACATTGGTTCTTGAGCGCATAGTCACCATCTGGTTGTACAAGCATGAGTGTGTGGAACGCACTGTTCGCCTCGTACCCCACTGGCGGACCTGGTCGTGGGTAAGTTTGTGACGTCATGCACAACGCTCAACGCAGAGGCACCCTGATTGCAGGTATGTTGTGTTCATGAGGATGTGTAGGTATAAGGCAGCATCCTGCATCAGCGCTCAGCTCCCCTCCCCGCCCCGCAGGCAACCCGAGTTGTGGCTATAGTATGTGTCTTGATGGGGGGTAGATGTGCATGTATGTTTCCATCTTACAACAGCGCTCAATCAATGCCGCGCCCCCCGCCCCCACCCCCAGGCCAACTTGGAGCGCTACCTCACGCTTAGGCAAACCGGTTGTGGCTACAGTGTATGTGATGAGGGTATGCATGTATGATTCCTGCTTGTGACAAGCGCTCAATCAATGCCGGTCCCCCCGCCCCCCCCCGCAGGCCAACCTGGAGCGCTACCTCACGCGCAGCGTCAGCGACGTGCGCTATCAGACGCCCGATCAGCTGCGCCGCGCAAGCCGTGACAACGCCGCCTGCACAGAGAGCCGCAGCCGCGTCCTCTCGTTCGAGCTAGAGAGGGGGCACGCGCGGCACGAAGAGGGGGGGTCTCCGGGGGGGGCGGCAGGGGGGGAAACGGGGGGGTGGTGGGGGGAGGAGGAGTTCCCCATTCCCGTGTCGCAGTTGGAAATGAGCCCGAGGCTGTTGCTGGGGTATGCTTGCGAGAGGATGGTGCTACCGGGGGGGGCGCGTATGTTTAGGCACTTGGTGCTTACGCCGCCGAGCCAGAGGATATTTGTGTACATGTTCTGGCTGGCGCACTGCAAGTTCTTCCAGGAGGACAGCGGCGCGCAGCAGGAGCACCTGCTGAGGCTCATCAGCGACCTGTATGTTGAGGTGCGTCAACGGTGAAGTACAAATTTGAAGTTACACATGGGTATGATAGGTGACAGACTTGGGAGAAGTGTGAGGTTCTGGGTCACTTGAAACCGCTCATTCATGTGGTGTAATTCGCATGGTCCGCCGCAGAATGGGCGGTGTCAGCAACCTGTGATCTCAGCGAAGCTTTGCAATCCTCCAGGCCTGTTGCTTTATGCAAAGAGAAACCCAGGCATGCACTAAGTTCAACACTATAATCTGTCTCTGCTGCTTTGAGATGCAAAGCAGTGATGGTGCTCAGCAGGAGCACATGTTTTGCCCCGTCAGCAACATGCGTGTTGTGGATTGGAAGGAGGGGAAGGGGAGCGCTGGTAGACGTATGTTGCTTACAGCAAACACCATCAACAGCACACCAGGAAACCCCATTCCCCACGACAAATGCACATCAAGTCAGTGCTGTACCCATTGACATACTTATTGTCATTGAAGTGTTGCCATCCCCCTCTTGTGCCCTTTGCAGATGCTGGTGCTAGGCGACGAAATGGCCGAGTTCCGAGATCTGTTTTTCCTGTACTACCCCTATGCAGTGGCCAACGCCATCATATGGGGCTTCTTCTACCTGTGCCCGGGTTCGCGCCACCTCTATGGCATCGTCTTCAAGCGTATACTGTACCTCGACTCTGTCCGTGTACTCACAGGTATGTATGTATGCAAGGGCCCTTGCCTACTACTGCTAGCCCTAACCCTATTACTACTCTCCTCAACAATCAGATAACCCTAGTCCTTAGGGTGCATGAGCGAGTTGACTCAGCCTCAGACTCAGACTTTGTCCCTCAGCCTCAGGCGTGACTCATGGTGTGCAAGCTGCACAAAGCACTGCTTTATGCGCACCTTGCCATACATGCTGGGGAAGGGTTAGGGTTAGGGTTGGCCTTAGGGTTAGTAAGCCTCCTAAGCGCGTAGAACCAACTGTCAAGCGTGCAATGACTGACTCGCAATCAACGCTACATGGCAGTGCGCAGTGGTGTGGCAATACGTGCCTAGCACACAGCAGTTCTTCATCAGCAATGATGTGCCTGCTTCCCAGCAGTCCTATTATATGTACATGTATACATGGTGTGCTCATGATTGACTGCCTCAACCCACTGAAACCTAACATCAGCCGGTAGCTCAATGGTTGGCAACGGGAGGCATGCAAACATCAAAAGTAGTGCACCATTCGGGTCGGGTGTGCCTCTATACACATACCTAGATGGTTGCCGTTATGCATGATGCATTTGCAGCAACTTACTTTTGTAACATGATGAAACGCTCTGGTAGACAGTGTTACCTTGTTCTGTTGTTGTGGTGCAAGCAGCCTGCAGGACAGGACTATCACATGTACATGCACAAGGCCTTTATAAATACAAGTCCATGCGTACATGCGCAAGTAGATGTCTGAAGCAGCTCGAACGAAGACCACCATTCGGCATTGAAGCCCCATATTTGCTGCTCTGTGGCATTGTCAACACAGTCCGCAAACCCTATACATTGAGATGAGCACACTGTCGTACTGCTACACCCATACCTTGTGCCTTCATTCGTGTGCGTCAGCGGTACTGTTTACACCTCTGATGACTCCTGACTCATAGAGTGACTCACGAGCCTTGTGCCCCCATGCACTTGTGCCATCACGGAGTGCAGGCATAGACGTCATGCCAACATCTGTTCTGGAAATACGAGCACGGGCATTCCCCGATGAAGCCCAGGAGGACGCAAACGCTGCTGCGTCGGTCAGTGACGGCGACTGTCTGCCGCCCATGCTGGGCCACAATCTGTTGCAGATGACAACACAGGTGCGTCAACACTGGTGTTGAACTTGAACTTGCGCTGCCCGTGTGTGACGTGGCTCATTCGTGTGTGAGTCTGAAGTTGAAGTGCGGGTACAACGCACCAGCGTTGTCTCTCTTTTTCACATCATAGCATACGCCAGATGCCGGTTGATAGGTTACAAATAAAGACGATGCTGAGCAATGCGGCGTGTGTGCACCAAGGTGACTGCACTGCTAGGTAGCACTTGCATGTTCAACATCACCTCAAGAATGGCACGTCAACAGCATGTCCAAACGCATGCAGCAGCCCCTGGGGCATGAAGACAAACTCGACTACAGTCATGCCAAGAAGAACCTGCAACAGTTCGAAGGCCTCCTGCTGACAAAAAAAAAGAGGCTGACAACCACCCTGCACTTTCTGAGTCAACTGGCGCCAGACACAACTGTCAACACCAGCTACCCCTGCCCCTTCCTGATGCATGCTCCCCCTCACAGGCAGCAGCGGCGGTAGCGGTGGCCGCAGCAGCAGCAGTGCCCTCCTCCGCTTCCGCCGCTGCCTCCATGGACCTCAGCCGCACCATGCGCGGCGGCAGCAGCACATGCGGCAGCAGCAGCAATGCCAGCAACGACGGCAGACCCACTGTCACCACGAATGCATGCGACAGCTGCTGTGAAGGGGGTTCTGACACTGCGGATGGGAAGAGTAAGGGCAAAGCCGACCCGTGCTCGATTCGTACGCTGCGACCGGATCCACTAGAGGGGTTGAAGGGGGACAGGAGTACCCTGAGGTTTCGGCCTGCACAGCCGGAAGGGCTGGCGAGTTTGAGGCCGCATCAGCAGCGAGTGCCGTTTGACACGTCTCAGGTGGGAGGTTGATGTGGTACTTCAACTTCACAATCTCTGCTGCTGAGATACTTTGTGTTGAATAGCCTGAGGCGGCATCAGCAGCGCGTGCCAGCTGACACATCTTAGGTAGATCATTATGATGTGATACTTCAACCTACTAGGTGCACCCCGTGCTGCTGCTGATATTTACGTGGTAGTAGTTGGAGGCCGCGTCAGTCCTTGCATGCCATGCTTGATACGTATCAGGCATGATCAACTTCATCCTCCCCCCCTAACCCCCCACCGCCACACGCAGGTCAGCCGCATAGTGCAGGCCTACCTAAGCACTGCCGACAGCACGGCGGCGCGGCACAACGAGCGCATGGGCCGCAGAACCCCAACACACATTCTCAACCTTAAACCCTAACCTCAATGCCTCCGTCACATGCGCGCTCCAAGCTTCGAACCCTATTCCCCCCATCACGCATGCAGATCAGCCCCTGCGGTGCAATGACCACACAGCGGCAGACCCTAATTGTGCATTCTAACTTCAAACCCTAACGCCACCCTAAGCCTAAACACGCATGCAGGTTAGCCCCATGGTGCAGGCCTACCTGCGCACTGCGGACAGCACGGCGGGGCGGCGCAGCGACCGCATGGCCGCAGACCTTGGTTATGTTACTATCCTCAACTTCAAACCCTGACCCCCCCAATGCCACTGCCACATTCGCATACTAAGCAATGAATCCTAACCTCCCCTCCTCACCCTGACCCAAACCCTAAACACACACGCAGGTCAGCCCCATGGTGCAGGCCTACCTGCGCACCGCGGACAGCACGGCGGGACGCCGCAGCGAGCGCATGGCGCGCACGGTGCCGGTGCGCTGGTGCGACACAGGCGGCGCTGACACCTTCAGGCGCTTTGCCAGTCGCCGCGAGCAGCACGAGGCACTGGCGGCGCAGCGTGACAGCGCTCGGCGAGAGTTTGAAGCGGGGTCGCGGGATGGAGAGTTGAAGTTGAGGGAGGCGTTGAGGGGGGTGGAGAGGGAGCGGCGGAAGTGTATGGGGGGGGGGGCGAAGCAGATGGCGCTGGCGAGTATGGCCATTGCGGCGGAGCAGCAGCAGCGCGTGGCGCGGGCGCGCACGCGTGCGCAGAGGGCGTGATGTATGTAGGTATCGGTGTTCTTTCATCGGCTTCGGTGCGACAAGTCCTGTAGTTTATGGTAGTACGAGGCTATGATGCACAGCTTCCAGTGTGCAGGCTGATGGCTGCATGGAGCGAATACATGACTGATAGAGAGGACATGCACTGAAATGTTCATCGTCATCACTGCCTTTTTATGTGGCTGATGCTCTGTGCATGTGTCCATGATGCACAATGACAAATCAGATTTTGATTTTGCAATGTCATGCAATGAGGGGAGCAGTCAACAAGTGAACGGGCAGCACTGACATGCCACATGAGCTCTCACAAACAAGATATCACACCATCAATCAGCCAAGTATGAGAGTGAAATATGTGCTGTGGCAATCCACCGGTGGCTTGATGGCAGGTTCATCATTCAGTGTACGACAGTTTGTGTGCTGCAGTGCTCACTGCCTCAGACCTGCTGCGGCAGAGACCTGCTGCGGTGAAATCTCGTGTACACGCGTGCTGCATACGCCTTGCTCTGTACAGTGTGGTCATGTGCCGACTGCTGTCGTGGATAGCGAGGCTGTGTACTGCACAACATGAATGACCGTGCTAGCTGCTCTCGTAGATGCTCAGAGGAGGCCATTCCACATTAGGAACTTCAATTGCAGGCCCTTACACCTCACTCCCAGTGCTACTACGTGCTACGAGTGACCGGCCAGTTATGTAGTGGTTCTGTGGTGGCGCGCCCCATATGCACATACATATATATATATCTACAGACTTGACTCTACGCAGACTACTGTGAATGGTTGTTGAAGTTCAGACACCACAACGCTCAGGTATTGACATAGCTATCGCTCTTGCACGCGTCCGAGCTGTTGCGTTGGTGTGCGCAGCGGCGTGCAGTGTCTGCTATCAAACAGCCCACCACCTTGTGGCAGCGATTGGTACACAAATCCCCATATGAGTGCAGTGTGCTGCCTTTGTACCAGCGAAACCCCCGGCCCCCTGAACCCCCCCTATTGACTCAAAGGCCAATGTTGCTCAGCCAACCCTCACCCCACCCCCTGGCATGGTCGCCCAATGAGGGAGAAGGCAGGAGGAAGGAGCCCTAGGGTCAAGAATACCCAAACCCTGACCCTACCCCAAACCCTAATGATGCCCCCCTAACCCCAAGGGAGTGCAAGAGCGGGGGGGCATTCAAATCTTCTCGACCCAGTGGCACACGAGCCACATGATGTGCCTTGCGGTGCTCACGTCTTCTTGACAAGTGGTACATAGGCTACATCCATGAGGTGCCTTGTGGTGTAGCCCTTCTCCGTTCTGTCCACCTGCATGAGCTCCTGGGGGCCGCCATAGGGGCCCACGGGGATGAACATGCGCCCCCCCAACTTCAACTGGTGCACCTGTGATATGTGCACAACAAGGGTTAGGGCAAGGGTCAGAATGAGGGCTGGTGATGAGGCCGTTGCAAAACGCTCATGCTGTACCTTGATGCATTTGTTATCTGAGACAACCATTTACGCCAACTGGCCTCCCTCCGCAACGCGCACAGGTCCCAAGGCTGTTGCACATGTGCAAGCAACGGTATACGCAGGCAGTCACATGTATGCGCATATCATCTCAGAAGCTCAGCTTGCCGCTGCAGTAATGGGCACCTGTGACATGGCATCTCGGTGATCCCTGGCTGTCTGCTCTCTAACTTTGCATGTGGTGCGTGTGCTGCTGCATGGTGATTGGGGCCAGGGTTAGGGTTGGCTAAAGGATCAGTACGCATGGCTCAGGTGCCTGCAGGAGCTTGGCGCATAGCTGCAGCAACTCCTCTGCCAGGTTCAGTTCAGGCCGTATATTTTCACTGACTTCATTGTCGCACTATGTGAAGACACCCTGCAGAGGAGGTAAGCTTGCACTATACTCAGAGCTTTATTATAGAACAAATTTTTATGCTATGCTGCACATAGTTGGTGTGCGCCAGTTTTCTGAAACTGCACGGCAACGCCTCTGCATAGAGTTGAGGTTATGGCAAATTCCATGACTGTTGTCAGATACGTAAAGGGCAGAAAGTAGATTGTGAGCTACCGCGCCTGACACTTCATCCGATTACTTTGAAAGCAAGCGTTGATGTCGGTCAGTGCCACGCACCGTACTGCCAAACCGTGACGGTTACACCATGCACTCGAGCATCCGAATACATCACAGTACATGCGTACTCCCAGAGCAGTACACTATTGTACTGCTGACCGTACACCCACCAGCTTGGGAGGAATGGTCTCCGCCGCCGCCCCCACGTGAATGGCATCAAAGGGGGCCACTTCGGGCCACCCCTCCCACCCATTGCGCGTCTCCAGTATGATCCTTTCTGAGGTGATTAAGTCGCCATCGTCGCGCCTTATGTTGACTTCGCTGAGGTTGACCAGGGGGGCTAGGTAGTCAATGCCCCAGACCTTGCCCGTCTTGCCGACCATGCGCGCGAACACTGCGGATGCGCGCATACATGGAGCAGCAGCAAGTACATGAATGGTTAGTCAAGTTGGGGCAATCGCGGGTCCTGACACAACAGGGTAATAGCAGCATATTCACACTGGGTCGTGGGCAGCATATGGATTGCGCACACAGTTGCTGGCAGGTGACATGCTGCGCTGCTTATGTGGGTCTCATGCTGCACTTGCTGGACCGTCAGCGAGATGACTTGACTGTCGAATGGATGCATAATACAAAACACATGCGGACCGATGAGTGATGGCACCTACATAAGATACATATCTATGGTTACATACAGGTATTGTGCTATACATGCTGGTTCGTCAGTGAACGAACTTGAGTATACTTGCAAAATGCATGAGTGCAGCAGGCGCGGAAGCACCAGGTAAACCATGAAATTTTGGCTGGAACTCATTTCTGCGGAAGAAATGTCACAGAGGCAGCTTATTCATAGGCCGTTGAGCGACTGTGCGGCATCGCATGCAACCTTCGTGTTTCATTAGCAATACATGCACCAGACATGCACACCGCTACGAGTGGTAATGCCACGCATGCGAAAACAGCAACTTCCTCAGTGGCACAAGGGATAAGAGCCGAAGTTTGCATAAGCATTTAATCGCTGTTAGGTACACGCGAACGCCTTTCTCAGGTCACGCACGTTGAGGCACTACACACATACCTTTCCCCAAGTATCTACTGCTATCGAAAGTGCTCCAGAATGCACACATTTTGACGGATCTGCAAGTACAACATCTACAACAGCGAGCACCAAGGTGTTCCATGGCATCCGCTGGAACACCTCAACTATGACCTAACATCATATACCTGCAGCAACGCAGGTAGTGACATATGAGACCTGTGTGTAGACCTCCAGTGAGGTAGGTATATGCATACACGTCTCCTGTACAGATACATACCTGCCGCAAGGTACCCAGACCCGACCCCTATGTCCAGCACCTTCCCCCCCTCCGGGGGCAGCACGGGTGCCAGTATCTCTGCCGCCGCGGCGTGCATGTGAGGCGCGGATATGGTCTGGGCGTGGCCAATTGGCTGAGGCATGTCATCGTACGGGTGCGTTGGTGCGTAGTAGCCCCTGTCAGTGTCGCGCATCGCTTGGCGGACCTTGGCATCTTTGATGATGCCGGACTCTGCAACGGGGGGGATGGGTTGAATTGTCGTCAGTGAATGGATTTGTGAGTCAATGATGGCGTTGTGAAGAATGAATGTGCTGGTGATGCTATATCTTGAAAGGTGGGCAGTACTGGGATGCGTTGCGGTGTCTACAGTTGACAAAGTGGGAGACCTTACTGGAATGGGTATCGTCATCGCATCAGGGCTGAGCATCATAATCAAGACAATACTCGAGGCGAGTATGGTATCCTGATAGGCTTGGTGCGCTCGACTATACAGTTCTGACCTGCACGATAGGTCATCTGCAGCAAATCAATGAATGTACTTCACATGCTACCTATCATGCTCGTACACATGCGCATGGCACTCGAGACTGGGAATCGACATCACTGTGGCACAGACATGCTTGATTTTTGTACATGCGAATGACCGCATGGCTACATTCCTTGCATTGCTGCCCCTGGTGTATACATAGACACAGCATCTACGCAGAGCCTTGCTGACATTGTGGTTGCGCAGAACCGCTTGAACCAGTCGGGTGCGCATACCATTATTATGTTCAGCTTCAAATTAGGATCCTGCTAGCACACCACCAACGCGGGCCATCACAGCAGCGTGTCAGGTTGATGGAGACTTGTGTTGGTCAGATGGATGTGATTGCTCTCAAGCAGACCATATATACTATGTCTGCTGTGTTCTATGGCAAGAGTTCATAGATTATCCTCAGTGGTGCCTTGTGAGGAATCGAGTGAAAGTAACTGACTGCCCGCGTTCAGGTGAGGTGAAATGCTTGCAGCACAGTGCAATACCATTCGTTGGACGGAAAGCAATGAGCGCGAGGCTGAAGCGGTACTCACTCCAGAGATTGTCGACCAACTCCTTATTGGTGTTCCCACTGCACCGCCAGGGCCCTGCAAGATGCAGGGCAAGAGAGGCAATCGCTTGAAACTGGTGAAAACATGAATGACATCACTCAATGTCAGCAGGTCCTGTAAGATGCAAGGACAGGAGCGGCAATCGGTTGAAACTGGTAGAAACATTAATGACATCACTCAATGTCAACAGGCCCAGCAGCCCCCGGCAGCTGTGTCCACGACAGAACCACGGTCAACTCAAGTATGAGGAAGACATGCGCTAAAGATGTGTGGGCACGGCAATGCCGAAGTTTGGATCTGCATGTGTCGATCGCTCGGCTTCAGGCACCCCCTCCCGCAGGCGATGCTTACCTTTCATGGCGCAGACTGTAGTTAAAACCAGGTAGACGAGAGTTACTAGGCGCAGGAGTTTTGCCTTGCCGCTGCTAGGCATCCGGGAGTTTGGCAGATTTTCGCAGGCCGCGACTCGCCCTCTTCAAGTCCAAGGAGATGGAACTGCCGAAAGAGTTTTGAGGCTAAAGATGGTGCGCCTCGGGAAGCTTGTGGCTGGCGGAGGCGTGGCAAACAGGACACAATGTAAGAGCTACAGCTACAGTGCCTGCCTGCTAAAAGCAAGCCTCATTGCTTATTAGAACTCCACTCCGGTTTGCAAAAATCTGTTGTCATGCTCGCATGCATGCTTGTCAGTGCCTGTCAGGGCGTGTTTTGTGTTGCTAGCTACATTGCATGAACCGTCTCCTCTCACAGCAATGCTCGTGTGAAATGATTGTCCACATGGCTACTGATGTCGGCACTGGACATGACAGTTCATTGACAACGTTCCTGCTGCCTCTGCTTTTGTGTTGCACAGTCTCCAAGTCACAAATAGAGAGGTTACAGAAGCGCTACCAAACTATGGCTGATGCCAGTGGACATGTTACAATTGAAGAGCTGTGCCTGCAGCCCGAGACGGTGAGGCTTGTATGCAATGATGTACTGCCTTTGATCAGAATCCAATTACATTGCTCATCTGCATCTGCATCTGCATCTGCAGATGCACATCGTGTATCTGCACCTTCAATGCAGTATGATGACCTGCCCTGTTCTTGCACATGATGCGACGGCGCAATGTGCTTGCGCTTCTCGACGCATGCCACCATGTTGTTTACCATCGCATCTCTTTGCCACCGTGAGCCGCAGGTGTTTGTACCTCTGTTTGGGATGTTTGTGCGGCACAAGCTGCGCAAGAAAGCGGCCGCGAAAGAGCCAGTACGGCAGGACACAGAAGACTCAGACTCTGACTCAGAACAGCCCTTGCCGGAGCCCACCGTCGTAGATCTGACCACGTTCATCGAGGTGCTGTCAGCGTTTTCACCGGGCACTCCAGCCGAGGAAAAACTGAAAAGTGAGCAGATGCCTTGCTGTACACAGCTGTTTTGCAAATCAGTGCTCGATACGGATGCTTCTTGCTGCGATGCTGCGTGCTCGTTGTGGCTGGCTCAAGTGATGGGTTGCCACGTTGCTCAATGCCATGGCCGACTGAGCTGTGCTGCAATGCTACATGATGTTGTACATGCATGTAGCTCGTAAAATTGAATGCTATCAGAAGTATTTGTAGCGGTGTGAGTGTGGCTGAGTGCAGGGCAGCATGCCGAGTCTGTGTGATGTTTGCCAGCGCGCGCCAGTGCGATCACCCACCGCTACGGTGCTAACAATGACCATGATCATGCATGAATGCATGAATTGATGAGCCTCATTCATGCATGATCATGAAACCGTCCCGGCGGTTCAAACTGCTCCTCACTCACACGCATGCTCCGCTCCTTCCTATGCCACCGCAATCCTCTGCAGTTCTGGCTTCGCTGCTACCGGCCAATGAGGAGGGCTACGTTGAGCCGCATGCACTGTTTCGCTTTTACCACGGCTTGAGCGGGGGACTGATGGACAGCACAGCGGTGCGCCGAATGTGTGATGAGACGGCGTTGCACCTGTCAGGCGACAAGGAAGGAGGCGTGCCTCAGGAGAAGCTGCTGCACAGCGCCCTGACCCTCTCAAAGCTGACCGTTCACATGTGATCCCACCCGTTTTTCAGTAGGCAGTGGGGGTTCCTTGGTGCTAGTCTGGAGTTATGGGATGTGGTCGGCCAGCCACAAACCAGTCATCTGTGCGTGCTGTTAAACTGCAGTCGCGGAAATTCTGACAAGAAGTCTATGCACCGTATACCTCTGAGTATATTGGTACTTCTATGTAGGGTACATGCAGTAGAGTTGCATGGTTTGCAATGGTGTATATGTTTTCTGTATGTAAGTGGTGGGTGTTTGCATGCGGTAGCAAGGCAACGAAAGGAAGGGATGTCAGCACGGTGTGGGTTTGATAATGTCAACTTGCACTTTTTGCGAAGCTTTGTAGCTTGCCTTGCGGCTTCCCACAAGGTGTCCCCTTTACGCATTTGTTTTTGTGCTAGCTGCATTTCACTTCATCGTCGTAAGCCTCAGATCTGCATACATGCTTTGAAGCACAAGCAGGGCGCATGGGTTGTCTGCATCTGCGCATCTTGCTGTTACACTCCCATGGTTTGTGAGCACTTCAATGGCAGAAGGCATGCTACCTGTACACCTCAGTTCTGACATGATTTTTGCATGACATGAAATGAATACATGTATAGGCGCAACACATGGCGCTGCTTGCTTGGTTCCATATCCCTGCCAAATGCCACATACTGGCTCGCAGCAAGAGTTGTTGCAACCTTCAGCAAGATCTCAATTTCAAATTCTAAAGTTGGATCGCCTTCCCTCCGCCAGTGCCTGCAACAATGAGGTCCGAATTTTCTGCTGCAAGCATCCAGTTGCATGCGCGTTCATGCGTTTCAGTGGTTCTGCAACTCCTGCAGAGAACGTAACGCCAAAGCTTCCGCATTGTTAACATCATTCAGACACTGCCACAACCACTTCCATCCTGTAAGGGATGCCTGTGGTGCCAGCTCTGCACACATTGTAAACAAGCGCACACACCATCAAAGAGGACAAACGAAACGGATACCTTGATCATGTCATGGGACTAGTAGTATTGACAATGTCATCTTCTGCCCGACAATGCGTGCTGGCCCTGTGTTTGCTCCTCCCAGCACATGACAACATTGTCGCCCCGGATCAGCAGCTGCTTCAAGTATCGTTGCCGTTGCCTGAGCTCGCCACGCTGTGACTGTTGCTGGTGCTGCTGCCGATTCGGATTTTCCTCTTGATGCTGCTGGTGATGATGCTGCTGCTGCTGGCTCTCTGTTCGCTGCCGCTGCTGCTGCTGCTGCTGCTGCTGCAGGGGGGTATAACGCTCCGTGACGTCAACTATCACCATGTTGAAGTGCTTGTCGAAGGCCTTGAGCAGCCCCGCGCACACTCCCCGCACGCTGTTCACGTAGCGAATCATCACGCACACCCTGCGATTCTCGCGCCACATGCGCCCCAAAAAGGACATGGGCCCAGTGCCCTGCGGCCCTAGAGCCACCTGCATCACCAGCGCCAGCGGATCGGCCTGCTGCATGTGCTGCTGCGTTGACGCTTGTCGCTCGTGCGCAGTCGGCTGCGCTTCTGCGGCAGCGCTCCGCATATGCCGCTGCTGAGCGGTGCCTGACTGAGCCTTGGGGGGTCGCGTAACGGTTCGGTCGGGGTGATCCGCTGGCAGCAGCGGCCGGAACTTGGTGATGTTGTCTAGGGGCTGCGCGTTGGGAACGGGCAGAACGACACCATCTGCTTGCAGCGCAAACAGCGCGTTGAAGTGTCGGGATCGAAAGTTCAACTGTTCGTCCGCTACGTGTCTGTGTTGCTGATCCGCTTGTTGAGAGGGGACGCCCAGTGACGCAGAGCTAGCAGTGACAGCATGCGGTGGCAGGGGCGGCGGAGGAGGTGGTATGAGCTGCTGTGCTTCACCGGCAGCAGCAGCAGCAGCAGCAGCAGCAGCAGCAGCAGCATCGGCAGCACCTGCTTCTTCAGGGTCATTCAGGCCGAACCGTAGGCATATGTCGCGCACAGCGGCATCGGTGACAGCAGCGGGCAGGGGCTGCTGGTATTTTTTTGCGAGCTTGGCACTCAGCTGCTCCTGGCGTTGACCGAACTTTGCCTCTATCTGCAGCAGCGGCATCAGCGTGCGATAGACAAATTTAAAGTCAGCACACGGTCTGCATGCATGCCTACATTTGTGGAAGACGACAGTGTGCCTGGAAGGGTGAACAAAGCCTCAAGGTGAAAAAAACCAAGGTTTATGCTCAGTGCAGTGAGTGCACACGCACTACAGTACAAAAACTGCTGGTGATGGCGACACCAGCACTTAAAAAGCAACATGTCACAGTGCACGTAATTCAGAACACGTTGGCGCTTGACTCTTCTGGTGCTGTGTACCTGACCTCCATTATGACGCCCCTGGACAACTTCTCTGGCATGTGCTCCGCATAGTACACCACCAGCCTGCACCAGAGCGATGTACGCAACGGACGATCCAAGTGCGGCAGCTGTAGCTCTGATGGCTGCATGCGTCACCTTGCACGCGAGCTTCAGAGGTTTGTTTGAACTGTAAGGCTAAAGGCAAGTTTTGCTCAACTTCAAAGCTGAACTCTTGCCGGTACTTCGTGACAGTACTGTGTACTTGCGCGCGGACGGGAGGCGCTCTGGATACCTGCGCTGGAGATTGCTAAGGCGCGTTCTGGTCTGCGGCGGGTGAGCATGAGCTGCAATGCGACCTTGATCATTGCTGCTAGCTTAGCCATTTCAAGAAAGGACCGTTGTCAAGTTGGGCACTAGCGACCTCTGAGTGGAGCTGGCAGTTGTTGTTGTTCCAAGCCTCAGGTCAATCGTTTTCAGCAGACCATGTCAGTCGGTTGGCCCTGGCAAACGCCAATCGTTGTCACAGGCAGCGGATTACGTTAGGCCTTGGGTCTGATAAGTTTGGACCTGCCCTCTTGCTGCAAGAAAGCACTGCATTTACGACCTACGGCCCTCGCAGTAATGCCTTTCGGAAACTTGTTGATTCCTGGGCAGCTGAGGTGGTGTTGGCGCCCATGCGGACACGGTTGATCTGATTGCAAAACCTGTTGCTGTCGTCAAGGCCTCTGAGTGATCGTGTGTGCCGGCACGGTCTGTATTCACATTTTCCCATCAAAATCCTGCGCATTCACAAAATGCACTGGTCTCTGTATCGTGGCTCAATGCGCAGCGAGCGGGCAGCAGCGTAGGATGAGAGGAGACGCTCGGGTCAACACCACTGGCAGGCGTGCCATCGTCGATCTTCAATACGTGCGCAGGCCTAGCACGCCGCCGCCTCCAACGCCCGTGCCTCCGCCGATGGTGGCCGGTCGAAAGGCATGGCCGGGCGGAAAGCTTGTGTCCAACAAGCGGCAGGCGCTATACAAATTCCTGAAGCGAAAGCAGGTGGGGACCTTTGACGCGTGTATAGTGAAGTGCTTAGGTTTTGATGCTGAGGATGATATACTATGCTATCGCCATCAGTGTTGAATGTTCCACACAAGTCTATACGTTCTGTTTCTTTAGGCTTTCGTAAAGTGTGTACTACCTGAACGCACCAGCTTCTTGAGTTCATAGCATGTCCGCAGTTCATTCAACAATGTATGGCCGCGTTATACTGACGCACTGCTCTCTTGTGCGTTAGCCATTGCGAGCAACACTTTGGTACACTGCCATGCTGAGCAGTGTGGAACTTGCCCTTTCTCAACTGAGCACTGATTCACACGCTGACTGTGCATCTCAACTTCAACTACTCTCCCCGCTGCAGGACAACGGGGAGCAGCTGACAGATGCTCAGCTTCACACGCTCGCCGCGATAGTGCGGGAGAACAGCACTGGAAGCAGCAGCAGCAGCGGAGGCGGCAGCAGCAGTAGCGGCAGCACCAGGAATTTTAGCAAACAGGACATAAATGGGCCGCTGCTGCTGAATCAGCTTGCGGCGAAAGCGGGCATTGTTGAAGTGGCAGGGCTCAGCAGCAGCGACAGTTACAGCGATGAAGGCTTCGAGGTGGAGATGGTGGCGTGGGATGCGCGGCCCAAGCCCCGATTAACAAAACCTAGGGCTTTTGCCGCAAAGACTTCTGCTGCATCGAAAAAGGTGCTCAAGAAGATCAACTTCAAAAAGGGCAAATATGCGCCGAAGCAGCGGAACAGGGGGGGCAGGGCGCAGCGTGGCAACAAGGGTTTAGCGCCTGCCAGCAGAGCAGCGGCAACGGTCGACGATCTAGAAGCGCAGCTATCGAACGGTCTGAAAGCGCAGCGTTGATGGATGATTCGGTGATTCTGTCCAGCGGTTCGAGTGGCTTGTGCTTTGTGCAAATGGCGTTATATTGAGCACATCCACTGGTTTCGGGGGGCACTACATAGTCAAGGTGGTCAGATGGACTGACATGGTCTGTGTACATACACACACCGTTTGCCAATAATGCTGAGGTTTCTGGCGGATCTTGGGCTCCACGCGGATTTGTGGGACAGTGCATGCCTGACCCAGTGCTAGACTCATGTCGCCTTCGTGCAAGTGTCTGTCCGTTGCCACTGCAACTTTCACATGCAGCCTGCTTATTCTCTTTGCACAAGTGCAAGTGCTGCAGCCTGTGTCGAATGCTGCACCAAACCTGCTGACTCTGCCACTTGATAACTCGTCCATCAACATCATTACATCCTGCCATTGCAAGTATTGTCTGCAAATGTGACGAGCACGTATTCGCTCAGTGATGTACTTATAGCAGCCCCAAGGTGGGCTTGATGCGTTGGATAAGATTGCAAAAAACTAAAATCGGACGGGCCCTTAGAGCCCTGCGTTGCAGGCTTGTACTAGACTCATGGGGGGTAGACACAGCGGCACCCAGTCTGAGCCACACCTATCGTAGCCGATGTCTCCATCTCTTGAGCGAAAACGCCGGAGGACCGCGGTTATGCCTCTAGTATACATTTGGGCCAGAGGCGCCCGGTCCTCGATTCCTTGCCTAAGCACGCCGCTGACGTGCCTGGCCGAGGTTCTCTTTCTTGCGTGTTCAAGCAAACGATCTACAGTGTGCCCTGATGCTATCCGCATCCCCATGTTCCAATATCCCCTGCTGCTGCCCAAAGCCGTATCCTCACCACACGCGACTCCGCAGCTCCTGCACACAGTCAGAGCCAGCATCTCCCATCCCCTAGCTGCCTGATGCACCCTCGCCACCATCAGCGCCACCGCAAGCGCTGCCGCACCTCTCGGTGCTAACGAGCAGCTGGTGTACAATGGGCTGGTGCGCCCGTGCTTTTCATGTACCTACTCGTGGGTTGTGTCCTTCAGTGCGTGACGCTTCCCCATGTGTTGTCATGCTTGCTGCCTTGGGCACCAGATGGCATACTGTATGTCTATACTTCAAGATCTCAAAGGCATTGTTGCACATGCTGCAATTCATGGCTATCAGGCGCCGCAGTTTTTGGTTCGGCTGGGCACAGTCCACCAGGACATTGCATCCGTCATACTTTTCCAAGGGTCGTATTCGCGCACACCGCTGTTAGCATGCACAGATGTACGTCATGCACGCAAATCGTCATGAGCACGATCAGCTCCTTGGCCCTCAACTAGGGCAAAGGTTGAGTTTCCGGTTGCACACATTTCAAAGCAATGTCTGTAATTTGATGGACAAGAGCTTTGACTCAAAGCTGGCTGCACATATACATCTTGAAAGAGTTGTGCGTCAGATGATGTGTGACGAGCGCAGAACACAGGAAAGACAACAACAAAAAGATCACGCACAGCGCAGTTGATAAGAGCAGCTTGGTGTGTATTCCATCATGCACAACTTTAAGCTGCCAGCGCCACATGTCAAAACCACCTGTCAGGGCACAACTGTCGTCTGTGCCCCCAGTAAACCCGCGCGATACATACCCCATGACAAACTACATACTATACCCCATAGCAAGCCGTCCTCTGATCTACAATCACTGACACAGCAGTGTGCGAGCCCATATGACTGCCTTTGTCGCACACTCGTGAGACCACCATGGCATCGTCTACTGACATATTTTCGACGATCCCCTGCTGCGATGTGTGCGTGCGCGCGTGTGTGTTGCCGTATGTGTGTGTTGTGTGTGTGTGGTGTGGTGGTGGTGGTGGTGGTGTGGTGTGGGGGGGGGGGGTGAGGGGGAGTGGGGGATAGTATGCGCATGCGTGGGTGACAGTATCACCAGTATCACCATGGCTGAAACTACAACAAAACGCTCACGTATAGGTGCCGCTACTGTTCCTAGTGCCAGGCTTGACCTCTTCACTGGGGCTTGGCGTGAATGCAGGGGCAGCAGCAGTGCTCAATCCCGCGTCACAGACTCCCATCGCATGCGCACACGCATACAGCAGTGCGCTGCTAGGTAGGCAGGTATGAACCTCGATGCAGCTGGCGCGCCGCTAGCCCCCGCTCGAAGACTAGGCCGGTGCCCTGACACCGACAAGCGCCCAGCGCAGATTCCAGCGCAGAAGTAGAGTGTGTGTGTGTAAACCCCAGGCACAGGCTCTCGCACACAGGCAATGGCAATGGCAACGCCAGGGTCGCATACGCCGCCGCGGATGCGCAACGACGGAAGGAACTAGGTCTACTACTGCTAGGGTTTGTGGGCCAGCGCTCAGCGCAGCGCTGCGACCTTGCTGCCGTTGCGTCGCATCGCCCTTCTCAACAACAACCCCTGGAAGCTGGGTATGGGGGCTTGACCTGACCCCCAGGGCACCTTGCGGTGGCAGCGATCAGCACAGCGCCAATCGGCCTCGCGCAGCAGCGCAGCGACGCCCGACCCTACCTACATACCCCCTCCCCCCCCCCAAGGCAGCGATGTGGCAGCACTCAGCACAGCGCCATGACCTCGCGCAGCAGCGCCTCGTCGTCCTTCTTGACAAAGCGCCCCTTGACGCGCATGCGCGTGTCGGCAAAGTTCTTGCGCACGTCGTACTTGACCGTCTTGGTCCAGATGCGGTGGTGCCGCTTCTCCATGAAGCGCTGCACGCGCCGCCGCCGCGACTCCGGCGAGTACGCCCCGACCATCCGCCCGTCGGTGTTGGCCGGCGGCGCAAACCTTCGCACCACCGGTTTAGGGACTGTTACAGTGCGTGTAACTGCCTTGCGGGTGGTTGGGCGCGTGGCGGCCACAGGTGTGGCGTGCGGTGGCGAGGGGGTAGGGGGCTCTGTGTCTAGGGTAGGTATCATGCCGAGGTGCTGGTCGCCCAGGGCGCGGAGGTCGTCGCCTAGGCCGTGGGCCAGCTCTAGCGTGAGGTCATCTGTTGAGAAGCACAGCAGGAGGCAAGCATGTGTGATGAGGTTCAGAGCTTCTGAACACTAGCGTGAGGTCATCTGTTGATAAGGCACAGCACAGGCGAGTATGTCTCATAAGATTCAGAGCTGCTGGACACGTGTGATGGCGACTCGTGAGGGTCTGTCAAACAACATTTTGACACAAGGTATGTACCCTTTGAAGGCGCGTGACAGGGGACCCACTCACGACTCTACTCGCAGGTGGCACACGTCCAGTGGCTGCAACAAGCAAGCGCCGCTGCACAAAACAGTCAGTTGAGCACCACTTGTTGTGCCGAGAGTTGCAACTGCTGTAAGTGCTGCACCTCCATACTCTATTGCAAATGTAAACCTACAACAGGGAGCCCAGTTCTGAAAATGCGGCCAGAATGACTACAGGGCTGCAATCAGTAAGAGGTCATAGCACTTCCCCTGCTTTACATGAGGTCTGTACTGCCTCCACAAACCAAAACGCTCAGTAAGTGGGGGGTCAGCCTCACCTGTGAACGAGAAGTGAAACTGCGGACTGAACCCCATTTCTTCCCCCCCACCCCCCTGCTCATCCCCCTCTGCACCCTCTACATCCGGATCCTGCTCCGTATCGCCAGCCAGGTGCTTTGAAGAGGCTATGGGAAGGGGGCCAACGGCACGGGCTACGCGCACACGCGAGCGAGTGGTCATGCGGATGGTGCTGGCAGGGTCGGATGGCGGTGAGGCAATGTTGTAGTTGTTGTTGAAGTTGCAGGAGGCATCGCTCGGCGTGTCCTGGGGGCGGCGCGCTGCGCTCTCAGCCTGCACAGTGGCACATGTTTGGGTGTTATCAAGTCAGTCACTGGATGTGTGTGGCGCAGTTGCGGTAAAGAAGCGTGGTGACTTATTTAGGTCAGAGCTGCCAATGTGTTGTGCAGAGAGGAACAATCCGTCGATTGCGCGCACGCCTTTGCTGTGCGTGCATGTGCGATGACAGTTGAAGTACTCTCTGTGACTACTGCCAGCCTGCTTCCACCAAGAGCTACACTCTCGGAGCTAACGCACCCGCAGCACCACAAAGTTGCGCCACCGTCAACAATCTGACAACAGATGCAGTCAACCAACAAACTCGTACAAATACGTGCATGTAGCCCCAGCATACGCCGTGAGACCACAGCACTACAACAGTGAGCCACACACAACGCACGAGAAAACAGCGTGCCATACCTCATCAGCGCTCATCCCGTGCGTGTGAGCGCTGCTGCTGTCACCATCGTACGCCCCGCTCCCGCTCGCGTCCGCGCGGCCACCATAGTCATGGTGGTCATCATCCTCCCCAAACGCGACGCCAAAACTCATGTTCTCTAGACCCCCCAGCTGCTCCTCCAGGCCCGCGCCGAGAAACGTTCCCGCCAGGCTGCTGTTGCTCGCTGTGCCCAGGCTGCCAACGAGCAGCGCTGCCTCGTTGAGACTGCGACGGGCGCCGCCGCCGCCGCTGCTGCCGCCGCCGCCGCCGCTGCTGTCGGCGACGCTGCTGCTCCTGCTGCCGCGGCCTGCCGCGAGGAAGGCGTTGGCGACTGCCATGGCGGTGTCTGCGTCATCTTGAAACAGCGCGTCGCCGGCGGTATCGTCAAAGTCGTTGAGGCTCACGGATAGGAACCCTAGGTCTAGGTCTTGCAGGAGGTCTAGGGAGCCGCGGCGGTTGAGGAGGCCGCGCTGCATGAGGGCCACGAGGTGCGACGAGTCGCCGCTGTCGTAGCAGTCCAGTGCGGTTTGCAACGCCGCATCGCCGCTGATGATGAGGTTTTTGAGGATGCCCTTCTGGCTCTTGTCGATGAGGCCCCTCTCCTCCAAGTCGGAGGCACTTTTGTGAGCATGGCAGGAGCGAGGATGACAAGCAGCGTGTACGGTGGTGTTTAGGCATTTGGCCGGCAAATCATGGAGTTTGAGTGTGCTGGACAGAAGCGCTAACCGCAGCAGCTACAGGCACGAAAAGGAGCCGAGATCATGTGTCAGCGTTCAAGGTGCAGATGACCCGGAACCGCCATGCTGCTGGCGACGCCGACAATGCCAGCAACATTAGTGTTGCGTGCTGGTGGAGACGGTACATCAACTAGTGTAGCGTTACGCATGCATCACAATGCAAAGCACCTCCGAGTGCTTCGCAGTGTAAAGAATTCTTTCTGGCCAGCAGCGTCAACATTGCACCACATGCAGCACACCATCCATGCGATCCATACCTGCGAAGCCGTCCGGATATAGAGCCTGCTCTTGCCCTTTTCATGTGGCTGACTTCCCAGCTACTGGGGGTGAACATCGGGGGCGAGTGCTGCGAGAGCACGGCGGCTTGCGCAGCGGAGTCTTGGACAAGGACACCCTTCAGGAAAGGGTCTGTCGGGCAGTCGTGATCACCGCCTGTGGTCGTCATTTTATGGCGCATCCCGGCGTAGCTTCGTGCTGCAACAGCTGTAGCAGCTCCCGAGTGTATCGCTGAAGAATGGCGCTGGCTGGGTCACCGAGTTGGTACACCTTGTCCGCTACTACAGGTTGTTCGCTGCGGTCGACCAGCAGGCGCAGATGCCGATGGAATGGAGATGTCGCCGCGAATAAAGCGAGTGCACCGGCGGCGGCGTCCTGACAGCCTCTGGAGCAAAGGATCCTGCAGAGTGTAAAAACCCGTGGCTTCGCCGCTGCCGTTCTGGAAGTGGCTGGCGTTGATGCGTTGTCTCAGTGGCAAGTGTGAATATTTCCAGCACTTCTTGCCTTGCTCGTCTGTCGCTCTGTGCTGCAGGACGCTTGCTTGCAATGACGCTGCAAAGCTCTGAAGTATGCAATTGAGTCGAGACGGACTTCTTCACTAGGGAGGGGGATTTTGAGTTCCGGGGGTTTGTTATCAGCGACGCGCGGATGTCCTTGCCGCCGATCGCGGGTTCAGCGCTGTAGCTACGTCTCCCAGACCTTGCAGCTGGTGGGTTGTCTGGCCTGGAGCGAGCGAGCTGGATCGCGCTACATCGTTGTACAAGATTCCTTCAGATGCACAACTGTTGATCCAGCTTTCGGCACAGCTCTCACAGCGTCGTGTTGGTAACCCGGACGAGCATGGAGCCTCAGGAGGAGGATGCCGGGGCGAGAAACAACCTGGAGGCAGTGGCGGCGGCACAAGGCGAGCAGCAGCGGCACCCACATCTGCTGGCTCCCGTCGAAGGCCAGCAGCAGCAACAGCAGCAGCGGCCGAGCTTATGGGAGACAATATTGAAGTCTGCTCTGCTGTATATAGCATTCAGCCTCTTCACACGCCACCATATGGCCAAGTCAGTGGCCCAGCAGCGGGCACAGATGGAAGCCGTGGACCCCGATGCTCTCGCAGAGCAGGCGCTCGCCCCTCTTTCAGTGGAGGAGGTCGATGTCTCGCCTCTCAAGGAGTTCTTTGGCGTACAATCCAAGCGACTGCCGCAGTTCCCGGAGTATGATGCGAGGGGGAGGCCGCTGCCGCTGCAGCGCTGCACTTTCAAGCCTGGTCAGGTGAGGGTGTCAATTCAATCACGCATTAGTGACACGTTGCAGAGCAGCAACGCAGCATTGTATCACAGTGACTTCCAGCTGCCTCATAATCTAGATGACGAAAAACAAGAAACACCGAGTGGATGACACGTTTGTTGCTGATGTGTTGGTGATGTTGGCATCTGCTTTTGTCGCTTTGTGTATGCTTTCCTGCTGCTCAAGAGTGCCGCAAAGTATGTAGCGGAATACGCCAACAGCTGCCAGATTTGCAGCCACAGCTAATAGCACCGCTGCCTTTGATTGCATGACCATGCCGGTTGTGATGGTGTCTCTGTGTTACTAGCAGGGACCTTTGGCCCCCCACCTCAGTGTATACAAACAAACACAGCATCATGACGCATGACGTCATGCCATGTTGTTGTCCACATCCACTGCCAGGTGATGGACCTATACGTATACAAACAAGAGGGCGCCAACGGCACAGCCGCCGCCTCACACAAAGACGCACTCGCTTCAGGCGAGCTCCTGTGGCTGGAGAAGGGCCTGACCTTTGACTGGCAGCCCAGCAATACCCGCCAAAAGGACGCAACCATCCCCCTATCACCAACGCTCGCCAACAACGGCTCCGCATGGGCCCACATATTCCTCACCAAAGCGGGCGTGAGCCCGGACCCGCGGCACCCCACGCACCGCCCCCCGGATGTGACGCACGTTGTGCATCAGCTAAACACGTATCGGCCTCTGCCGAAGGCGCGCAAGGCGCGGAACTTGCTGGCCAAGGGGGGGAAGGGGGGTGGGGTGGAGGAGGAGCAGGGGGAGGGGGAGCGGCGGGAGGGCGAAATAGGCAACTTCTGGAAGCCTACGCTGGCGATACAGCTGGTGGACATGACGGCCGACTTTCAGCGCAACCACATTCCGGCCGTGTTTGCGGAGGATATTAAGTTCCACGCCGCGACCGGCAACTACTACCCCATCGTCGTCGTCAATGAGTTCTGGCTGCAGACGAAGCACTACACGGCGCTCAACGCGACCGCGCCCGCAGCAGCGCTCGCCATGAGCTACCGCCCCGTGGGCCTCGGCAAGTGGCAGATCATGAGCCAGCTGGCGCGGCAGTGGCGCACGCGCGCGCGCATGGGGCTGCAGAGCGAGAGCGAAACCGACTCGATTGTGGACATGCTGGGGGACACGTCGCCGTGGCTGCTGGTGCTGACGTTCCTCATCTCCGCACTGCACTCCATCTTTGACTTTCTCGCGTTCAAGAGCGACGTCAGCTTCTGGCGCAAGCGGCGCTCGCTGGAGGGCCTGAGCGTGCGCTCCATGGTAGTCAACTGCTTCTTCCAGATAGTCATCACGCTGTACCTGTTTGACAACGAGACGTCCTACCTGATTCTTGTCAGCAGTGCGGTGGGGCTGGCCATTGAGCTGTGGAAGGTGAGCTTCTGGCGCTGCATGCGCGCTCTAACCCGAGAGCTAGGGTTTGTCAGGCGAAGGCTCAGCGCATGACGGGGACTGTGGATGATGTGAATTAGTTGTGAAGAGAGAGATGCCAGAGCGTGCCTTGTCATGGCAGTTTGCCAGCCAACCTCGAAGTCAGTGAGCAGACTTCAAGTCAATGATTTGGCATACACACGTTGGCACCCCTTCCTCCGCACCCTTCAACACACGCGCAGCTGTCTCACATCGCACACCGTCCCCAATCTACCGCCATCGCTACGCTATTGTTGCTGCAGCTTGGGAAGGCGTTCTCTGCCAAGTGCGAGTGGGCCCCTGGGCGCCTCTTGCCGAGCATCACCATGACCGCGTCAGCCAGCTACGCCAAGTCGGAGACGCGGCGGCACGACGAAACTGCCACTTCTCACCTCCTGTTTGTTGTGGTGCCGCTGGTGGTGGGGTACACTGCGTACAGCCTGGTGCAGCGGGAGCACAGGGGGTGGTACAGCTGGGTGCTCAACAGCCTCACGGGGTTTGTATGTGAGTGCTCCTGCTGTGACTCTGACTCTGACTTGACCTGTTGCCACCTGAATCGAGCTACCAGAGCAGGGTGCTCAAGAGCCTCATGGCTTCGTATATGAGTGGTCCTGCTACAACTCTGACTCTGACTTTGAACTGTCGCCTAGTAACCCTATACAGGCTTGAGGGCTGGTATGTATCTGAGCGTGCTTGCGGTGACCCCGACTCTGACTCTGACTCTAGCTGCCATCACGGCGCTGCTGGTTGGCGCCACTTTTGCAGCAGTTTGTTGCATACTACGCATGTAGAGGAACATTGACCGTGGCAGTGTGTTGAATGAGCGTGTTGAGTGGATGTCGTGAAGCAGATACATGGCATCACATTGGGACAGGCCTTTCACGATGAGTTTTGAACTCCATGCTTGTGGAGCAAATATGTGTCTAACAGCATTCTTATGTGATACTCGTAGGTGCATCATAGTTGATGCAGCATCAGAGGGTGGCATTGCTGAGTTTTGGGCGTCTTCTTTCAGCAGCAATAATGGCATTTACCAGTACAAACTAACCTTCACATCCGGCAATCAGACTTACATTTCTTGCTGTGCTGTTCCTCCGCTGCTTCTCATGTGCTGCTGTGCTGGGTTTTCATGGGGGCGTTGTTATCCTTTGGTGTCGCATCTCTTCGCCATCAGACATGTGAGTGAGGACAATGTGTGCAGACTCCATCCATCTGGCTGGGTATGAATGTTCATGGTATACCTACGGTAACGCGTAGCCGCTTCTCTCAGACAGCAGTACGGCGGTTTTTTTTTTCCAGTTTCCTCGACCACAGGGCATACGGCGGTGTGATTATTGCAGCTTTGCATTCCTGTACAAGCTCAGGCGTGCAGCACGTGTTGTGAGCGTGTGACACTAACGATAAGCCCAAGCGCCACATGGCGCACTGCATGGTAGGTAAGGTAGCCTTGCATGCCCATCGCAATTTCTATTGCAACTTCATAAGGATGTACCCATTGCAACCGCAAGAGGTTGGGTCATCTTGTTCATCAGCGGATCCATTAGTGACCAGTGCATCTCGTGGGCACTGTTTTATGTTGGCCATGCTCGCCATTATTGCTCTTTGTTGCATGTTTGCACTGCTGTCAGTGATACCTGTCATCTATTTGCATCGCATCATGTCACAGCTGTAAATGCATTACTGGTGTTGCAGGTTTGGGTTCATCGCGATGACCCCTCAGCTGTTCATCAACTACAAGGTCAGTGCCTGTGGCTTACTTTGCCTTGAAGGCTGCATTTGAACCTTAACACTGTAGGTAAACATAGTTTGAAGTATGCATCCTTTGTAACAACACTCATGTGGATACATGCTTATGTTGATGTATACTACTTCCCCCGTTTTAAGTAGGGCACCGGCACTGTTGGTGCTGCCTGCGTTAAGTGAGACTTTGACATCTAGAAATCTTCATGTTGAAGTGCAGCACGCTCGTCAGGTGTGGCCTTAGTGCAACTGTGAGTGAAAGGGTAGGGCAGGTATGTAGGGTTAGGGTTAGTTGATTAGGGTTATGGCAGGTAGTAGTGATTATGTGGCTGTGGCCTAAGTGCAATAATGCATGGCAGGTCACGGAAGGTGTGTAGGGTTAGGGTTAGGGTTAGCTAATCCTCAGGACAGGGCAGGTGTGTGCTAAGAGATGCTTCCGCATGAATGACCTGGGCATTCGAAGCTCCTGGCAATGCAAGCATAGTTGAGGTTCTACACCTAGGAAAGGGTCCATAATTAGAATCAAGTACCTGAATGGCTTGAATTCATGCCGAATAATTGCTTGTATGCGGATTCTATGTGCAAAATGCTTGCTTGCTGGTGAAATCCTGACTGATGAATCAGTGATGGTCCATTAAAATCTGCTGCGGCAGAGTGCTGCTGCTACCAGTTTGATGTCCCAAAATATGTGCATGTACCCACTTTCGATAGGGCATTATGGGGCCATGTTATTTCTCGCACTTGTGCTGCCTGCTTGGCGGAGCTCAGAGTGCAAAGCGCATAGTATGTATGTTCACCAAAAGGCTAAAGTTCAGGTCTAGCAGGGTTACATGGTGTTAAGGCGGCAAGTCACCTTAGGGTTAGGGTTAGGGTTAGGGTTAGGGTTAAATTAGGGTTAGGGTTGGTCAACCGCATTTGTGTGCTCGGGCCTGAAGGATACAAAAGCTTGTGGGTTGCTATGTACGGACAGGGGCTTGACTTTTACTCTACCTCCAGCCTTAGTCCAGCGCCAACCCCAAATGGTGCATAATGCTCTCATTTCCCACATGCACAGCTGCTGCAAGCTGAATTGAAGTACTTTTGAAACCGATAGTTGCAGTAGATTGACACTTCAGAACGTGTCGTGTAGATCGATACTGCTGGGTTTCTTTGAGTGACCACAAGTTGAAGTTATGCACCTTGCTGATTTAGTGACAAGATCAGCGCGATTGCCTGCTGATATCGTGCCCCCTGTGCTGCTTGTTGTGCAGTTGAAGAGTGTGGCCCACCTGCCCTGGCGGACTATGGTGTACAAGAGTCTGAACACGTTCATCGACGACTGCTTCGCGTGAGTCACGAGTCAGGGGTCATGAGTCACCTGGTGTTCATGCCTGCGCCCCTCCAAGTGTTTAGAGCTGTTGTATAGAATGTGGTGTGTTGCATGGTGGACACATGTATGCACTGCTAACTGTTGAGCGTCAGTTCAATACACTTCACATCGCCTTTGCAGAACTGCAGTGGTGTTGTCACATATCATGGCCACTTCGGTTAGCTATTACTGCATATGTAGGGTGAGAGCTATGCGCCTATTCACTCCATGGGTAGAGCGGTGGTTTTCTCACTGATGAGTGCTATAGACCCTTGTGCAGAAAAGAGGTGCCGCTTTCCAGCGGAGATGCAGCTGTAAAGTTCTTTAACATTTCCTGAGACATGCTGTTGCCCCCCATTTGATTGATTATCGAGTTGCATCATGCTGTAGCCTCACTTGCTTTCTACGGATCCAGATTCTCAGCGTATGTGCCCTGGGTGCTGTTCTCGTGACACCATTAATTTCATCACTGCTAATCCTATTTCAGATGCCCTTCACCCCAACTTGCACGCTTTCACCCACACCCCGGTGCCTGTGTCCAGGTTTATTATCAAGATGCCTTGGATGCACCGCCTGGCCTGCTTCCGAGATGACATCATCTTCTTCGTTTACTTGTACCAGCGGTGGGCGTATAGGACAGACTACTCTCGCGTCAACGAGTATGGCCAAGTCATGGTGCCCAAGCCCGAACAGGTAAGGGTGAGGGGTGAACTTAAAATTGAAGTTGAGGGCATACATCAGGCAGACAAAGCTCGTGTGAATCTGTGTTCCGGGATGTGAATCAGCATTTCATATACACTTTTAGTCTGGTGCAACGGCGGTAGGTGATTAGAGCTATTGTCAGCAAAGTCAAGGGTGTCTGTGGTTCAATCTGTCAAGCACACACAAATGCTTGTGATCATACTTCAAGGGCATGTGTTCCGTGAAACATGCCAATTCTTACTGCATCACACAGTGAGGAAGCATCACATCAATGGGAGAGCAAGATTGAGCCTGACGGGCTGTGCAGCACTCACACACCTTCACAAATCAAATCAGATGTGCAGATCTGTCACAAATTCTTCGGAGGTTCAGGTCAGGTTCTTAGCTTTCTCGCTGCCACCGTGCAACGCTTGCCAACACGCTCCTCCCATTGTATGTGACTGTTATTTATTATTCAAGGCACTGAATCCCCGTTCAACCCCTAGTCTACCCCACTCGTGGCACTGTTGCCAGGGGGTAGAGCATCACCATGACTTCATGTCGCCAAATCCATCACAGCATGTGATTTCCGCCACTTTCTCAGCCAATGCTGCATTGCGCTCGTCCAACAATGCAATCTGTTGCTGCATCTGGTGCTCGGTCTTCACAGGAAGCAGAGCTCACAGCGACCACCGAATCCATGGAGCCGAATGGTATGCCAGCGCCGGCACAAGCACAGCCAGCAGCTGCGGCCGCGTTGCCGGCAGAATCTGTGAATGAGCCGGTGAAAGCCGCAGCTGAACAGAGCAGATAGCCTTCAGCCATGACATTCAAGACGGAACGCTCTTTGAGGTTACTGATACAGGTACGCAATGGATGAGCTCTACATGTCACATTTTGGCCCATCGAAGTTCAAAGATAATTTATGTTGTATGCGTTGAGCCACAATTCTGAGTATACATGTCCGTGAATTTCCATCAACCGGCACACAGCAGCGCCCGGCTATAAGCTCCATCCAACTACATAGTGTTGCATGCTGCAAGAATCCATTCTTATGTTTGCGTACAGTTTGTCTCCTGACGGGAGCACTTTTGTGATGAACTTTGGCTGGAGCAACATTGCCGTGCAACTTCAATGCCATGCCTGTTCGTTTTCTGCAGGGACAGCACCAGTGAGCTGACAAAGTTGCAACAAAAATGCGTGAAATTGTTCCAGCACGCCATAGTACTGAGATCTGTCCGTTCTTAGTGTTTTGCACATGGTCTCACAGAACCAAGCCCACTTTACGTAATCAAGCCCACCTTTTATAGTGTTTCGCGCATGGTCTCACAAAACCAAGCCCACCTTGGATCTTCTGTAATCAAGATCAAGAGCACTGACGTCTGTTCTGATGCCGGTGCATGCATTTGACGTCTCAGGCACCGTGGAGCGCTGACACCAGATGACATGACACTGCCTCACGAGAACATGTCAACTGCCACAAGCCGTTGAGCGATGCCACACGATGCAGACCATCTCAGTGCTCAGGCTGACACAGCTGCCAGACCTGCCAGGTCCCCGCGTTGCGCTTCCGTTGCACACACGTTACGTCGTCCATCACACACACAATGCCGCTGGCAATGCAAACTTGAGTGAACTTGAGCAACTGCAGAGCGCGACTGTTGAGGTTTTGCGTGTTTGCATATATGATAGGTATGCTCGTCCTGCGTCACACCGCACACTGCCCACATGCTGCCAAGCAGCCGCAAGTGCCAAAATTACTTCACTTGCTGATGCAGACTGACATCTACATGTAGGCCACATGAACTGATGCCATCCAAAGCATGTTGTGCATTGATTGCAGTGCTTATGTCATGTGGTACCAATGTGGCATGTCGTGGCTTCAGGCGCCATGCTGATTGGAAGGCATCATGCAAAGCCATACATAGGAGTTTGGAACCTGCCTCCCATGATATGCATGCCTCGGAACGGCAATAACATGGTCACACATGCACCGACAGAACAGAACAGGACAAAAGTAACAGTTGCTGCAGCCACGTCAATGAACGGCGATGTGTTTATTTAAGGGCAACGACGACTGACATCTAGACTTATGGCAATCCTTTGCCATCCTCTGCTGCCTTTTCTTTATCTGGTCGTTTTGCTCCTCTCCGGCGCTTGTGTTTAGCTCCCCCTGCACTTGCAGCTGCTCTAGCCGCTGCGGCCACATCAGAGGCCTCCTTGTGTGCGCGCTTCTTTGCAGTTTTTCTGCAGTACTGCTCCTGCATGGCTGCCACTTGCGCCTTGAAGGCATCGCTATCCTGTAAGCTGACCTGTGACGTGTGAAAATATACAAAACACAACAGCATCAAGACCCTTGTTACTGGAATTGCCACCACCTCAAGGAAAATTGATACAGATACTACGTTTTTACGCATGCACAGGGCCGCACTTCAGCAATGCTGCGTACATGAACATGGCATTAGGATGCTTTGCTTCAATTGGCGTTGGCGGCGTGCGTGGCGATCGCCTTGCACGAGCCATTTGTCGCTGCTTGTCGACGTACAGTCGACAGCGCGAGGCTGCTGCGCCCTGATGCACCCATCCAACACCTGTCAAAGGCGCGATGCTGTGCAATGACATGCAGCTCAAAGGAACGAAGCTGTGAGGCCGATGGAGGTCTCTTGCCTCAGTGTTGACAGTACACGGATAGTTACGGTACGTGATCAGTGCTCACTACAGATGGTGGCTGCTTTGGCAGTGCGAAATGCGTGGCCCTCTACAAGCTGCAGGTACCGTTTCAGCAATTATGTAAAGCGAGTCGGATTTGCTTTCTGTTGCATCACGAGCTGTGCATGTGCGATGCACTCACTGCTTCAGACCCTGAAAGGTGGCAGTGCTTAGCTCTGCATGGCCAGCTGCGTGGCAAAGCGTCATCATACACGCTCTCCGCTCCTCTCTACCATCCCAATGTGAGCGTATGCATTGCCCCCGTAGGACATCGTTGATTGATTGCTCAGGAACGGGGCTCGCTGTCTGCAGCGTTATCCCATTCACTAGTTTTGCATCTGATTCCAATGACTTGAGGTTGATTTGCAGCAGAGTTTGCAGCTTTTGACTGCAAGAAACTGCAGTTGCCATTCAATGGTACTGTTATTGTGGCGACTATCACTACGATCTTTTGATTCGTTTTCATCAAAGGTGCGCCTGTGGCACCGCGAACGATGGTACTTGCAGAAGCCACCACTTGAACCCAGATGTGGGTCCTTGAGTAACCGCACACACTGCACTGCAATCTTTGTCGTGGAAATAACGTGCTAGTGCCCGATGAAACCGCCCAGATTCATTCACATGATGTCATATCTGGAGAGGAAATTTGCGACAGGTGGTATCGGGCTGCACGTGTCACTACACTATAATACTTGTAGGCAAAGCCTATGGGCCTGCGAGCGAAGCTGACGTGATCTGTGCCGGCCCATAACCTCCGGTTAATCCTGCTCTGATGTTAAAGCTGGTGTGTTTCAGAATCACTACCTCATTGAAAAACTTTGAAATGATACAGCAACCAACTACAGGTACTAGTACACTATAGTGTGGGGGACAGTCGCTTGCGGATGCTTTGTTGAGGGTGATATGGGGGGCCCGGTGAACCACCGTCCCGCTCATCAAGGAGGCGATGCTTTGCTTAGTTATATAGCCTTTCTTTCTAGCGTCAGCGCCTGGCGCCCAGTGACTCCCTCTGCTTATCTTTATGATATCGGGGTTCACGTAGATAGCTACAATCTCCAGTTCAGGGCCCATCATGGTAAGGGCCTGCATGAACACTTTGAGATGGAGTCTGCGTGGAGCTGGGTGGCCCTAAGACGGGTCTGCCTGTGGGGGGAGAGTCTTGTAGCTTTGTTTGGTATCCCTGCTAGTATGTGGGGGACAGTCGCTTGCGGTTGCTTTGTTGGGGGTGATGTGGGGGGCGGGGTGTGGTGTGCAAGCTTTGCATGCTACATCCAAGAGTGAGAACAAGGCGACACACCTACAACATGGCATTTCCCCAGCCACAAGTGGAATATGATAAAAGTACACTATAGTTTGACAGAGTCTTGACGGATAAAGTGTTCGATTTTCCCAGTTGAGACAACGCAACAGTCCAGCTGATGCCCCGTAGACTCCCACTGACAGAATGCCTGGTGCTGCACTATATGTACAATCAAGTCCTGCTTTATGTACTGCCCAAGATAGTATGTTTGCCAAACACAGACGCAAATGATGGTTATTCAATTTGGTATTACCCGGTCACAGTACAAACCCACCAGCCAGCCAGATGTGCATTGCACGGCATGCCTGAGCAGCACCTGGTGCCGCAGTGCTGCTTATTTCCTGGTACAGCCATGCCAGAGGCAGCGTGAAGGCATAGCACTGCAGTGCACTACTAGCAGCAGCAGTGCACTGCAGTGCACTGAGCGCAACTGGGGCGGTTGCACTGCAATGAAGCCGAACCGGACATGCACAATGCTGCCTTGGCTAAGTTATAAGAGGATTATGCTGAGGTCCAGTTACATCACCTCTCTGCATGACCTCCTCGAGTCTCCTTCATCCTTACCCTGCTTCTTCTTGCCTCCAAAGATAGCGCCTCGTCGATCACAGTGGCTCGCACAATGGTCATACATACAGCACAGGACCGAACAGGACGGTCACTGCTGGCACCATCACCATGGCTGGAAGTGTAGCTAGTCCCACCTAGGAGCGCCAGTAGCACACGCGCGCCTTTTTACTTCGGTTAGGATCCAGGAACAGCAGTCTGAGACTCCCGATGGCCACTGCTCGAGAAGCCAGCCGCCATAGCTGCAAAGCTGATAGTCCTTCACTTTAGAGCGCTAAGCCAGAGGCATGCAGGGCTATTGCGTGTGTGTGCTTTCGCTTTGCTCGCTCTCAAACTCGAAAGTAAATTTCCCAGGAAACTTCATTTGTCGAACACAAACAAACAAACAAACTTGGGGTCGCCTTCCGGCACATACACGCACGCGCGCGCGGCCTAGATTCTCGCTCTGCTCTGCAAGGCCAGGGGCCCTGCTGCGAGCTTCGCTCGCAGATCATGCTTGGTAGGGCATCACTTTCTGGCAGTGGAGCAGCAGCAAGCGGCTTCAATAAATGCATGTACAGTGGCAGAAACCAGCTTCAAAGGTCAACGCCATCAGTACGGGCTTAACTTCACGCCACATTAGTAACTGTCACTGCTAACACTCACCCAAGTTGAAATCTTTTTGCCATTAAATGACAGTTTGGCCCGCGCCAGCAGTCTAGTTTCCTGGCTGCCCTCGTCCTGTCCGGCACTCGCCGCAGCTGGTCGTGCACCTGCTGCTGCGCCACCTGCGTCACCCCGTTTTCCGGCTGCTGCATCCTTTTTGCTCTCCCGTGGAGTTGTTGCCTTCATAGTCAAGTATACCGTCCCCGCTCCCCTGTAACATGCACATCGATGGCATGCAAAATGCAGGTGAGCAGTCATGATAACACCATGGAGGTGTACAGTTGCAACTGGCAGAACTGCGTTTCCAGATATGCATGGCGTGCATTGCAGTACCTTTCATCACACTGCTGGTAGAATGCCCGAAGCTGGGCAAGGAAGGCCTCAGCCCCGCCCTCCAGCAGCACCATTCGCAGCTGCGCGCACTGCCGTAGCAAGCGCTGTTGCACGCCTTATACGGCCTGTCTCCAGGGCATCAACATCCTGTCGGCAGCTAGCTTCTCTTCTTCCACACACACCTTACACTTCAAGTACTTGAAATGAAGTTGGAGAAGTTCGAGGGTACTTTTATTATATTCCACTTGTGGCTGTGGAAATGCCATGTTGTAGGTGTGTCGCCTTGTTTTCACTCTTGGGTGTAGCATGTCAAGCTTGCACGCCGCGAGTGTACCATCCCCGCCCATTCGCAGTCATGGTCAGCAAGTAGAAGCTGTGACGAAAGTTTGGAGCAGCACGTCTATCCTCGAGCACGCCTAACAATCACAGGGTCGGATTGCGACCCTTTCTGCAGCTGAACACACAGCTCGTTTGAGCGCAGATGGATCACGATCAGCAGGAGCCACGAATCTGTGAGCAGCCTCACCTAGAGGCACAGCCAACTGGTGGTACACCACCAGCCGAAGGCAACGTCAAACCCCTGCGGATCAGCAAGAAGGCTCAGAGAAAGCTGGCCAAAAAGGACGCAGGGCAGGACTCTCAGGGCACCGGCGACTGGGATGGCTGCAGAATGTGGGTCACCAGGAAAAACCGCTACTGCAGCCAGCCCAGGAAGCGCGACGCGCAGTACTGTGGCCTGCACCAGCAGGAAGTCTTCGATGCAGAGTCTAGAATTCCTTGCCCGGTCGACGCAACCCACAGCATCGACAAGGCCAACCTCCAATGGCACCTGAAGATCTGTACCTTTACGAAAACAGCGAGTGATGTTGCTTCCCAGGTCTTCTACAGCAAGGGCATCAACAGCGGCCCTCCACTAGCAGGCTCACCGATAGCAGCCGCAGCAGATGTTGCTGCTCCAAATGGCTCTGCTTTTGTGGATCCTGCCTCCGACCCTACTGCAGCAGACGAAGCCCCAGTTATCGATGCGTCTGCGGTGTGGCGAATGGCCAAAGCCAGCGGCGGCGACATTGGCGGCGAATACCTCTCCGACCTGATAGCGAGAATCGAGCGCGCCTATGAGGAGCACGTTGGCAGTATCTCTGCACTTCAACTCAGCCCGCCGGAGTGTGAGCCACTGAAGGAGGCTGCGGACGCGGTGAAGATGGACCTCAAGCGCATGCGCCACATAGTGCAGCAGTCCAGCATCATCGGGCACATGCAGCGGAGGGGGATGGTGCAGCCGGAGCACTGCTACATTGAGATGGGCGCAGGTGAGACTGACTGCTGTCCTCATGAGGTGGTATGAGTTTCGTCTGCTGTTGTACTCAATGCTTGGACTTCCATGCAACTGTGCCAGTCTTGCTGGGCGCTCCTTGGCCCAGTCGCACAGCTTCAGCGGTAGCCATGACATAATTAGATTACCCCATTCTTTATGTTGCTGCATAAGCACGCTCAGTTGGCGCGCTCACACCAGACTGTGAATCATTTCAGCAGTAACATGCTGCACTGCTCTACGTGCAGAGCACTGCTTGAGTCGCACACCCGACTCCCTTCCGCAGTCACCAGCATGATGTCAGTCATATGTTGAACGCATAACACGCACCTATACCTACCCATACCCCCTATGTGCATACCCCAATGCTCTCTTCAAAGGCCGCGGACTCCTGGGCCTCGCCCTGGGCCTCACCTACCCCGACTCCGACATCCTCCTTGTGGATGGCGCCAAGCCACGTAACGCCGGCGACAAGGGGCTGCGCGCTAAAGGCAACCCCCCCTTCCGCGCAAAAGTCGACATCCGAGACCTTGACGCTGGCAAGCTGCCGCTGCCGCAGGGCAAGCGCGTCGTCATCGTGGCCAAGCACCTGTGTGGCGTAGGAACAGATCTTGCGCTGCGCGCCGCGCTTACGCTGGCGCCTGCAGCAGCGCTCAACGGCCAAGCGAGGGACCACAGCGGCGGCGGCGGCGGCAGCGGCGCCAGTGATTGCGGCGGCGCCAGCAATTGCGGCGGCGGCAGCGGCAGCCGCGCCAGTGATTGCGGCAGCGGCAGCGGCAGCAGATTTGCGGCAGCGCACGGTCTCGCGGGCGTCGCGATAGCCACATGCTGCCACCACTGCGTCAACCTCACGGACTACGTGGGGCGCGCGTTTGCTGAGCGCTGCGGCTTTGACAAGCGCGATTTCGCCGCCATTGGCCGACTCGGCGGCTGGGCCACTACATTTGGCCCGGAAGGTGGCGGTCGCAGGCCTGGCAGCAGCAGCGGCGGCGGCGCTGCGCAGCGCGAAGGTGGCGGTGGCGATGGCGATGGCGATGGCGATGGCGATGGCGGCAATGAGCACAGCGCGAGCGATAGCGGCATAGGGTGTGAGGGGGGGGGGGCTGTGCGTACCGACGCTGAGCGGCGAGAGATTGGTCGCAAGTCTAAGGCGCTCATTGACTGGGGGCGCAAGGAGTATTTGGAAGGCCTGGGTATGGAGGCGGAGCTGGTGTACTTTTGCGACCGCGCGTTTTCCCCCGAAAACTGCCTGCTGCTGGCGTGGTTGCCAGGTGTGAGCCCCGAACATTGCGGCAGCGGCACTGCTACCGCTTCATGTGGCTCTTGAGATAATGATATGGTAATATCATTTAAACCATGTGCTGTATTGGTATTTGTTTCTTCAAGATGGTGTTGAAGTGCTGCATTGCCTGCTGCTGCGAGAAGGCATCAGGCAGTAAACGGCCGCTGGCACTATGGTTCTGCTGGCACCACAATGGTTGACAACTTCAACGTACATGTGTAGGGTGCATGTGTGCTGTGCTCAATTCTCATTTGCGCAGCAATGACTCATTGCGATGCACACCGTAGACCTGGAACTCCAGAGCTGTGAGAGCCCCCTGAGAGATCAGCGCGGGTGACGACACTTAATGTCGAACAGGTATCAAGATGCGTTGCATCACTTCCATTCAGGTACCGGGATGCGTTGCATTGGCAATGCCTGGGCACACAGTCGTGAATGTGGCGTAGTGACATTGCAAGCATAAGGAAGCAATGGCAGCAGCTGTACCTGTTTCCCTTGCAATCGTTGCTGTGCTATTTCTCAATGGTCTGCATGCATAGCAACAGCTCTACGGCATCAAGCAACTGTGCATCTTCGACCAATAATGCATGCGGCAGTGCTGGCTTTCTGACGCGCACACGCTCATTGCACCATGCAAGCTGGGGGAGCGGAGCACCAGGATGAAAAACATTCATTCCAGTACAAATACAATCGCGTAGTCATTACAGTTGATGTGTGTTGCGCAAAGCGCCTCTGTATGCAGCGCTGCCATATGTGCCTTGTACGACTGCGCACAATGAGGATCATGTGCGAAGAATATATCCTCCCTGTTGCAAAAACTGCTGTAAGCGCGCCTCAGGGCAAGATGCGCTACTGCCTGTGATGGTGTGCCAGATGCCTGTTGTATGTTGCAGCCTGGCGATCATGTGTCGACACTATGTGTCTCAGCGCGATTGCTACAGCAGCACTCAGTCTACGAGCGGTGCAGCACCAGCAGCGGCAGCGGCGGGCTCCTGCTCTGTCTGGCCAACGATGTCGACAATTTCGCCAATCTCAATCCGCCCCATTTCGCCCACGGCTGCGCCGTCGAGATCTGCCTCTGAGTAGCCGTCGTCCTGCGCGAAGCAATCCCACAACAGAACGCAATAAAGGAGTTCAGCTCAAACTTCAACTTTGAAGCTGATGATGCTGCATCCATGCAAGTGAGCAATCACGGCGAAAGAAATCGGTCCTCGGACTTCAATTGTGAAGTTGGTGAAACCGCGTGTGAGTAACCACAGCGGGGTCGCCTGCCGACCAATCAACAATGAGGAGCGGACCATCAGCGCTGGTCAGACGCATATCAGTCACAACACCAAAAAAGTACTTGCTGCAGTGCTCAGCAGCACAACATGCATCAGCGCTCAGCAGCAGTTCACCACGCAGTCAGCGCACCCAGCACCGGCGCCACACCAGTCACAGACACACACGACACGCACTGCAGCAGTGCTCATCAGTGCGTGTCAGCGGTCCGCAGCAAAAAACGCATCAGCGCTCCCCCTCGCCAGAGCGGCACCAGTAACAATACGACCCCCTTGTTGCAGCAGCGCTCATCATCATAGGTCAGCGCTCGGCAACAACACGACCCTCTTGCTGGAGCAGCGCTCATCATTATAGGTCAGTGATCAGCAGCCTTTTAACACAGAGTCAGCGAGCCCAGCACCTGTGCCGAACCAGTCACAATACAGCAGTGCTCGTCATTATACGTCAGCGCTCGGTAGCACGAAATGCGACAGCAGCAGCAGCAGCGCCCCCCCTCGCCTGCGCGGACCAGTGACAACACAATACGTCCACCTTGCTGCAGCAGTCTCATCATTATACCGCAGCGCTCATCATCATAAATTAGCGCTGAGCATTACAAAAGCATCACAAAACGCGTCACCGCTCCCCCTCACCTGCACTGACCAGTCCGGCAGCAGGCAGACCGTCACCCCCAGATCCTCCTCCGTGATGTCCTCCAGGTGCAGCGACGACACCCCCTGCGTCACCTGCACCCCCGCCTCCTCTATCACGCGCGCCGGTATGAGCCCCGAGGCCACAAAGTTGCTCGGCGCCAGCTGCTCCGCTGAGAATTTGGCGGAGAATTCGCGCTTGATGCCACCCGCCTGCGAGAGGCGCGCGAGCGTCTGGCGCAGCTCCACCTTGGCCGCCTGGATGTCGTACGTGCGCGGCACGCCAAAAGACTCAAGGAGCTCCGAGCCGAGGCGAATGGAGATCTCGCTGAGATCGGAGACGACGGCTGTCGCGCCCTCCTCTTGCAGCCGCCAGTACTGCTCGTAGTCGGTGGCGCGCGTGAAGATGGGGGTGAGCGGGTAGGCTGCGCGCAGCCGCTCGACGGCGCTGACGGCGAGGTCGTGGTTGGAGTAGGTCACGACCAGCGCCTTGGGGTTGTTGATGCCGGCCGTTTCAATTACCTTGGGCTGCGAGCCGTCGCCGTAGTATACGGGGTACCCTTTCTGCGAGATGATGGAGAGTCAGCAGTTGAAGTTGCGGATGCATGTGAGGTGATGGTCCATTGAGTGTACTTCAAAGGTGATACATCTTCAAACAGCTAATGAAGAGTTGGCAGTTGAAGTTGTGGACAGAGCTTGCGGTGGCGGTGGTGAATGGCTGCAGCCCTCCGTTGGAATGTGTAGTCAAGTAACACAGTCAAGTGGATACCATTGCCTGCTGTTATACATTGCACAATGCGCAGTGTCCTTGCGCTGGAGCGTCATCAATGAGTATGTCTTCAGTACTTGAAGTATGCTGAAGCATGATCGAGAGCCTGAGCTAAGGCTGTGTGATGTTGACAGAGGTGCACATGAGCTCCTTGAAGCCAGCAATCGTACGTGAAGTATAACAATAGTAAGAGAGATCAATCGACTAGCCACACATCGCATAGTGCACCCTCTACTGCATCGGCAGGGGCCAATGCTGCCCCTCTCCCCCGCTTTCCCCGCCTATTGACTAGCTCGATTGTTACGCTTGCAATATAGCATCCATTGAGACAGACATGCACGTGAAGGAACAGTGTGTTTGCAATGCGTCAGCGCCATAATCAGCGGCCGTCTTTGTCATCAGTTGTCATACTGCTAGCAGTTTCGTCAGGTCTGTACATGGGGGCAGGTATGCATGTATGCGCGACGCACCTTGCGGCTCTCGCTCACGCGCTTCGGGTTCAGATCGAACGCAATGAACTTGGCGTTGTTCAGCGCGTTGCTGACTGTCGGTGAAGATATCAGGCTCCCCACTATCTGCCCCACGGGACCAAACCCACAGATGACCACCATATCTCGTCCCTCAACACCTTCCGGATTGTCCTCCTCTGCAGATTTGACGCCATTCTGCTCATCTAACTCATCGAGATATGCGCCCAGGCGGTCTCCTGCTTCTGCTAAAACTGGCGTTAGCGCCATGGAAAGCACCACCGTACTGGCGAGAAACGGGGGGGGAGGGGGGGGGGGGGTAGCAGTGGGTGAAGTCAGGGGAGAGTCACTGACAGCAGGGAAGCATAGCTCAGCTCAGTGAAGTTCAACAGCGTCCATCAGACTGTTGGCGTACTTCAATGGCAGCAGCAGTGCAGGTGGTCGAAAAAAGGTAGGTGGGCGCAGACGTATGCAGTTGCAGTGGAGTCGCTATGCTTTGACAAGTAATCATGTGAGTGCCACTCTCAAAACATTGAACAGCAGTCCCCTTTCTGGCTGATCAAGCCTTTCAAGAGCTTTGACCAGGTATCAATAGCATGATATTGCCGCCCCATTATTTAGCCAAAGGAGTCATTGAAAGCCGCCAAATGCAATGATGCCAGCATAGGTGAAATGTAGCTGCCAGTTCTGCGAAGTATGAAGTTGATTATGGGCAAGTCACTGCTACTTGAAGAAGCACCACCGCAGAACTCACCCCACGAGCAGCTTGTCGAGCGTCATCGGCAGCACATTAAGCTTCTGTGCGAGCGTCAGCACGACAAATGCAAACTCCCCCCCGCCGCTCAGGATACTCCCCACCCTCACCGACTCCCCCTTGGTCAGGCCGAACAAGGGGCACACCAGGCTGGTGATGACCCCCTTGATGAGCAACAGACCCCCCAGCAGGCCTATGACCGTGGGCCACTGCTCCAGTAATAGCCCCGGGTCAACTGACGCGCCTGTTGTCATGAAGAACAGTCCCAGGAGCAGTCCGCGGAATGGCGCAATGTCGGCCTCCACCTGCAAGCAAACACAATGCAGCAGAACATGAACAAGTGCAATACAAGGCTATGCGTGCATGCGCACACTTGCTTGCCGTTGTTGGCAGTAGTGGTTGTTGTAGCTATCCAGTGTGTTGTGAAGTAGGCGCCAAATAACCTCAAGGATGTTGCCAGCATCGCAGCAACAGCCGGGACATGGCACACGATCATAGGCTTCATTGTGACAAATGCTCTCGGCGCTGATGCGTGCTGACAAACAATAGAATTACAGCAAACACCTGCACGACGCACAGACACGCACACGTGCACACAACAACACACATCTTAACTCACCTGCATGCGGTAGTTGGTCTCCGCCAGCAGCGTGCCCGCAATAAACGCCCCCAGCGTACTGCTCAGCCCCAGCGAGTCCGTCAGCTCCCCAATGCCAATCGCCACCAGCAAGCACAGCGCGACAAATGTCTCCGTGCTGCGCGCCGCGGCCACGGCCTCAAACAGCCGCCGCAGTATCACGCGCCCCAGCACGAGAATGCCCGCGAGTCCGCCTATCGCCTTAACGGCGGTGAGCGCGAGCATGCTGGCCTGCAGGCCCAGGGGCACGTCGCGCTGCTGGTTTTCGATGATGGGCAGCAGCACCAGCAGCGGCACCACGGCTATGTCTTGGAGGAGGAGGACGCCCAGGGTGGCCTGGCCCGCGCGCCCGCGCAGCAGGCCTTTCTCCTGCAGGATCTTCAGCACAAAGGCGCTGCTGCTCAGGCTGCGGAGGATGGGGAGGATGGGGGAAGAGTTGTGGTTCCTCTCAGTGTTCAGCATGCGCAGCGTGAAGGGGTGGTCGTGCGCGTGGAGACGTAGCGATGCAGCTGGAATGGCGCTGTGTACAGTGAGGTGAACGCTGACAGTTGCAATCTTGGAGTAGGGAACTGCTAATAGCAGCCCGACTGACATGACAGCAAGGAACATGTCCACATGTTGCCTGACACACACCCCCATTGTCATAAGCAGCATGTCATATGTGTCAGATGGCATGGGCCTACTGTGCTGCCAGCGGTTGCCAACAATATGCTGTGCAGATGCTTGTTCGTCCACAGCAAAGCGCATGCAGGAAGCTGGGCTCGTACTGCAGGCTTTGCAACCGTCAGCGCCGACACACGTGCTGCAAGCAAGAGCATTGCCAGAATGAAAAGTGTCAGACGCATGGCACATACCTGAGCGCAGCCCCAATGACCACAGCTTCGTCCAACCTGCTGATGTTCACCAGGGCATCTGGAGATTTAAACACCAGCTCCAGCAGCTGCACGCCGCCAACGAAAGGGAAAGCTCCGAAGGCTGCCGTGCACAGCAGCACCTGCAACGTTCCCAGGCCGAATGCATACTTCCCCAGCGCCTTGAGCCTATCTAAGCTGAGCTCGAGCCCCTGCTCGAACAACAGGAATGTGATGCCAAGCTCGCCAAGCGCATTGAGATCTCGTAAGTCTTTGATGGCGCCCACGCCCTTGGGCCCTAGGATCAGCCCCGCTGCCAGAAAGCCCAGCACCGGGCTGAGGTTGAATCGTTTGGCTATAGGGACGATGGCCACTGTAGCTGCTAAGAACTTCAGAGCATCCGTCCCCAAAGCTGCCATGCCTGTTACGTCGCCCTCCAGCCCCGACATGCGGAGCGCAGAGGATCCACCACGATGAGCATGGCTCCTGAAAGTGTCCACTGCACGACCTGCTGTCCACATGTGGAGCGCAGAGGATCCACCACGGTGAACATGGCTTCTAACAGTTTCCACTGCACGAGCTGCTTTCCACGTAGCTTCGCCATTACCGCGATGTTGGCTACTGATGCGGCGCTGATGATGACAGCAACATCTGCGCAAGCCAGAAAAAGGAGCCACCAGAAGCGCCCCGGCGCCGCGCAATACCAGGCATGGCAGCAGAGCTGCACACACCACAGGCCTGCGCATCACCTCCGCTAGCGCTCTGGCATCGTGTGCTTGTCCTGCTTCTAGTCATTCAACGCAGCTCTCAGTGACTCGACAACACCTAAATAGACCTCTTCTACTCGACAGAACTCCCCCCTCTTCTCCCCCCCCTCGAGCACCCTCTATCTACCGCCTCTCTTTTGCTTGCTGCTCAGTGAGGAGCAGACTACCTTTGCGTCTTTGCAAGAGCAGCGGAGTGTCGGCGTTGCCAGCTCTAGGCTGTAGCAGCTGCAGCAGCGCAGGAGGGTCCTGTTGGATACCCCCATCTGAAAGGAAGGAGCAGCTTGCAATACACAGGCCAACATCATGGCAGGTACGTCCCCGCGGTCGCTCTGCAACGACAGCATGTGCATTCATTCATTGGTGTCAAAGTTCATTGGATTTGCTGACTTTTTTGTGGTCGCACAACACGACATCAGCTTGACAAATCCTGGATTAAGTTCGGGTTGACGGTAGACACAGCAATCCTGGGCCATGCCATCGCATTCCCCTACACGGGTTCTTCCTGCATTTCATCTGCCATTTGCTAATCGATGACACAGCATATGAACACACGCTTGAATCAAGTAAAAAATTTGCTGTGCACACAGTCCAATCTGCTGCACAAATGGCTGGCATCATCTTTCTTCTGGTGCTCCGCGCGCGCCAGTGCCAGCGTAACGATTGCCACATTTCCTGGAAAAGAAACATCTCGAAGCTACAGCAGATTCGCCGCCGCTGCTCAACCAGCAGCAACTTTGCATGTGACCTTGTTATGTACCAATCAGATACTTGTTGCCCTCCAAGCTCACGACGACCCCTGATGTCGGCATCCATTCAGCAGTGCGATGATTGCCCCACCACCAGATGTGCAGCGATTCGTTGTTCTCCCCATCAGTGCTTCAGCCGCCATCATGCCCACATGTACCATTCCAACCCCCTGCCCCCCCCAAAACAGGTCGCGGCCGTGCCGCCACGCTCCCGGCGTGGATGATGAATGACCCCAACGCCGCGCAGGCCGCGCTCGCCTCGCAGCCCTCCTACGCTGGCGCTGCGCCAGCTCTCGGCGCCGGCACGAAACACATTACGTACATGCCCCCAGGGCAGCCGCAGCAGTTTGCGGATGCTGCGCCTCGCCAGCCCACTTACGGTTCGGCGCCGCCGCCAGGGGCTTATGGCGCTCCGGACAGGGGGGGGGGCATGGATAGGGGGATGGATCGCAGGCGCGACAGGAGCCCGGACAGGCGCGGCGGTGCCGGCGGCGGGTACGGGGCGAGGGATAGAGGAGGTGAGCTGCTGTGCCCGTTTGGGGTGGGGGTTGTGAGGGTTTGAAGTGCCTGGCACACGTGCAACACGTGGGTACATTAATGACGCTCTTCTTGGTATGGGCGGCAGCGAGGTCAGGCATGGACGCCGCACAAGCGCATCTGGTGCGTTGCAATATACATACTGTAGCATGAGAACGTGCTTGTTTATGGTGGCATAGCAGCACCTACAGATTTGGTGTGTTGAAGCATACATACTGTAGCATGACAACGTGCTCATGTACAATAGCACCTACAGATATGGCACGGTTGAAGATCCCTCTGAAAGCACTTCCGTTGTATGTAAAGGACTGCCGCTGTTTGGTGGTGGTCAAACATTTCAAATGTGACGTCGGTTCACTACAGTACATGGAATGCTGTCAGATCGTTTCACTACAGTACAGGGGCTTGATGCCCTCGACAGCATCCAGTTGTATGAGATTCATCAACGTGCAGCGCTCTGGTCATATGCAGACGCAGCAGCCATGGAAGCTGCCCTAATTTCACTCGACACAAGAATGCCGCCAACCTTAGCCCTGCCCCTCCTTCACCATCAGCCACAATGACCCCCGCCCGAGCCCCTTCGTGCCAGAGCCTGTGTTAAAATTAGGGCTTAGGGTTAGGATCAGCTGCTGGTGCCATCCTCAAGTAAGATTCGCACCATGACACCACTTGCATTGTGACAATGACAACAAGCAGGGTACGACCGCGGCGGTGGCGGCGGCGGAGGGCACGGCGGCGGCGGCGGCAACCGTGAGCCGCAGTACGGGCAGAGCAGCCGCCGCAACCGCCGCGAGCGCAGCACGAGCCGCGACAGGGAGCGCCGCGAAGAGCGCCGCCGCCGCCGCAAGGAGCGCGGCAGCAACTTCGACGTGCTCCCGGAGGGCATGGACGAGGCCACGGCCAATCAGATCGCGGCGCAGGCGTTCCTGCAGCAGACGCTGCCCGCGGCGGCGGCGGCGGCGGCGGTGCCGCTGCCGATGGGCGGCGGCGCGGCGCCGACGATGCAGCAGACGCGCCACGCGCGCAGGCTGTACGTGGGGAACATTCCGCGCGTGCCGGAGCAGGAGGTGCAGCGCTTCTTCAACGAGGTGCTCACGCGCGCGCTGGGGGGGCGCCAGGAGAGCGACCCCGTGGTGTCGGTTTACCTCAACCAGGACAGGGGGTTCGCGTTCGTGGAGCTGCGCAGCGTCGCGCTCACGACGGCGGCCATCCAGCTGGACGGCCTCATGTACGGCGACATCTCGCTCAAGATACGGCGCCCGAGCGACTACAACCCGTCGGCGGTGCCGTCCGAGTTCACGAACGAGGTCGTACACCTGAACCTCAGCGCGCTGGGCATCGTGTCCAACACAGTCCCCGACAGCCCCAACAAGGTCTTCATCGGCGGCCTCCCGTACCACTTGACGGAGGAGCAGGTGAAGGAGCTGCTGAGCGCGTTTGGCGCTCTCAAGGCGCTGCACCTGGTGAAGGACGCCGGCGCGACCAACTCCAAGGGCTACGCGTTCTGCGAGTACCAGGACCCCGCGGTGACGTCCATTGCGTGCGAGGGCCTCAACGGCATGGCGCTGGGGGACAAGACGCTCACCGTGCGCAAGGTGAGGGGGCACGCGCTGAGCGTTGCTGTAGGGGGGTTGAGGGGGTGGGTGAAGGGTATTTTGAGGGTCCATTGAGGCTGTGGTTGCAGGGGGCAGTGCTCAGCAGCCAGTGCTCAGCATGTGTGCGCATTGCTTGCATGTGTGCGCATTGCTTGGGCTGCGCACTTGACGGCCGGACTCAGGTAAGGTCTTTGTGATGAGGTAGGTATCTGGCGATGAGTAGTAGGCATCTGTGATGAGGAAAAGCGTCTGTGATGAGGTGAAGTGTCTTTGACGAGGTCAGTCCTCGTTGCTGCTCAGATCTGAGCGCTGCTGCATGCAACAGTGATCAGTTGCTTTGAAGTCTCATAAGTCACTGTATGTCAGCCAGTGACTGGCGTATATGGCACCAGGATCATATCAACATATGAGCACTCTGCTGAGAGAGATTCAGCTTTGCTCGTGCTTACTTCTTCATTGATCCATACAATGTTCAACACCAAAGAGCAAAACTTCATGTGTGACTATTGGACTGGTTTCTTCAAATTCACATAGTGAACGAAGAATTCATGATTACGAATGAACAACTGACACCCCCCCCTTGCCCCCCTCTTTGCAACAGGCCAACGTCGCGGAGGCGCAGGGCGGCGCATTCCCCTACGCAATGGACGCATCCGCGGTGCCCGCCGGCATCAGCGCCGCCGCGCCAAGCGCTGCCGAGGCGCTCATGCTGGCACAGGCCATGGCAGCGCTCGACCCCACGGCGCACAAGGCGGTTACGGAGAGCGCAGAGGCGGCGACGGTGGTGCGCACCATGGCGCCCACGCGCGTGCTGGTGCTCATGAACATGGTCGGCGAGGAGGACCTCAAGGACGACCAGGAGTACACCGACGTGAGTACAGTGTACAGCTGGGTGTACTCTGCTGGTGTACTCACGTCGGTGTACTGCTGCTGCTGCTGTGAGGGTAGTTGTGGCGCGTATCCCACAGTGTGTATGTGCACGGTGTGTGTGTGTGCTGCTGCTGCGCTGATGTGATGTAGCTCTGCTATTAAGGTGCTTCCAGCGTGCACTTCAGATACTCTCTTCACTTCAACAATTGGTAGTGATGAATCCGCACATTCTCCTGCCGTCGCCGGGGCGTTGAGCAATGTTTCTTAGCACAAACTTCAGGTGTTGACACTCCAGTGGGACATATTATATGCTGCTGCAGTGTCTGTGATTTGGTCGGAGGGACCTTTCGTTCATGGACACAGCACAAGATCCGATCAATGCTCGCACATTGAATGCTGTGCTGTGCAAAGTGCGCTGCACTGCACATTAGAGTGCCCATTGTCAGCCCTAGCGTCCATCCCATTTGCGCATGCGCATGGACAGTGACACCACTGTTACTGCACACATGATGGCGGTGATTTTGACAGCCGTCATGCATCTACTGCATTACGATGTACAACAGTGTCCCTCTCAACCTAACCACAAGCCCTTGCCAACTGTAGGTGATTGTGCTTCACACACACTTCTCCATCCCCTGATGCTGCATTCGTGCATTTACATCTGCAGCCGCCTTTCGATTGTGCAGCTTCGGTGCAGCACTGTCCTTCATCACGATTCAACTCAATCGCTTGCCCCCCCCCCCCCCCCCCCAAATTACAGATCCTGGAGGATGTGCGGGACGAGTGCAAGCAGTACGGAGAGCTCAAAACGGTCATCATTCCGCGCCCGGGGGAGACGGGCGTGGGCAAGGTGTTCCTGGAGTATGCAGAGGTGCAGCAGGCACAGGCCGCGGCGATGGCGCTTGCGGGCCGCCAGTTCGCCTCCAAGATAGTCAAGGCGCAGTACCACGATGAGAGTCGGTTTGCTGCGCGCGATCTGGCCTGAGCGCTGGGGGGGGGGGGGGAGGCAGCAGCGCTCATACCAAGAGAGGTGTGTGTGTGCTGAGGCATGTTTGGGGGGCGGGGGGGGGGGGGCTCGACGTGCGAGTGATAGGAGAAAGATGGTTAGGGGTCTGGGGGTGTCAGGCAGAGAATAGGCGGTGGTTTGCAGGGGGAAAGGGGCGGGGGGGGGGGGGGGGGGGGGCGAGTTTTCAACTCGCTAGCACAACATGCAGCACTTGCGGCAATCTGGGTGACAGGGAGCCTGTGCCAAAAGTGGTTATGGCTGAGCATGGCTGCAGCTCAGCAGCTGTCAGGGGTCGTTTTTGTTTGGCCATGCTGCCTCTAAAGGGAGATGCAGTATTTATAAAGCAAAGCACACAGCAAATTTGAAACGACTGGGATAAACTCTTTCACTGCGTGCCATGTCATGAATTGTGATGGCTTGTCGAGCGTAACAAGATTGGCCAACATTTTATCATGGTCCAGCATGTGTCTGCGAGATGTCAACAACTGCCTGTTGTGTACATACACCACAACATCAAATTACGTTCTTGAGGTACTGTGCCGCTGACAATTGCACTTTGCTGAGAGATGTAGGCAAGAGGCAGACAGTGTACAGTTGAAACTGCCCAAGAGCACTTGCATTGATGTGAATATAATCAGCATTAGGTCAGAGGCAAAGTGGTTGGCATTGCAGCACGACATGAGATCGTACCTGCCCACGCATAACTGTATGCACATGCCCGCAATCAGAATGCACCGTACACTCGAAGCGCACCACACAGTGTTGGCAAGTGTGCTCTAAATGTGGAAACCGGCAACGGTCGATCTGTACACATGTCACGCTCACAAAATGCTGGCATGAACGCATGGCATGAATCACCAACAAATGATTCAATGACCTGTTGCCAACTCCTTTTTCCTGGGACCTGTTGCCAACTCCTGCTTTTCTGGTAATGTGGCAATCTGATGATCATACTGAAACATATGTAGATACACTGACACACAAACAACAACATGTGCTGCCATGACAAACCAGATTGCGAGTGCAACAATCGCGGACAACAGGCAAAGAAGAAGAAGAAAGCAGATGGCCAGCAGTGACTCAGAGGATCAATGCATTCATATGCCACATGCAGCGGCACTGCTACCAAGGGCATGTGCGCCGTGCGTACCGATCCAACAGTCGTCAAAAGCAAACGCGCGTCTGCACCAAATGGGGCATGTGGTGAGGTCGTGTGCAACTGCGGAAGTTACAGCATGGGTGGGTGTCCCACAGGCAACACGGCTGCGGCTGCTGCTTGATTGCAGGCTACAAAACTGCAACACACTGTGCCGAGGCTGCTCGACAACTACGCACTGCTGACCGGCAAGCAGTGTCGCGGCAGCGCACGAACGCGACTGCTGTGGTACCACGGGCACAACTTTTAGTTTACTAGAGAGAGGCAGCGACAGTGCTGCCATGGCAGCAGCCTGCATCACACCGGATATAAACTTACTTGCGTACGCGCTGCAGTACCTGCGCTGCCGCCGCGGCAGCGACAGGAGCAGCAGCAGCAGCAGCCCCCGGCAGCCCATCCCCCACTGTAACCGCAACACGGTCATCGTGCCGCAGCGCCACGTCCTGTATGAGCCCCTGAGCATCGCCATGCAGCACGCGCACGACGTCGCCGACGATGATGGTGGCGGGCGCGCGCACCGCGTGCTCCGTCGCCACCGCCGTGATGGTCTCCACGGTCGCCTTGACCGTGCGCTGCGTGGGTGTAGATGCGCTTTCGACGATGGCCACAGGGGTGGCTGCGGGGTACCCCCGGCGCATCAGGTCGGCGCAGAGCTCCTTGAGCCTGCCCACTGCCATGAGGAAAACGGCCGTCTGCTCCGGGTGGTAGTCGCTGATGTCGGGAGTGCCGTAGTCCTTGGCGTAGCCGGTGCCCAGGACGACCTGGTTGGCAACGCCCCTGTGCGTGACAGGGATGCCCGCCAGCAGCGGCGCGCCAAACACGGAGCTGATGCCGGGAACGACGGAGCACTCCAAGCCCCACTTGCGCGCCTCGAGGATCTCTTCCCCTCCTCGGCCGAACACAAAGGGATCCCCGATCTTGAGCCGCACGACGTTCTTGCCGGCGTCCACGCCCTCCTTTACCCATCGGTAAATCTCCTGCTGAGCCTCCTCTGCGCAGCCGGGGTGCTTGCGAGCGACACGGAGGTCGCCCTCGACCAGGTCTAGTATCTCTTTGCTGACTAGCCGATCAGCAATCACCAGATCTGCTGTTGCCAGGACACGCACTGCCTTGACCGTGAGCAAGTCGGGATCTCCGGGACCTGCGCCGACTAGTGTAAGTGTACCTGACGGAGGGATGGTGGCGGCGACGGTGTCCGGAGAGACGCAGGACATGATGGTAACCGCGTACCGCTGCCGCTGCTGCCGCAACGTGGAATACGGTAAGTGGGCAGCATGGCGTGACGAAGCTGATGTTGTCGCCAGTGCTCGCTGATGATGCACTGATGCGAAAGCCTCCGTAGATGGCACTGCGACAAGGCAGGCGCAGGCCACCGTGATGGCGGCAGGACGGCCGCGAACAAGCCCCATGATTCAGGTGTGTGTGGAGCTGGAGCGATTATGCGGATGGTGGGACTTGCTGCTGATGGCTGTCTAGTGGCTCGTGTGTGATAAAACCAGAAAAAACAGTGATCTCTCCTCTCACGAAGTTGCCTCAGTTGGCGTCTGGTACAGGGAAAAGGCTTGCCTCTCTCGCGGCAGTTCAGATCAGGTGACGTGAACTTCCAGGTGAAGGCGAACTTCCAGGAACCGTTCACGAAGCTATTTCAGGCTTAACAGCGGACGATGGAAATGATCCTGGTTCACCTCCCTGTTGAATTTGCAATGCCTGCTGATCACTTCAAATGTGTGCTGCTATGATGTGCGCAAATTTGTTCGACAGCAAGGATGTGTTGGGTCTCAGGCAGAGGCCGTTTTGTGAGACTTTTAACTACGTGGAGCTGATGAACCCTGCCAGCAGCAAGGCTCAGTCAACTCGTGCAGCTACCCCATATGCAGCAGCACAACACGCTTTCATCATGAAAATAAGAAACGCCAATTGGATCCCGAAGCACAGCCAGATGTGCACACATGAAACTCAACGTTGGTGCCATTTATTATCGCTTACAGCGGTCTTGTGATGCGTTGCGCTCAATGGCGCTGTGATATGCCAAGTCATAAATCTTGCCAATCATGTTTTTTTGCGGCTCGTACCTGCGAGTCAAATATACTACATGCCTTGCCACGACCCGCATGAGTGGCTAAGTTTTGACGACTTTCCATGCGGCCATGAGTTACTGCAGCGCATCTGTGTTTGAGCATATCTTCAGTACATCGTCAAGACTGTTCTTAGCCAGCGTCAGACTCCGCAGAGCCTCCCTGGCATCCTCGTCATTGGCCGCAGCGCGCACGCCCCCCAGGGTAATGAGTATGTCAGCTGCAATACCATATCTCCTTATCGTCCCAACGGCAACCTGCAGCAGCATAGATTCACAGCAGAAGGGGTGGCAGTGCTCAGAGGTGTGTGGCTTATTGCTCAGCGCTGTGACCGGCATGCACCGTGCCGTTGAATGTGTGTGTGCGCGCAAGCGTGAACACCGCAGGCCGACGTTCATGCACACATACATGTGTATAAGCCACAGCAGTAGAGGGAACAGTACTGTACAGCTGGAAGACGCAAGTGACGCTTGACACAGAAAAGCGTACTAGACAGACAGAGAGCAACTTTGCTGACAGAAAGCAGTGCGCGCACCCTGCAGGAAGCATCGACATGGCTTGGCATGACAAAATGCGACAGACAGCGCAATTTGCAGGCAGGCCAATACTGCAGGCGACGGAGGCCCCATTAAACGCTGCAGTGAGTTTGGTCGCTGAGCTGATGTGCACCTTGTCTTCTCGCTCCAGCACGTTGGAGTTGACCAGATTAAGAAGGCTGCGCGCACATGCAACAAGGCGAGCAGCTTCGTAAGTGCCTATCACAACACCTGTTGGTGATTGCACGCTATAATGAAACAGCACGCGGCAGCGGACTGCATCCTCCCTGTGATGATGGCAATGCTCACGCAGGCATGCGCAGCAACATGCAGCACTGAGAATACACCAGCAGCATAGGTACCTTTGCTCCAGTGTAGAGGCGGGTGGTCCATCTAGCAGTTCACCTAGGTCATCCCAGCTCTTGGCTTTGATTACTCCCTCTGCTTGATCCAGCACAGCGCGAGCTTGTTTCAGGTTGCTATACGCTGCCTGTCCTTTGCGGGTGTCGATTTTTTCAACTGCTAACGCCGTCGACGGCCAGGTAGCGATGGCCATGCCTGCAACACCAGTGGTGGACAGACACGGTCAAGTTGTGACGAGGTGCACTATGCGAGAGGTCAATTGCCTACATGCCACACGGCAACCTTGGCTCATGTGCTGGTGCGCGACCCGGAAAGCCAGCAATGTAGGAAGCGAGCAATAGCGTCGGAGAAAGCTAACCTCACCACACACCTGCTGAAGCAGCGACAGCACTGCCGACATCTGTCAGCAGCTTTCGTCTTGGCACGCTGTTTGCTGTCATGGTGGTAGTATGTTGCGCATGGCGTCCTGGCGCTGACAGCACGAAACCATGCGTCTGGCTGCTCAGCAATGCAGCAAGCACGAGCCAGATGCAGGGCATCGTGCAGCCACAGCTTGTGGGTTTTTTTGCTCACCACGTCATTGAAGTTCAGAACTTCAACTTCAGGTGAACCGAAAAAAGTTCTCCTGCATGCTTTTCAGATATCGATATATATCCTGGTTGTGGCCACCCGCACTTACCAGACCTTCAGGATACCATATCTGAATATGCCAATTTTGACGAGCGACCCAAAAGTTGTCATGCACACATCAATCCAGTACACATCAGATACAAACCCACGGGCAACAAATGACGCCAGAAATATGGACAGACAAAAGTCAAGTTGACCATTAATGGATGTCCATTGCTGTGTTAAATGTGTTGCTGCAGTAACACCCCCCCCTCCCAGTCTTTGCACACCTGCCGTGCGCCGAGCACGTGTGCAGCGCCCCCGACAGGTGCCGATGACCCTAAGGCAACTGCCACATACAACCAGTATGCGTTTCGATAACACGCATACACAAGCAAGGGCGGTGCGGCGAGGCAGGGGCGGGGGCAGGGAGGGGGCTTCGAGTGCAGCACGTGCAGCCGATAGCCTAGGCATCAGGCAAGCAAGCCACACTAAGCTTAGGTAGATGGACATCCCACGGCCACTGGACCAAAATAGAAAAGAAAAAGACACAGCGGCTGGCCCTTGCGGTTAGCTGCGTTGAGCCTACTTGGCCTCTGCGACTTCCTTGCTGCGCTGTTGAAGTGCGCGCGTCTGCAGCGCGGCGGCGCGCAGCATGCCGATCTTGGACTTTGTGTTTTTGAAGGAGGAGTACTTCTGTTCACGCGACTGCACGGCGCTGCGGGGCTTGAAGCGGATGCCCAGCGATGCGCACAGCTCCAGGCACCTCTCGGCATCGTGCTCAAACTTCAAGAGTGCAAGGCAGGGGGGAGGGGAGATGCGAACAGGGGTAAGTACACGAGAGACTGGGAGGGATGGGGAGAAAACGTGTGGGGATCAGCTGAACAGAACAGAGTATGGTATCGCGTTGGTTGTACCTCTTATAATAGCAACAGCCACAGCGACTGAGGTACTGTATTGGACTGCATGCGCGCAGGCTACGCAGTGAGCATTACACAAGGTAAGCAACTGCGGACTGAGGTACACCGCTGATGACAATTGCTGCAAACAACAAGCCATACAACGACCGAACGGAATGCAAATGTCACCTCAAAGCCATTTGTCTCCAAAATGAATGCATGAGCGCATGAAAGATTTTGCCTCACGCATCGTGATCACATCACATGCATCATGATCATCCCATCATCACAGCATATACCTACCAGAAAGTTGAGCTGTGACCGCCGCTTGTTGACCAGGGCAATCAGACCGCGCCTGCTGTGGAAGTCCTTGGGGTGTGTCTGCATGTGCTTGGTGAGGTAAATGATCCGCTCTGTCATGATGGCTACCTGCAGGCGTCCATGAAAAAGAAGAAAAGCGGCAGTGTCAACATGGTGCTGCGAACACAATATCTGCCGCAGCTGCGCTGATTACAGTGGCGGCATCGTGCACCTCACCATAATATACATACTTCCTGTTGCTTGTCTTCTGCAAACTCACACTGCGGCGATTTCATACAATCATAGGGCTTCTGGTAATGGCCACCTTCGTATATGATGCACCCAGCATATGCAGTCTGTCACAGCAACATCAATCGGCTCATGTGCGCACTCGTCTCGACCAAGGGCATGCCACATGATGAGTTACTGCAACTGGACTGCAGCTAATGGGAATTTGTGGAATGCTGTCAACAGGGTGTCGGTAACTTGAAAGCCACAGCTAGATTAGACCTGATCCTGTACATCTATGACGAGGTAGGCAGCGGCGCAGGCACACCAGCATACCCATTCAGCTTCTGTCATGAATTGCGCACCCCGGCTGTGCCTATGTCTACTTTGAGTGCAGCAACCGCATGACCAACGACTGCAGGACATACTTGTCAAAGACACATGAGGTTGCATTGCTAGATGCACAACCCAGATGCCGTGATGGGAAAGAATTGATCATAGAGATATTGAGTGATACAACGTTAACTTGAAGTCTCATTGATGTGACGGCGTGCAGCAGCTGCAACCTACACTCCCACACACGGAGCGCGGTTGTGGTGCTAATTTGACGCAGCCGGTTATGCTTTCAATTTTTCTGAGTTGATGTTGCTTTGTTCGGCGTGAGCCGAGTCATAGTAGATGGAGCCATCAAGGACAACCTGCTCTAATTTGGTGCACAATATTGCACTAAGTTCAACACAATTGGCCTCCTCAACTTCAACCATCAACTGCCTTGGGTACTAGCTTACACCCATCCTGACGGCCTGTGTTGTGCATTCAGCGAAAACCTTCAAGGAAAGGGCCAATGAAACTATGCATGTTTATGATATGCCTTTGGGGGGCTTTAGAAAAGGCTCTTATCAATGGCCCAGCCTTTTCACTCCTCAACTGATTGAAGAAGTCACACGCTGTTGCCCACTCAGGCATCTGCATGTCGGAAGATGTTTCAAACACTCTGGCGATATTGTACCTGACAATGTGAGTCTACACTTGCGCACGTGGAAGTTCATGTTTGCTATACAACAACCCCTGGGTACATGACTAATTTCCACGATCTTGGTGTGCTTTTGGTTGGTCAGGCCTGACACAGAAAGCAAGTCTCAAACAGCCCATCACCCGTCCAAATACATCGGAATTGGACTATGTTGTGCCTGTACATTGGCAGTGGATGGCTGACAATTGGCAGCAATCCTATACCTATATGCCTGTCGCAGCAGTTGCTGACATCACGCAAGATCACAACAACACAAAGAAGCCGTGCTGTCTGTCCGCCCATCGCACCTGCACCTCCGCCGAGCCAGAATCGTTATCGCTCCTCTGCCACTCCCTTCGGGCCGCCTGCATCGCCAGACGGTTCAGGTAAGGCTGGCGAGGCTCCAGATCGGCATCCTCCTTGTCCTCTGACAGCACCGAGTCCAGTGCCTCCAGATCCGCAAGCACGTCCGATGCAGAGTCGCTCATGCGCAGCGGTGCCGCCACTCGCTGCTGAAAAGCAGAGGGACGAAAGCAGAGAGCACAGCAGTTGGCGATGTCAAGTGCAACGTCAACACCACTTTGTGGTCAAAACGTGTGAAGTTTACATAGCTTCGTGCGCAGAGCTCACAAGCAAGTGGGCTAGAGAATGGAGTATGATGCGATGCATGCAATGTTTCCCGTTGACGTAGCAGATTAGGTCGCATCTAGGGTAATGCAAGGGTGTCAACTTACCTGAGTGCATGTACGCGCGACTGCGGGCGAAGCCGCCATGAAAGCAGCCACGCCATTGACAGCGGCGACAAGGACAACAACGAGGAGGGCGGCCTTGGAAGCGCACATGATACACAAGCTGTGGCTTGGCTTCCTTGCGCCTGTGTGGTGTGCGTAGTGCCGGTGTGGTTGAGGGGGCAGCAGCTTTCATGTATGCGCAATTGAAGTTCACACTAAAAAGACCGAGTAATCAACGTACGTAACTCTGTATGTGCCCCCCCCCCACTGCCATTTGGAGTCGTGAGTGGTCATCTATACATACTGAACGCAGGTGTACAGCAGGTGTGTGTGATGCAAGCACATACAGACCTTGGTAGATGATGATTCCAGCTGCAAATCAACACTCCACAGCCCGTTGCCCAAGGAAGTCCAACAAGTTGGAACGCCCTAACTTGTATGACGGGTCTGGTTTGGGTATGACGTCCGCCAGATTTATAGGAGGGTTTATATGCATGCAACAAAACTAACACAAACTGCGCGTCCGCTAAGATGTGCTTTACCCATTGGCAGATGCATTGATGCCGGCAGCAGCATCGGCCAGTCATGCTGATGAAATTTGACATGCTTGGCAGTATCCCTCACGCCAAATGGCGTGCGACAGACAGATTTCGAGCCATACTGATGAATCAATGTATTACATGATATATGTTGCTGCCAGTTGAAGCTCGTAGCATCAGCTTTAAAACACAGCTGCGTTGATCAAGTTTGTGGGCATGCATTCGCTGACAAATTGATGGCCAGTTTGCTCAAAACACAGCAGGCAACAACCTGGCATCAATTAGCACAGCAATCTGTGACACCAACTCAATGGTTGTTGGAGAACCAATAGGTGCATAGACATACCAGCTCAAAGCACAGCAGGCAACAATCCGGCATCGACCAGCACAGCGATCTGTGACACCAACTCAACGATTGTTGAAAAATGCACAATCTGTGACACCAACTCAACGATTGTTGAAAAAAAAATTGTGCATAGCCGTGCCCAGCCATATATTTAAATGGAAACCAGAGGGCCTGTGGCCACATTGGTTGCCACAGGCAACTATGTATAGTCGAAACTAGTGGTAGTATGTACTCATTGCGGCACAGTGGCAGACCGTGCATTATACATGCATACACAGGCCTGCTGCTGATGGCTGCTGTCATGTGTGTGCACTTGGCAGACGGTTCTTACCAAGTAGTAAATCATTGCGACACAGCGTTGGCGCACCATGTGGCATAGCATCTGGCGACCACGACAAGCTGCTGCCTTGAAACTGTCAGTGTCTCAAAGTGCCAGTGAGCAGTGGCAGCGCAGTCCAACGCACCGCGTGACCATTCGGACTGCCATCACCCGCCGTGCAAATCGCTGTCACACTGCATCGTGCTGTGCCGACGTCGACCAACCAATCCATGATGTTTGCTGGTACTGCCTGACAGCCTAGGCAGCGGCTATTCCCAGTCGACCAGTGCTCGTTGCCATTATGCCATCCTCACACGAGAGCATCGTGATTTCAAATGGCCGTGTCTGCCTGCTCGATAGTTGCGTCGTAGGCCTTGATGGCGCCGGCCACAGACAGCAGCCGTCGCGCGACGCGCATGGCGGGGTACCTGAGGCAGCAGCGCTCAGCAATGAGGATGCGTCAGAGGCGACCACAGGCGCACTGAGGTTGCGATGAGATCAGGGCTTGCTCCAGCAAAAATGGGTCTCGATTGAGCGCATCCGCATTTCTGGGTCATGCATGGTGCAGCACCTGTGATGTGAGCTGCTGATCGGCAAGACGCAAATGCTCTTGCGAGAGTTCATATCACTGTGTCTCAATGTTTCTCGATAAACCAAAGAGGTGGCTGTACGCCAGGGTTTAGTTGAGGGGTTACATATTATGCAAGACAGACTGTCGCGCACAAGGCAGTTGTTAAGCAGCAGCCGGGCGCCATCAGCATTGCAGCGGCAGCGGAACTGAAATGGCAAGACGGGGTGATGATGAGGCAACCACTATCGGCCCACCCATGAGCAACACAATGGGCTCTCGTTCAACTTCAGCTTCTGCCGCACAAAACACCTTTCATTGCAGTAGGGCAACTGAGACCGAGGCGACCTGGCCCTGATTGCCTCTGTTGTTATCATGATAAGAAAATCTCTACGGCATTGCCCAACGGTGTCATACCAATGCTCAACTGCAGCTTCACAAGACACCTCCATGGCAGCGGAACAATCAGCCAAAACATTCCACGGCTATGCTCACTTAATGATGCAAACCATGCCATGCTCTAAAGCGACACATCATGACATTGCCCGGCAGAGTCACTCTACGGCATTGTTTGATGTTGTCATTTCACGGCGATAAGTGTCACTCTTCGTCATTGCTTCAGCATGTGTCACTCCACCGCATTGCTGCAAAGTGCCATTGAACGGCGTGGCATTGCTCAACGGTGTCACACCATGGCATTGTTCAACAATGGCAGTCTTTCGCATTGCTGTTGAAAAAAAAACCGGTGCGTCTACCCCACAAAATTGATGGAGATTGTAGCTGACCTGTTTGGGTCTTGTGTTTGGACGCGCTGCAGAGCCGACAGCAGGTGCTGAACGCTGCCTCTCACATCTTCATAGAGCTCGAGGCACTTGGCATTGCACTCCCAATCGCCGCCGTATTTTGCTGTGCTGATGGGCTCGCCTGCAGGCAGCATAGGTGTGTGGACTGTGAATCAGGATGAACTGTGAGTGGACTTTTTCTGCACTGAGCAATGCACTCCCCAGTCACCGCCGCACTTTGCAGTGCTAACGGCAGGCAGCAAAGGTGTATGGACATTATTAGGTGCAATTTTACGAATGTTACTGTATGCCTTGTAGCTGTACAGCGTGAAGAGTCAATGTGTATGGTGAGTGAAGTATTCATGTGAAGCATTGGCAAACGATGGTCTGGCTGTGCAGATGGGTGCAAACAGCCATGAGTTTGAATTGACGAGTAGAATGTGAACATCATGCGTATTGTGATTCTGCACAGGTGATAGTCGCCTGATGATGTCCAGAAATAATTGAATCTTTGGTTGTACGTGGACACATGCGTATGTGGGTGTCACGTCAGAACTGCATCGCAGCATTCGATGCAGGATTTGAAATCAACTGCCAGAGTTGTGACTTGAACTATGGTAGAGCAAAAACATCAGCTCAACACTGGGGCACAGGCAATCAAAGCGCTGGCCATGTCTACAGTATGCCTATTGTGTCAGCTGCTATTGTCTTGCTTCCAACAGTTGCAACTTCAACAATTGCAACGGCAAGACATGCCTGATGTCACTCACGGCATGGCAACAACAAGCACAGCTCACGCCAACCCAAACCCTGAAGCCAGCCCCACTCACCAAACGCAAAGTACTGGCGTTGCATGCCGTTGAGAGGCAGCAGCAGCGGCAGCCGAATGTCCGGGCAGCTAACTTCAAGTACGCGCAGCCACCATGCCACATCCAACGATCCAATGGAGTGGAGGCTATTTTCAAGGCCGATGGACGCAAAGGGGACTACCACGGCGCCGTGTTTCACGGCCATGCGCGTGAAGCCCTGCGGGTGGGGTGAGGGGACGTGCGTGAACATGCGCGTGAATCGCAGACGTTGAAGTGAGAAGATCACGTGTGTGAGACGCTATTGCGAAGCTGAAGTGCGTGAATCATGCGCGTGAACCGCTGATGTTGACGTGAATGTATTCATGCGCTCGCGAAACTGCCGCTGGAATGGATGGAAGCATTGCAGTGACATGCGCGAGAAAGTGACCGGAAGAGTGTGAAAGCGGCAAGAGGGCGAGAGATGACATGGTGCTGCGGCATGCCACTACAGCCGCCAATGCAGAATGCACGCTGGTGAAACAGGCGAAGCACTGTGTGGGCAACATGGCACGTCGGTATGACATGAAACCAAAGGACATTTGATTCTTTGCATGAGATTTTGCAGATTTGAAAGAAAACAGCAAAAACATTTGATCGCAAGCCCAGCTAAGCCACCATAGGCCCTGTTCCCCACAATCAGGCCTTTATTAGTGGACACAAATCGTTGAGGTTGGACTTGAAGTTGGAGATATGCAACTGTGCGTCTGTACACAAATCAGCCCGTGCTATACAGGCTGCAGCAACAGCACATCTCCTTCTGCTGGGCACCCTACAGCCGCACATACTTAGAAGTACTTCGAAGCGCCAGGCTTCGTGCAGTAGTAAGGTGCATGCAGACGGGCTCCGAAACTGACTGAATATTTCAGGCAAAGCCATCGGCAAACTACAACTTGAGCCTTACATGAGTGCAACTCACACGCATTGTGGTATGTAGGTGAGCAGCTTACCGGCATTCTTACCATGCTTGCATTCCACTTGAGCTGCGTGCGGTCGTCTTCACCACCACCGGGGTAGAGCAGCTGCCATTTGCCATGTGACATGAGCTCTGCGCACTTTGCAGTGGTGCCTTTCACGCCGCCGAGTGACTCTGCACCATGAAGCAGAGTGAGCGGCGAGTGTAAGCGTCAACTTTGCGCTTGTTTATTGAAGAGTTCAGGTCTGTGGAGTTGAATAGAAGAGAGGTGGGTACTCAACACAGCGCAGTGCACTGCGTGATGGAGACGTCATTATCAATGAACACGCTGCAGTATGCGGTACATGTACATTGAGGTCACCCTTGTTCATGTTCAAGTTGCTGCACGTGGACCATGTAAGAGAGGCGGCAGCGCGTAAATATGTCCTTTCTACGCATCAGCGTGGCAGCAAGATGATGGAAAGCGAACTTGTAAGACATGACAAGTGCCTACAGCTCTGCGGGTGTTGCACCGTCATCTCAGGTGATAACTGTCATGTGCAGCTCAACTGAAGGGCTCTGCATCATAGTTGGGTCGGTGCAGGAAACACAGAATTACGCATTGCTTTTACTGACTATTTTAGTATTAGTTAAACCAGTATATGCTGTATGTCACTCACCAGCGAAGAGCGTCCACATGGGTATGTTGTCCAGGCCGGCCTCATACAGCGTATGCGGGCAAACCCCCGTATGCCTGTGCACTTCGTACAGTATTGGCAGGTGGTCCAATCCATGAAATGTGTGATTTCCCACCAGCAGCACCGGCGCCTGCGCCGCCGCTGCTGCGCCGCTGCCCTTGTCAACATCGCTGCCACCCGCAGCCGCTTTTTCGCTAACATCCTCTCCTGCTGGCACACCACCAGTGTCGCCTAGCGCAGCAGCAGCGGCGGCGCGGTGACTCGCCACTGCCTCCAGGTGGCGAACGCCCAGCACAACAGGGGGGTTGAGGACCCTAAATGGGAGGGACAGGAGCTGCAGCAGCAGCCATGGCGGGAGCTGTGGTGCCCTGTGTCTGGCTGCACTGGATCCGATGGAGAGGTTCAGTAGCGTTTTGGCAAATTTGATGCCGATGGCGATGGGCCACAGAAGCAGCCCTAGGCTGACCTGAAGCCTGCAGTGGACAGCAAAGGGCAACGTAGTTAATACCATCTGCGGGTGTATCTGCAAGGTAGCATCGCCTGCATGAGCTGAAGCGCAGCAGCAGCAGCAGGCAGCAAAGTGACACGTAAGGGCAGAAGCACATGGTGGACATCTCACGCTGCAAATGCGCCGTGATGCGCATTTGCACAATGATTACGAGTCGATGTACCTGCTTAGCTCCAACTCTTCTCTTGTAGGTGCCCTGGCCACCTTGGACTGCCTGCCAAGCCGTCGCAGCTCGCGCGCAGCTCTTGCTGCGGATTCCGACATGTGGAACTCAAGAATATCCGCTAATGAGCCGCGCTGAAGGCCTTCACGATGTGCTATCTGTGCATTCTCCTTCAGCAATTGCTCTGTCACCTGCAGCACCTTGCCACTTGGGAGAAAGTTGAGGTTACACTTGATGTTGAAGTTTCATTCAGAAGAACTGAAGGAGGAACAAAACCTCCATTTTGTTCAGTGAGTATGTGTTGAACTCAGAACAAGTGAGAAACCCCCCAGTTTTTGAGTCGTGTCATTTTGTGTCACGTGTCATATCGGTGCAAGTCAGTAGGCAGGCAGTGGGGCAGCAGTCACCACAGGTCAAGTAAATGGTGCACTCAAAGAAAGTCAAGCGCGAGAATATACGAGCTTCATGAACCATTCGTTGTGCCAGAGGACTGAGGTTGGTCGGCTGCAGCTTCATTCGTTGTGCCAGAGGACTGAGGTTGGTCGGCTGCAGCTTCGTCCCTGCGGCTGAACCTCCGCGTATTGGTCAGTGGCTGCTGTGGACCGCCTGTGGCTACGCTCCTTGGTCTGCCGACCTTTCGAGCGCCATCGCCAGCAGCAGCACTGCCTGCAGGCGCCTGTGCCGCTGGCGGTCTTGTGCGCACCGGCGCTCTTTCACCTGCTGGTTGTTGAGCGGTGCCGCGGGCCGCCTCAGCCGTCGGCCTCTGCGCATTTGGCTGCGTCTGCTGAGCCATGCTACGAGTGCGCGTGCCACCGGATTGCGGCGCCTGTGCCGCGCTGCGAGCGCCACGCTGCGGAGCACTGATGGACTGTGCAGCAGGTGGCGGAGGCGGCGGCGCCTGCGCTCTTGCAGCCGCTGTTGCCTGTTGTCGCGGAGCGCGCGCTTTGCTGAGCGCTGCTGCTGGCGCGGCAGCCGTCGCAGCTGGCTCCTCGCTGACAGCTAACGCTGCTGCAGTTACAGGTTCCTGAGCAGTGCCATCATCTGCTGACTCTGGCGCGGCGGCGTCGCCCGCCTTTTTGCGCGGCTTGCGGGTGGCCTGGGGCTTCTGGGCGGCAGCTGCGCTGGCCTGCAGCTCGGCGACGACTTGGGCCAGCAGCACATTCGTCTGACGTTGCTCTGACACCAACTGCAGCGCAACAGGAGGATTAGAAAGGGGTGTGCGAATCAATGTACTGTACTGATGAGCTCTGGCGAACACTGCAGGTGACGGACATCATTGCTAGCAGCATCATTGCTGCGCATCAACTTGAGGTATGAAAGTGTCTTTCACCAAAGCAGTCGGTGCAGGCAGGCACTGCTGACACGGTTGCTGGGCAGATGAAGATGTACGGGTAGCTTGTTGCGTGCATGAAACACGTTTCGAGGAACAAGTGCTATTAGCACTACGCTGGTTGGCATCATGGTAAGTCACTTACGGCAAGCGTCAATGTTGCACCTTTATAGCCACTACGAGCTTTGCTTCAGGCTTATGTACACAACAATATTGTTGATGTTGCGTCCACTGCATATGGGCAGTGCACAAATGAGCACAACAGACCTGGCATCACCCTTGCCATGCCATATATAGCAATGGTCAAGAGTCTAGGTAGAAAGCGTAAATCAAACAGTTTATTCAATGGCCTACCCACGTCCACTTGAAACTGACCTGCTCCATGACCCGCTGCAAACGCGCCAGTCCAGCCCCCCCCTCTTCGCCCATGCCTCCAACTTCAACACCACCAGCGCTCAGCCCGGCAGCACCGTTCACCGCCTTCCCCGCCTGAGCCCGCTCCGCAGCCGCCTTAGCATACGTGGAACTCCGCTTGCCACTGCCCGCAGCCTCCACCGCACCTGCGTGTGCAGGGGGCTCTGCCGGCAGTGAAACCGACGGCCCAGGGTCACCGGTGGCAGCGCTCACAGGTGGCTGTTTCGGAGCGTTGGCGATGCGGAGGCGCTGAGGCGTGCTGCCTGCGTTGTCTTTGGGCATCAGTGACGCCCCCCTGCCCGCCATCCCCTTGTTGAGGTAGCGCCCGGACGGGTCTCTGCGATATGGGGAGGCGGTGATGCTCAGCGACACTGGTCCGCGCTTGAAGTTGTGAAAGTGTAACCGACATATTGAGACGGGCAGAGAAGCCGTGACATGCGAGCGAGGCGGTGCCCAGAGCTGCGCCTGCCACGTGTTTTGCCACGCTGATCTGTAGTATGTATGCCACAGGGTATGTGTATGAGGCGGATCACTTCACCAGGTACGGTACTACTGTAGGCACCTTGCTGAGCGTGTGGAGGCAATTCCACAAGTATGTAACAAGCGCGCAAGCTCAGGTTGAACAGATGCTTGCAGACATGTGTGTATGCGTTTGTGCAAGGCCTTGATGCAGGCATCAGCACACAGCACCCACGCGTAATGGTGACTGTACAGCCACTCTGTATTGTTGACCCTATGTGCGCACTTATGTGCTGTCATCCTGCAGCAGCATCACGATTCATGGAAACGTATCAAAAGATTGTAGAGCTCTAGGTGACAAGGAGTGGTTAGCAGCCAGTGCCATCCACCATTCACCGTGGTCGCCGCTGCTGCAGTCATTGGCCACGAGTCAAACAGTGCCATCATCTCCACTGTAGTCAAAAGACTTCTGTGTGCAAGCTTTTAGCGTTTGTTTCGTATCCAAGCTTGCACTCACGAGCTTGCGTCCGACATGTCCTGCGCTCTGCAGAGGCTGCAGTATCCCCACAGCTGCACCTCCTCCGGAGTAGCCATCTGGCGGCAGCGCGGGCACACGCTGCCGTGCTCAAAGAGGCTGTCTGCGCCTGTGTCCTGTGCAGCATTGCTCATCTCCAGCAGCAGCGACTGCACCTGCAATGGCCACGTCATCCAGGCAGAAGCAGTGTTGATATTACATGCGACACACTCGAGGCAAGAACGGCAACTCGCCTGCTGATTGTTGCACACAGTGACGCAAAGCAGCAAATGCATGAATGCTATGATAGAGCATATATCCATTGTAAGCATCGTCCATCAACCCTCAGGTGGTGGCGCCATAGGCACGAGCTTAGGTCAGCTGTCGCCTGCATATGTACATCAGCTTGTGCACTGAAACGGCACGTGCAGTGTGACACCTACCACACCCTCCTCACCGCTGGCTGACACATAAGACTCCCAGATAATGGCATCTGCAAAGGCACCATGACGTGCTCTTGGCCTCTGGGTACACAGCGATCCAGAGGCAAGTGCTTCCCTCAATAGGGTAGAGACCCGCCTCTCAAGATGCTGGCCGTTACTCTGCACCCATGATCCTCTTCAACACGTTAAGCCATGGACCTAACCCTGAACCAAGCCTCAAACATTGCTAGTGAAGTTGGCTGGGTCACCTCCATCCAGCAGTTACAGCACCTGTAACTGCCTGCAGCCTCAACTGTAATTATCTTATAGCTTCAGTAGGAAGTGCATCTCGCTGTTCACCAGAATGTTGCATGCCAGCCCAGCCATACTAATAGCGCTTGTACCAGCATATTCCGCACTACATACCTGTCCTCTGGCTTGCTCTGTAGCCCTGACGGAGTCAACGCCATCCAGCAAACGGCTGCCAGCAGTGTCAGGGCTGGGACCATCACCGACTGCCAAGGTGCCATCGCCCTTGGACAGCATTTCCTGGTAAGCCTAGCAGGAGAGCAGAACACGCGAACAGCAGTGGAACAGCGTTGCAGGTTCAGGAGTTGGCGTGGGTGTTTGAAGTTGGAACTGCCAGAGATTCGGTTTGTGTGGGTTATGCCACGGACAGTGCGCCAGGCACTGTGACACTTGTTGATGAGTCTATTGATGTACATGATGTATATGAGAGGCGTAGCGGTAGTCTACGGGTGCAGATGCCAATGCAGTCGATCGCTTCAGGTCTCATGTGCAAAGACTTTGCCTTATTTCTGGCGTAAATACTTGGGAGCGGCATGTGTATGATCTGCAAGAGCAGTTCAAGAAGCAAACTCAACCACGTACATAGAGCCCAATGCCGTTTGAAGTAATGCAATTACAAGAGCTCAATTGCACAATCAATCCAGCCATACGTGTTGAGCGTCCAAGTGATGCACCCCCATCGTGTCATGCCCTGCCATTGCACCCCCTGACGTCAAAGTTGGTAAACGTGGGGTTCAGGTCATAGCAGCCGTGCAAGTCAGTGCCGCACATTCACCAGCGTAACAGCTTCTATCGTCTGCCATCGCATGTCCTCACTCACACAGTCATGTCAGAGCGTCAAGCATGTTGCGATGCTGATGATTATTCTTTTGATTTTGATCATGTGTACATGCTGATGCAGGCGTCTTCAATTGACTGGGGTGGTCCAACCTCACCTGATTGGATGCTTGTAATGATGCATCAGAGTTGAACACAAATTCCCTGAGGTCCGCGTTGCCATTGACAGCAGCCGGTGCTGACAGAAACAATGAAACACACCATGACAGCCATTTTGGTACACAATCAGTCCATAGAGTTCACATTTTGAGGGTACGTGACCATGCTGGCTTGACTGTGATCAAGGTGGCAGCTTTCGGCATGAAATCGCAGTACTGCTGCTGTGCTGGACAGCAGCCGGTGCTGATGGGAACAATGAAACACACAACGACAGCCATATGGTGTTCAGCACACACACAAACCAAGTAGAGTTTGATTTGTGAAGTACATGACAAGGTATGCTCGCTTGGATGTCAACAGGGTGGCAGTGCTCACGATGACACAGCCGCAAGTGATAGCTTTTCGACGTCTTGCTAATCACCATGCATAAATTTGTAGAAGGTGTGCCGACGTGATCATTTGATCATGAAGAGATATGTGCTACACTTTCAAAAGAGATGCCATGTCTGCAGGCAGCAGCCCGCAGTTGCGCCCAGACACATGGAAGTGAATGAGATGTGTGTTGGGGCAGCCAAGGACGCTGAAATGAAGTTTCTGGACAGTGAATTCCTTAAACCTGAAGTTTTTTGGTACAGCGAGAAACAGGATGAATTTTCACATGGTGCTGCGGGCCATGCCATACCACACCATCTCAGCGCAAAACACACAGCCTTGCTGGTTTGTGCGCAATGGCAAGTTGAAATTCAGGGTTGCCCACAATCTGCAAATGGACTAGCACACTCTGCTAGCTGCATTCTCGCAAATATAACACCAAAAAATCAGAAACTGTGTGTCTACCACGCCGACGCTTTGCCTCCAGACTTAGCCTCATGATGCAGCCACAGAAAATAACGCACATCCGTGTCAGTCACCCACCTTTGCGAGGGAAGCGGGTGGCGCCCATGAGATTTTTGATGCTGTCCCTCAGCTCTACGCTGAAGTCTCCGTCCTGACCACCATCGCTAGGGTCTGGAGTAACTTTCCCAGTGCTCAGCTCAGCGCCCGTCACTGCATCTCCAGCTTCCTGTGCTGTTGCGTCAGCGTCCTGAGAGGGCCTGTTGCGCATGGGATTCATTTCGCCCTCCATAAAGCCTTTCTCCCCGCTAAAGACCTGTGTGACAGGCAGGTGGAGGCGAGTTGTCGAAGGATGTGACAGTGAGGGAGCATTCAACAGCCACGGGGATCATGGTGTGTTTTTCCACACTGGCACTGGCGGGCTCGTGGTTTGTTCATGTGCTTCAAGGTGACGTTCCACACTTGGCCCAGACAACACACACATCCAATTATTCTCGAACGGCCCAGACTCATGCCGCAGCACAATGGAGAACTGACCTGCTCATATAGCTCTTCTTGGCTGATGTATGCTGCTGATGTTCTTGCTTGCGGCAAGACGACGGCATCGCTGTCGCTGTCTGCATCCGGTGCTGCAGAGAGCATAACGGTACGGCTTGCGACGCTGCTGCGAAGCTTTTGAGGGCAAGGACCGGTACCGATTCCAGTAAAGGCAGCAGCCGGAGGGCTGTTGCAGCACAGGATCACCAGGGCAGCAGCGAAGCACAAGTTGCGTCTGTGCAAAGCTCTATTTCTGACGTGCATCATGATTAGCGCTGTGTTTAGGCAAAGCGTTCCACTTCAGATGCGCTCTCACACACTGCAAGCCTCAACCTGCACACTTCACGAGTAACTTCACCTGAAACTTCAACGCTTTATCGCATATCCTCGTGTTCTGTTGCAATTGTCGGTGAAGGTAGATCGTCAGGTTTTGCTGACTTGCAGCTCGCGTTAACTTTCAAGCCTGCTCGACGGCAGCGAATCATATCGTGTACAGTGCCAGGGAACGGGATCATGGGACAACAAGAAGAAGAAGCGCAGCAGCACATCAAAGCAGTACTGGAGCAAGTCGAAACCTTGTTGAGCGACATAAACTCTGCGGGGCCAGGGCCCGATGAGGTGCATCCATCGGTGAGGCTGAAGCTGATGACGGCACAGACGCTGTTGATGCGCAACGAGGCCCTCAGGAAGCTGGTGGAGGGAGCGCACAAGACAATCGCGGAGTCCACGGAGAAGGCAGGCAAGGACGACGTCATTGAGAATACCGCCGTTGCATTACACGAGATGGATACCAATATTGCACATATCGTGCGGATATATGCCAGTCTAGCCCATAGCAATGAACAATGAAATGTGAGTCTCCAATGTATTTTTGGGCTAGTGCCTTGACACTGTATTGCTGTGATGTTTTAATCCACAGCAATGTCAGAAGCTGCCTCTGAAGGAAGGAAGCCAGGCCTACCTGCGTTCGTTCCCGAGTTGAATGTATCTGGCCTGCGTGCATGTTAGCTGATGATGCAAATGCGCAATTGCCTATCGAAAGGTCAGCATGCCATGTGTTGTCAGGCACTGAAGCTGCAAACCCGAATGACGGAAAGCTGAACTGCGCATCGACGACATGCCGCATGATGCAGTGCAGGTAGGTATGTAGGACCTTGATACATAGTGCCATACAGCGGGTTGTCCAATTTTGGCATCAATGTCAAGTGCTGTGCTTGTCGGTCAACTGCAGAGTCAAATGAGCACGCAAGCCATGCTGTGACGACCACTTGCGCAGCAGATTTGCCAGAATTTTGCAAGACCGTGATCTGATACAGCTCGTAGCAGGCAGAACACTTAGGCAAGAGGTAACCACAGCGCCATGAGCAAGATGTTGTTCTCAGAGCAAGATGCTCGACTCCTCTGATAGCGTTTCAAATGCCAGGGACACGCAAATTATGTGTGTGATGGCATCAAGTGGCCAAAAATGGTTGGCGTGTCAGTATGTGAGCCCGATCGCACGCTATCACTTCTCACTTACAATTTGCACCCATGGAAATAATTTCCCCCACTGCTTGCAGGCCAGACTTACTCAGTGTATGCTGTACATCATTTCAAAACTTGTAAGCGTGTAAGCAGTATATGATGGCTTGCGAGTGGCTCAAGCAGTGTATGTACTTTTTATTAATTCTCGCTCAGGGCGCGAAAAAGCCCAGATGATTGGCATCTAGCTGTACTTTTATTAATTCGCTTCGCAGTGTATGTACCTGTACATACGTGGCTAGCGCCCCCTCTTATGTAGCGCTTTTGATGAAGTTGAGTTGACCATCACGGTCCTTTTGATTTGTATGATGAGTGCATGTGAAGCTGGACGACTTCACAGTCAGTAGAGAGCCAGTGTACAGGAGGCCCTGGCATTGTCGTGAGAAGATGAAGCCGACAGAGCTTCAAATACTCAAGGGATGCAGTGGCATGTGCTCCGACAGCTGCTGCAGGCCATCAGCTGTTGTTGTGAGCAGTGAAGGTTTTTGGAGAGTGATTGACTTCGCTCAACTGTCGTAGGTCCTTCGCTCTGCATCATATGCAGGTGCCTCGTGCAACCGCTTCGCGCAAAAAAATTGAGGAACTTCGACGTAACCGCAGAATAACGTTTTTTTTTAATGTGTCGCGCCGGGCTCCTGCCGCGTCGAATCGGTGGATTGTCGCACCTTCTGGATGACTTTTGATCCTACAGAGCCGCCGTGGTAACCATTCCACACCAATTCATATCATCAAACTGCACATATGTCGCTAGCTCAGCTCTTGCTTTTTTTGGCGATAACTGCAGTTGGCGACCTTGGAGCTGCTCTGGGGGCTGAGCAGCAGCCTGTGTGGGCCAGATGCTGTTAAACAAATGTCGTGGCGGGTTGCACCTGGCGGTGGTCGTCTTTATCAGGCTTTTCGGTCATGGCGTTGCCACCAGCTCCGAGTACCTCGTTTCGTCAAGTTCCACGACCGATGCCCCTGCGTTCGAGTACTCCATGCCAGTCCTTGCTGCTGGCGAAGCCACAGTCACGGGCTCATGGCTCTCCGTCACTTCATGGCACGCACGAAATCTTACGGAGATCAGCTGGGCAGCAGTCCCTAATGTCACACCTCAAGATTACATTGCCGTCTTCGAGGACCGCTATAGCTCTCATACTTGGCTGGCGGCGTGGAATCCCTGGCTAGCACTGCCGCGGATGAAACCTCCCCGCGGCTACCAGAACTTCACCACACTCACAGACACCCAGTTGTGCAACGTGAGCGAGTATCGGTACGATAAGAATGGCTCGTTCTACGAGCCCGCCAAGAGGGCGCAAGGCCTGGTGCTCACGCCAACATGGTTCTACACCAACACCCTGGACCAGAATGGAGGCAGCAGCGTGGCCGCCACAGGCACAGCCAGCGTGCATCTTGCGGAGGTGGGGGTTTGGCAGGTGTGCCTCATGAGGAATAGGGGGGCGGGATGCAGCAAGGTGGAGTGCGTGCAGGTGGACATGTATCAGCCACCGTATGACTATGTGGAGGCTGATGCAATGAGCATCACCGACAGCGTACGCATAAGGTACAACCTCGTGAGCCACAACTCGTACCCGACAGGTGAGCAGGCTGGAATATGCAATGGCCATCGTGACAAGCCGGTGGTAATGCTGCCATCGATATGCATGCAGCGGTTGTGTAAGCGGCAGCGAACAGGGCTGCTGTTGGCTGCTTGCGCTCGTGTCTGGGCTAGTCGAGGAGCCAGCGCACATCGCCCGTGTGCTGCCTAGTAATTCCTGCTTAGGGCGCGGAAAAAAAAAAATGATTGATGCTAAGTTTGCTGCCAGAATCCACAAATGTACCTTTTGTCCAAGTATCAATACGCATTCTCGATCAAAACTTACTTGCGACATTGCCAGATCTGCGAATACCAGCATGTCTAGGCCGTGAATGCGCTGGAAGACAGCGTACTTATGCCTGCATACTGTGCCGCACCATGCGTGCAGCGCGATGATGCTCATGACAGTGCCTGCCGAATGTGCATCCTGCACATGCCTGTCAGTAACACCCTCCGTGCCGCAGGGAAAACGAACCTCAGCATAGATTGAGTTGCCTTTCCGCTGCTCTGTTCCACAGACTGGCTCTGGTTTGTGGGCTCGCTGCCAACAACCGCAACTATCTACAACACCTTTGGAGCCACATGGGACGGATACAAGGAGAACAACTTCTGCTGGGTATACCTCAGCCGAGTGTTTGACGTACAGGGAAAACCTGCAAACAAGAGGTTTCTGTGCGCACCGGGGAGCCCTGACATCAGTAACCTGAACGGTGTTCCAGCCCTGTCGGTGAGCGCTGCTTGCAGTGTGTATTAACGCTTGCGGTGCAGTGTGTGGTGTGCACATTGATGCATGATGACAGGGGCTCTGCAGAGTGCGAAAACGTTCAAACTGCATGCAGCGACTTCATGACGACTCGCTTCTCAAGTTACCAATCTGACCGTGCGTAAAGGGGGGGAGGGTATCATCATACATCCCAAACAAACACATTATTGCCCTTCGGTAGCAGTGTGGAAAATTGACAAAGCCCTGTTGATGGTTTGTAAGAACATGGCTCGGCCGTGCTGTTACTGGCACCCAGGGCCTCCCGGGGCGTAGCATGATGAGTGGTCTGTTATTCAAAGGCTTTGGTAGGCGCATGCATACTGTTGGCGTTGCGTTTGACAATGCCTTGTGATTCGGACACCTCATGTTGGCATTGCTAGCACCTACCTCGCTTCCATACATTTTGCTTTGTCGTTTTGTTCTGGTCTGGATGGCCCCTAGGTATGCTTCCATGAGCAGCAGCATGGCACGATGAGTACCAGCTCATTCTTGTGTCACACGCTTGTGGCCACGCAGCAATAGATGCAGGGTTTTGACTGTTGTACTTGCAAAGGCGACTTCACTCAATGGCGGCTGAATGGCTCACGCAACATCGCCTGTGAACGACAGCACGGGTGCATGCCTGCTTTCACAGTGCACTTCTTCACACATCAAACCGATATGCTGGCTCCAACGCCAGGATGAGACCAGGATGTGAACTCATCATCCGATATGACGTCAAGTTGAAGTTGAAGTTGATGCACACATGCTTTTCCTCTTGTGCCAACAGGCACATCAGTGGGGATCGCTGCTCATGGACTCGGGGGGCAGCGGGAACCTTACGGCGCTGTTTGGGCTACAGGTATGTATGTATGCAAGGCTAACTTACCCTACTAGTACCTGCGCACAAATACGTTGGGTTCGTATTCAAGAAGCTATGAGTGCGAGGTGGATATGACCTCAAGCATGCCCTTCTTTGTGAATGCATGTGGTTACTTCAATTTTTATCAGTGTGCGACATGCGGTGCACTACTTGTTGACATCACCTGTTTGCGCAGCAGCTATGAGAGTTTATGTGTGTGCAAAATCACTGCGGCGAGTTGAGACCAAGCAACAGCTGGCCCAATCTCAGGTTCACACAACGATGTGCCTGTCTCACTGACAACACCATTGTGAGGATGGTGCGGAAGTCCCCCATCACTATTCACTATCCGGTGCAACCTCCACCAACTGACACCATCGCCCTTTTGCACGCGGCTGCACTGCTCACTTTGCAGAATCAATTCACATGGGGCATCATGTCCCACTACTACCTCTGCGGCGTCAAAACCGCCATCACCAGCCGCAACACCACCGCCGCCGCCGTCTCTCCTATCCACAACGCGACTGTCACTGCAACGGAGCACTTCGATGTGACGATCAAGCCGGAGCTAGGGGGCGCACACAACTGCGTTGCGCCGTTCAACGGCACCGGCTTCAATGCGAACATCCGCACCACCGCGGCGGACATGGATTACCTGGATGTGAGCTGCATTGCATTTGCAACTCTGCAGTTGAAGTTGGTGTTCATTGCTGCACTTCAAGTTGGTGACATTCCCTGGTGACAATAATGTCGGGAGTGTGTCGCTTGCGCTTGCGCTAGCGCCAGTCAAGTGAAACGAGTTAATGAGCCTCTTCAACCTGCACATGTGGCCTCTGTAGCTACTGTACCTACACCAGTTGTAATGTGCGCGTCACGCCGTGTTGTGTGACGCATACTCGGAACTGTGTCAACATCTCTGTGTTGTGGTCCAAAGTAGTATCAATGCACGTCACCTTTTACAAAAACGCTCACTGTGGCGCTCCCATTCACTACTTCAACTTGCACCAGATTCCCGCGACAGTGAGCTTCAAAGGCGGCATGAAGCAGAAGAACGCGGCGGCGACAGTTACATCCATACTGCTGCCCGCAGCGGGCACGCATGAGGTCGGAGTGACCCTGGAGAGTCGGGCCAAGCTCAGCTCGTACTCCGTCCGAGTGGAGCCCTCGCAGGTGTATGCGCAGTCAGCGCAGCAGCTGCCCGGCAACGTAATACCGGCGTCAATTAACACCGGCGGCAATGTCAGCTTTTCCTTTGTGGCACGGGACTTGTACTTGAACCCCATTGGGAAGGGTGGCGCGCACTTCGAGGCCACCATCGTGAGCGCTGCTAACGGCGTCGCTGCGAGTCAGGGCTCAGCAAACGTCACCGACCACGGCAACGGGACGTACACGGTGGATGCTCAGCTGCGCGGCAAGGGCACGGAGGTAAAGTTGAAGTTGAAGTTGGAGCGGGGCGTGCTCCATGTGTCGCACACACAGATGATCGCCTCTAGTGCAGCCTGTGGGTGGTGGTGAGAATCGTGCTATGCAGCGAGGCTTGTTGCAATATATTGTTTGTTGTGATTCTAGCCTGTGCGGAGCTTGGTGTCCCACTACCATTTGCATGCGCTGTTGGCAGTTTTGTCATCTGTCACGTATGCAACGCAATGTTGGACCTGCCCCGGTGCTGCGTGTTTACGCGGCTTTCGAGACATGTTTTGGCACCCCTGCCTGCATGGCAGAGGCTGGTAGCATGGAGTTTGCATGAAGTTTCAGGTCGAGGTGTAAGGTTAGAGCTTGCGTTGTGGTGGGCCGCAATCAGCGTAGGACAGGAAGCCAATTGAATTGCAAATTCTGATCAGATTCTGTTTTGATTATCCAAGCGTACATCAGCACGTGCTACCTCAGGCTTGTCTGTTTGAAAGCACACACTCAAAGTGTACACAATGTCTGGCACTTCTCTCCTGCCGCAGTTCCTTGCGGTCTTCCTGCCAGCGGTTGATGCGGCGACTGGTGCCATGAGAGGTGCACGACACTTGAGTGTCAGCAACGTCACCACGGCAAGACAGGCAAGTCACCTCAAGCTGTTGCAGTTTCTGCTGGTCATTTCAAAGAACACTGGAGTGTCAGCAACATCACCATAGTGAGATGGGCAAGGCACTTCAAGTGACTTGTTGCAGTTGGGGCAGGGGTTATCCCCAGCTCAACTGCGCACAAGCGGCTCGATGTGCCACAGAGGTAAAATGACCATACCATGCAAGCCAACGAGCATCCTGCCAGTTTCAACAACATCGGCAAACTTCAAGTTCACAAACCGCTCCCATGTTTTCCCAGACCAGCACCCACCAATTTGAACTTGAATGCCAGTGATACTGGCGGTACCATGAGCTGAGCTGTACCGTCACCAGCCCCCTGTCCTCAACCAGCGCCTGCCCCCTCGCTCTGACCATACTTACCTACCCCTCCCCCCCCCCCCAGACCGGCCAGAACAGCCACATCCCCGGCAGCCCCTTTGAGATCTACGTCGTGGCCCCCGAGGCCGTCCCCACGTGCGGCGCGGACCGCCTGCGCGTGACCGTCGGCGCGTGCAAGCGCAACTCCCAGAGGAGAGTCACCTACAGCTTCGACGAGGCCAGCGGCGGCGGCTGCACCGGCGGCAAGCTGCCCGCCGCGGAGCACGCACCGTGCGACTCGGTGCGCTACGACTCGTCGCTGGGAGTCGGACTCACGGCGTTCGCGGGCGCCGCCGCGGCGTACGCGCTCGGCGTCATGGCCATGCTCAGGCACTACCGCGACAGCTGGGTCATCAAGTACTCGCAGATACTGTTCTGCGCGCTGTTCCTGGGGGGGTGCGCGGCGCTGTCGGCGGTGTCGATACTGCACCTCGGGCCCGCGACGCCCGCCGCGTGCCTGGCGCGGCCGTGGCTGCAGCACGTCGTGCTCACGTTCACGCTCGGCTGCCTGCTGGTCAAGGCAAGTGCATCCAAGTCGGGGGTGTTGTTGATTGATGGCAGTGGCTGATGTCAAATTGTACTAATGTAGAAACCATTGCCGTTACCTTGCGGCTGCGCCTGCTCACTGAGGCAGTGGGTATGTACTAGGGAGGTACCTGTGTCATTGTGGCAATGGATGCGCTGGATGTTGGTATCGGTATCAATGATCGCTATGATGGGCAGCTGCGCCGTTGTGACGCAAAGGATGAGCAAAAAAAGTTGTCAGTTGGTGCGCAAGCCATAAGGTGCAGCCGTGTTCACACAGCAGATCTCACCAAGCAGACGCTGTTGTCGTTACGACAATGCCAATTACGTGTAGAGGCAGCCATGCCTGACACTACCCAAAACGTGCTGTCCTTCCCTGCCTCCAGCCTTTTCTGACCTCTCACCTCTGACCTCTCACCTCCTAAGTCTCATGCGCACGCCCCCCCCCATCACACTTTTAAACCTCAACTTGATGTTGCAGGTGCACCGCGCCTACAAGCTGTTCAGCACTGGGCTCAAGCGCATGCGGATCTCCAACGCCGAGCTCGTATCGCGCGTCGTCGCCCTGTGCTCCTTCGACATCCTCATACTGACCATCTGGTACTTGGCGAGTCCCCCAAAGCGACTTATTGAGATGCGAACCATGGGCGCGTTTGCCACTGTGCCGTATGAGGTCTGCCACAGCGACATGAAGGCCTTGGCGATCATCCTGTGGGCCTACAAGTGAGTTCAACTTGAAGTTGAAGTGTAGGGTAGATCCTGCAAGCGCGCTGCAAAAGTGGTCATTGCGGTTGCAGCGCCGCCTGTACTTGTATTTGTTACACACACGTCGAGCTGCCACAGCTATATGATTGCGCCCAAACACCGCATGCAGTGGAAGTGGGCTTCTGACATCTTCCTGCATGGCCCACATAGCTGTGACACTCAGGAGTTTTTTAATCAACCCCACCCCTATTCCTGACCCCGGTTAAAATTATCATCTGCTGCAAATGATCGGCCACATGGTATTTACAGTGATGATAATACAGCCGGACTTATCCATTTCACCCGCATCACATGTTCTGGCACATACTGTGTAGACACTGTTGGACAAGGACTTCACAAATTTCATGTTGGTTTCTCGACCTGAGCACGTGACACCAGAGAAAGTACTTCGTGATGTATGTGATTATGTGCAACTCATGCACAGCGCTCGAAGCAATCATACTTCCGACATTCAAGCAGTCGGTGAGTCAGTGGCACTGCTGCCAAGCCAATGCTAATGCATCTGTCACCAACCAAGGTTCTTCTGGAGGTATTGAAGTTTGTTGCGCGTCACCTCGCACTGTTGAGCTTACCCCTGCACGTTTGTGTGTGTGGTGCTGCACAGGGGCGTCCTGATTGCAGTGGGCGCATGGCTGGCGTTCAAGTCATGGAAGCTGGTGGACACCATAGCTGAGGCCAAACCGCTGGCCGTCAGCATCTACAATATCCTCATGCTGGTTCTTATTAACGCCATTCTGGTCGGGGTACTGGGCGACGGCACCATGGGCATCATGGTGCGTGCTTCGCTGCAATTGCAGCCAATTTTTCATCTTTGGGGCCAAATGCTCGGATCTGTGTTGTAACGCCAGAAGTGGTGTGTTACTGGAAGCAGCAAGAAGCACGTTAGTTAGGTCAAGGTCACTCGTACCTTATGCTGAATGTATCATTGTTTAATGGTTGATATTCATGGAGTATCGTGCGTGTGACGTCGTCGAGCAAGCCGTACATCAGTGCACAATAAAGGTTCCGTCCATGTGCAAGTGGGAGGGTCACCAGGGTATGCATGTATCTGAGTTTCAATAGCCGACCGCAGATGTGAACTGCCTGTACATGCGTATGCCCCGATGCTGCAGAGCTTGCGTTGCGGCGTCTTTGCAAGTCTCAGTGCAACACTCTTTGGGGTTTGGCTCTGGTTAGCCAGTTTGCACTCCCAGCAAAACCGATTGTTGTCACAGCTGTGCCAGCATGCTGCCACAGACCAAGTACTTTAGCCTCATATTTAGAAGCCCACTTTCACACATCTTGCTGACCTTCAGAGGACAGTGCTGACAAGCAGCTTGCGCATGCTAGATGTGCACCGTTCCGTCCTTAACTGGTGCTGGTCGATGCCCATGGTGTCGGCAAAGCCAACCTCAACTTGTTGCCACGTGGTAGGGCCATCTCCCCTTTACCTCCCGTCATCTGCTGCCATTTTTAGGGTTGCCAACTGCATATGACGTATCTCCTATTGTACATTCTGCCACTTGCTGTATTCTACTCATGACCTCCCCCCCCCTCCACTGCTCCCCCTTCTTGATGCCGCTCAGGTGCGAACGATCACCATCAACGTGGGCTGCATCGCCAGCATCTCGCTCATCTTCCTGCCGAAGTGGTACAAAGCGTACATGCGCGAGGAGCTCAAGGAACTGGGCATTGCCACACCGCCGGTCAAGATGGCGAGTCGCGCACTCACCAGCAGCGCAGGGCAAGATGGCACATTCAGCACGGGCAGCCAGGGCAACAAGACGCAGCCCAACTCGCCACTCTGGAAGCCACCCGGGCCGCAAAGACTCCCGTCCTCAAACACATACGCTCTTGCAGCAGAATCCAGCGCCGCTTCAACGGCGCTCGTGGTGAGCGCTGACGTGATGCCGATTGCACGGCGCCGCAGCAGCAGCGGCGGCGGCGGCGGCGGCGGTGGCCGAGGCTCAGCGCCGCCGTCGCTCATGTCGTTCAAGTCCTTCGACAGCTCGCAGCTGCGCAGCACTCCCAAGAACCCTTTCAGCGACGGGGGCGTCGATGTGCCGTTGAGCGCTGTCGCACGTGAGCAACTTCAAGTTGAAGGCGGGCGCCAGAGCAGCAGCGTGAGGCGTATGCTTGTGCGCATGTCGTTCAAGGGGACTGCGGAGATCGTACCCGTGGCCGATGAGGCGGCGCCGTCGTTAGCACCGCCGCCTGCGCAGCAGCAGCAGGGGCAGGATGAGTTGTAGAACAGTCTTCGCATACAGTCTCCACAGCCTTGGCAAGGTTTGTGAAAGTGCCCATTGGTATGGCACTCGTTTTGTGCATCCAATCGCTTCCTGTGGACAGCATTTATCCTCCCGTGTGAGCAGCCTGGGTTGTACCCTCTCCCCGCAGTACGTAGTAGCCGTTGATGTCAAGTTTGTACTGTCCTACGCAATTGAAGTTCAAAAGCATCAGCGCTCAGCGCCGCACGAGGCCACCACAGCGTGCCGCCCAAGAAGCAGGCAGTGCTTTGCTACCGTCATCGAGGTTGACCAAAGTTGAAGTGTTCACGCATCGATCTGTATACATAGACTTTGACATTGGTGAAGTTTCACTTTTGCATGTCCGTTTCTGTATCACATGGCATCGCTTGATGGAATGCATGTGGCTAGCTTGAACCTCCCAGTTCAAAGGCCCTCCCTTATACCTCCGCAGGTAGGCGGCGATGGACCCTAGTGCATGCGGCAGGACAAGTGTAGTTGCACTCAAACCGGGTCACCATCACCTCGGAGTTATTTGTGCACAAGAGCGTCATGTCACCTCCATGCTCTTCCTGCGTGTGAACCTGTTATAAGCATAAGAGTACGTTCATGCTGCGGGGACAAAGTCTTCCTCGCCGCTACTCGTTGCTATCCCACGTCAAGCAGCACCACGGTCGCTAGAGAATTCTAGAATGAGAATCCTACCCTATCCTCCTGGAGTATATCCTCCTGGAGTAATTCTTCAAGCAACTTCAAAGTCAACTTCAACCTCGTTAAAAAAAAAACTTCCCGGGGGACATGCCAAGCCTCCCTGTAATCCGAACTTTTGCGTCGTGGTCCTGCTCGCTGGCCCATCTGGCGATCGCCACTTGCAGGTCGGCGTCGTTGGTGCCCGACCGTGGGGCACGAGTGATGGAGAGGAAGATAGCCTGAAAGTGGCTGAGGATTTTCGTGCTGCATGGTACTGGCGTACAGCGCGCGCCACCCCGTATACATGAGCGCCTTGCTTTTGGTGCTGGCTCTGCGCAGGGGGCATCAGGGTGGATTCCCCCTGTGCAACTCTTGTCTAGTCGCAGCTGCCGTAATGATATCCTCGGGCGACGCCCGTCTGCTGCAGCAGGTATTTATTCCTTCATCTCGCTGTCGCCGACGTCTGTCTGTCTGCTTTGCAGGTGTATGGTCCCTTCGCGATGCATGCATGATGGAACGCTGTTGGTACTGGATATCGACAACGCGCCATCGTCGAAGCTTGCTGCCTGACAGTTTGAACATACATGTTTTGCCTCTTTTTGCGCTGTGCTGACACACACGGTGCGTTGATGTCGCTTCCATCTTCGCAGCCTTACCACTGCGCCGCACAATAACTCGCGCACTGCCTGACCCCAATCATGACGGCATCGCGTCCCAGCCTGGTGGAAGCGATGGCGCGACTTCTATGGAGTCCTTGGACAGCGGTGATGAGGGCGGCGAGCCAGCCTCTCAGTCCGGTCCTGTCGCAGATCTCCAGACCAGCACTCCAGCCATTGGCAGCAGTGGTACCGCCAAGCAGGATATTCTGCTAGTCTTAAAAAAACTCAGTGACATCGATGGCAAACTCACGAGCCTTGAAACAAATATCGAACAGGCGCACAAAGCTAGGGACGAGAAGGGCAAGGAAGCCGTGTACCGGGGCTACAGCGGCTCGGAGTTGGCGAAGTACCTGGAGGACGAGCGTGAAATGGAGAAGTTGCTGCTCAAAGAGATGGTGCACCTGTGCCGCACCGAGCTGCTGCTGCTGGCACAGAGCATGGTGGAACAGGGCATGGTGACGCCAACGAAAGGTGAGTTGAAGTGTCCGATGAGACTGCGTCGTAGCATCGAGTTGTGGGGTACATTTGATGTTGGCACAGGCAGCATCCTTCTTGTCGCGTTTGTCTTGCAGTACAGCAGTAATGAGCACTGGCCTCAGCATTTGCGCTGATATACTGTGCAGTCAACGCAATGCCGTCACCAACAACTGACAGTGCTTGTAACAAATGACACTACATCGCCAAATAACGTCATACTTCTATTGCTTGTGTGGCACTGAGGTTCCCTTGCATGAGTTGCTGCGTGACTGTGTCCATATGCAAGCATACATGTGGCTGTAGCGAGTGACTGTTGTGGATTGCAGCTTCTGCACGCTGGAAAGCGTGCATGCGCCCACCACCCTTTCTCCACTTTTGCGTCTGACAACAACATCAGTTTGCAGTCTAGTAGGTATCATCTGCCTGTGCATGTAACTCAACTGCTAGTTGGCAGCTGGCGCACTGCATGTTGCGAACCTGCTGCCTCATTGCTCAAGCATTCCCGCTTGTATCCGTCGCTCCCGGTGGCATGGTTGGTCTGCAGGCGAGCATTACATTGAATACATGGCTGTTATATTCTGCTGATTGTGCATATGTGTTTTATTCTGGTGATGTCAACCGCAAATGCGCTTGCAACTCGTCCTGTAATTGATTTTTTCGCGCCAGCTTTGGTCAGGCACACAAGGTTAGGGTTAGGGCTACATTCACACATGCTTCAACCAAGTGAAAATGTATGTACAACAGTTACTCTAGATTGTGGGGCTGAGACACTGTGTGGTATCCAGGGCCCCATGCACCTCTTTTCCTGCTTTGCCGCCGCTGCTGCTTATCGTTTATGCACAAACTGCTGTGCTGTCATGGCAGGTCGTCGCCTGGCACCAGTTCAAGAATTCTGGAGAAGCCTACTGCATGCGCAACTGCAGAATGATGGACGTGTGCTGAGACTGCGTGAGGGCACCACATTCCTTGGCAGGCCCAGCCTGGGTGACCGGCTGATGATTCGGGACTACTGGTACTCGGCCTTTTATGAAAGGATGGAAGAACATTTCAGGCACGGTGGCCGGGGGGTAGGCATCATTGGCAATGCAGGTGCGGTTTGCCGAATGTACGTTGGAAACCTTACTGGAAGCACATGATAGGGGTCACATAATGATGATCTGGCTGCACACACCTTGCAAGCATCCGCCTTCAGCATACGTGCGCTGCAGTGGGCGAGCTATCTATTCAAGGTCATGGAGGTATGACATCATACACCTGCGACTGCCATTTTGAGATGGCTTGCTGTACGCACCCATTTACCTCAGTGTGGTTGTCGCCAGTACTACATGCTGTGTCGCACGCATGTTGTCAGCATGTGTCGCATCACCATTGCACCACCAAGAGTATCATGTACATACATGCATACTTTGAATTATTTAAATGCACCACCTGCCGTGTCCCGCGCGTATTGTTACACCACCAGGTATAGGGAAGAGCGTCTTTGGCTACTTCCTGCTGTACAAGTGGGCCTGTGAGCAGAGGAGGGTGGTGGTGCGCATAAGAGGCTGGATGGGCAATCGACCTTATCTATTCTGTGCAGATGGGGTTTTCGAGCTTGATGAAGACCAGTTTCTCAATGAAATGGAGAAACCTGAGGTCCGGTGAGTGCCTGGACGATCGGTTCTCATGCGTCTGCCATGAGCGTCCACCATTGCGAGCGTGCCGCCTTTGCAGTTGTGCGTTAAGTGTGGCGAACACATGATGCTGTTGTCACTGCTCAGGCATATTGCATGACATTGGGTTGTCGCATGATTTGCCCCGTGTGCAGGTACCTCCTGGACAGCATCGACCCTCAGGATCACGGAGTTCCTAACGACGCTAAGCTGGTGTTGATAACGTCTGATCGCGTCACTGGATACGAGGTGCAGTGCCAGAGTATGATTGCATCACTTGAGCAGTATTGTTGCTTACGCTGATGTGGTGATGATAATGATAACCCGATCGTGTCACGCAGGTGCAGGGGACGAGTGCAACACTATCACTTGAGCAGCAGAAACGGCATCACTACTTGGCTTTGTCTGACGTACGCTGTACTGCAGCACGCAAACATGATGCTCTCAAGGTGATGTAGGTGTATTGCCGCAGGCGTCATGGACGTATTGCCACAGGTGTCACTGCACTATATGCTTTGGAAATGCATGCATCAGGGGTGGACCACTTCATGCGACTTTGCGTGCCCACTTCCTCCTTGTATGCCAGTATTTCCAGCATGCACTGTAGTATACCAGCCTGTGACATAAATATGGACTGCGAGATGATGAGGCTGCATTGCAGAAAATTTTGCTTCCGCTGCACTTCTTGTGCCAAATTGCCTTTGCACTAGTGAAGGTTGACCGCTTGCTCCCTTGCCGCTTGTCCAAATGTGCCATGAGGAGACCTTCAAGCAGGAAGCGGGCAGCTACATAAAGTTGTGCATGGACAAGTGGGACGCAGACGAGCTGTATCAGGCGAGGGAGCTGCTCTCACTGGAGATATCGAATTCCGACATGAAGAACCGTAATCTACAGGGATAGCCTCCAATCTGATAGATGACGTCATACTATGGATGTCTTCTCCAGCTGTCTCCAGGTGCTGCTTTGCTTGCAGTTGTTGACATTTCCGGCATGCAGTGGATCATACAAGTAATCTTTTGGGGTTTTTTCACTTCCTTTTCTGGACGGTGGACGAGTACAGCACTACCTTATCCCCTACCCCATGCCCTGACAATTACTGTTATTGGTAGTGGCCACTGCTCCGAGTGACATGTTGGGCAGCCTGCATACAATTTAAGGACCAATCATGATCACGTGCATCTGCACAGGCTTGTCTTGCCTAACTTCATAAAATGACACGGTGGTGGCTAGCTGTGTATGCTGACGCTGCGCTGTTCTCAATTTGACATATCACACGCGAGCTTTGAGCAGCAAGTCAATTGTGATCTGCACGAGGCCGGTATCGACGGGGGGGGGGGGGGGGGAGTCGCTTTGGTTTCACCGCTAACCCTAGGTCGGAAGCGTGTATTCGACAACGAGCTGTACTCCATGGCAAGAAAGAGCAAGTCGCATTCCAGTCGCCGCAGATCAGTTGCGCCTGTCTACCAAACGATTTACCCAAGGCTAGCGCCTAAACTAAGCCCTTGCGCCAAACACGTTGCCCCAGTCAGTGGCGCCAGTTGCGGCAGGTGGCGGCCGTAGTGACTCATGGCACAACTGGCGATACTCGCAAGTTTACTCACGAGTATTACTTATTACTCGCGAGTTTGCTCACGAGTCTTGCCTAGGGTCAGTGTCTTAGCTCGAGTTAGCCCTCACTGTAACCCTAACCCTAGCCATCATATAAGCTTTTTTGGCCTTAACAGTGATGTAGAAGGACTAGAAGCCTTTCAGGAGAAGAGTACGCGCCAGTTGCGCCATGGCTACACCAGTTAGCCTGGCCCGGAGCCGAAACTCAGATGCGCCAAGGCTGTCTGAACTTAGGCGCTAGCTCTGGCTTCCCGTGGACAGCATTTCTCCTCCCGTGTGAGCAGCCTGGTTTTGTACCCTCTGCCCGCAGTACTTAGCGGCCGTTGATGTGTCTGCAGATTGTGCTGTCCTTGAAGTTCAAAAGCATCAGCGCTCAGCGCCGCGGCCACCACAGCGTGCTGCCCAAGTAGCAGCGCTTTGCTGCCGTCATTGAGATTGACCAAAGTTGAAGTGTACATCGCTTGTTGTTTTCCGGAGTTCCAACACCGCGCAGAGTGCCAGCCAGCGGAAGCAGTATGTTCTCCTCCTCACCTTCGGGTTGCACATCTTGTTGGCCTGACATGATTGCAGAACACCAGACGAGAGTTCCAGCTTGTATGGATGCAAAGGAAGTGAGGTATTCACAGGATGCACAAGACACACAAGGTGGTGGAATTGCTACATACAAGGTGGTGGAATTGCTACAGCACGGAGCACTTGCCAGAACACGCAAGAACGTGCCAGAGCGTGCAAGGGAAACTTCGGAGACTTCTGCAGAATACAGCGACCCTTCTACATATTCCGCCAGAGCTGAATATGCATACATTGCCTTTGACATTGGTGAAGTTTCACTTTTGCGTCTTCTGTATCCCTTGGCATCGCTTGATGACTCAGGGTATTCATGCTGGCTTGCGGTTTTGAAAGCTCCGAGTTCAAAGGCCCTTCGTTATATCTCCGGAGGTAGGCGGCGAGTGACCCTTGTGCATGTGGCGTCCCAGGTGTACGTTGCGCTCAAGCGGGTCACCATCACCTCAGCAATGTTATTTGCCTGCACAAGAGCGTCACCTCCAGCTTGGGGAACTTCTGGTGTTGAGAGCACGTTCATGCTGCAGGCACGAAGTCTTCCTCGCCGCTGATTGTTGCTATCTCCCACGTTAAACACAATCCAACAGCACCACAGTCTCACGCGAGACTTAGTTTGGTTTTAGTTTTTAGTCTTTTTAATTCATCAGCAAGGCTGTGTGCGCGGCATCTGCCGCCGCCGCTGTCGCAGTGCCTGCTGCAGCAGGACTGAGAGTGGGCGCACTGCCTCTTGGCGCGGATGGTGCGTGTGCAGCGCTCAACGATGCTACCGCAGGGCCTGCCAGATGCTGTGCAGCCGCTGCGGCCGCGGACTCAGTTGTCTCGGCGGCCTTGGTGCCAGAAGCTTGTGTGCCGGCACCCTGAGGTCCCTGCTGCCCATTAATCTCCTGAGCCAGTTTCAACAAGTCGTTTTCGTGGGAAAGGTCCTGGTCAGCAGCGGAAGCAGAAGCACACAGGACATTAGCTGCAATATACTACATACACTTAAAGAATCACATGCACCACCTGCAAGTATCATCCCGTCTCAATCTCTTGTTGGAAAACTGGAACTGTATCAGTAGAAGTGCATGCAACTGAAGGGCAACCTGGAGGCATTCCATGTCAGTGGTTTTCAGCGCTTGAGGGGCACAAGGCATGAGAATAACGCAAGATTTGACTTGCGGCTCTTGTGCTTTGTGTCAACCGTGTGCTCTGACAGCGCATTTCTACACGCAGCTGAAAGCAAGCTTTACCTACGCCCACGGTACCTGCTGTCAATCGTGCAATCTGAGCAATCAAAAAACTTCACCTGATATATTTGCATACGTTGACATGCATATGATACTTGAAGTTTAGGCATGCACAAATGATCAGCTTGAAACGCGTACTTGTCACGGGAAGAACGCCATGATCTAGTAAGTACCTGCTGCAGGCGTTCTAGACTCCGCTTCCTTAAGTTCAATTGACAAACCCTCATGATGACCAGCCTGAAGATCCTGCTGATTCCAACTCCCCGACATAGGGCCGTTTTCCTTCACCAGGCTAAGCTCACGACTGAGCGTTGCGCGCACGTGCGCTGGGGGGATGGGATGTCCGCTGCTGCGCAGTCCGGGCCTCAGGCTAGGAAGAACGTTGGCTGCGCTCGCCATCGCCAACGCTGTCGCCCCCTTTGCAGGCAATTCCTGAAGTTGCTTGTCCTCAGGCTGCATGCCAATTTTGCGAGCTACGATGAAGACGCGCAGAGCTGGAACTTGCTTGTTGCTGGCCGCTTTCTCGTTATGCTCCACCTTTCAGTCCCTGAAGAAGGCCTTCCATTCACTTTGCAGATTGGCTTTGATCACAATGGCAAGCATGTCGTCTACCTTCACCTTGCGGTCAAGTAACTCGCGTTGGGTCCACACCTTCAGGTACGGATTGACAACATCGGAGCCTGCGCCCATAGCCTCAGCCATGGCTGGAGAGCTGACTGCGCGTGCCGCTCAAGTTGGGCCGCAACGCGTGACCGGTTTCACGGGGTACTACATGATCCTATGGGATATCATGAGAAGTCAAGGGACATAACTTCACAGCGGTAGCCGTAATGCATGGCCGGTTTCACGGCATGCCACGGCATCCCATGGATTCCCATGGATTCCCATGGGACGAAAAAAGATGAACATTATCTTGCAAATTTGTAGTGTTCTGAGCCGGAACTGGCTCAGCCGACCGGCTTCGGCTAAGCCGGCAAGCCGGTGAAGCCGGTCGGTCAGGCCAACCGAACTTCGGCTTTTTTCAGTTTTCATAGTTATCGGCCTCTGCATGCGCAGAGATGCCCTTCAACATGAGTGTTAGCACATGGCACTCTCAGAACAGTGCAGGCAGTAGCAGCGTTTGAGCTGACTGCATTCGGAAGTTAACGCGAAAGGAAACTAAACTTGGAACTTCTTTGGGGCTGAGTTGTGGTGTGAAGGCGCAACTGTGCTTTGCAGAGCTGATACTTGCCAGATGAATGTCACAGGAGCCTTGAAAGCCTAGCTACTATTTTGTGCTCACGGCGAGAGCTTTGTTCCGCGCGCATTTGTGACAAAACTCTCGGAAGTTGAACTCACTGTGTGTGTGTGTGTGTGTGTGTGTGTGTGTGTGTGTGTGTGTGTGTGTGTGTGTGTGTGTGTGTGTGTCGCGTTCAACGATTTGGCAAGTAGGGCGGTCGCAGAACTATATCACTATGCTTGGGCCGACACAAGCTGGCAGCTTGCGACCTCCACAGGAGTGAGCTTCAGAGAAAAGCCCAAGATCCTGTGCCTCGTATAATCAGATCCAAGCCGGTATGGCACAAAGCCGGCAATAAAGCCGGTAAGCCGGTTGCCTTGTCTCCACCGGCTAAGCCGGTGAAAGCCGGGCGGTGAGCCCTCACTCAAGCCGGATAGCCGGTCGGTGGGACCGGCTCAGAACACTACAAATTTGTGGCAACTTCAAGGTGGCGCTCATGGCGCAGCTCACGCATGAGTGCGGCGGCGTGCTCCTTGCCATTGACGGCAGTAATGCCTTCAACGCGCTGTCGCGCTCGGCAGTCCTCACCGCGGTGGCCGAGCATCTGCCTGGCCTGTACGGCTACGTCGAGCACATCTACGGCCCCGGCCGGGCCCCTTGGCTACAATTTGGCCTAGATGGGCACGCCGACGCCGCCATCATCCTCTCCCAACAGGGCGTGCAGCAGGGCGACCCATTGGGGCCGCTGCTGTTCGCGCTGGCACTGCGCGGCACCATGGTGGCTGCCCGCGCCAAGTTCCCGCAACTGGCGCTTCCGGGCTACCTCGATGACCTCACCATCATGACGCCCAGCTGTGACGCGCCGGTGCTCGACCACGTTGGCCGCGCGTTCTGCTTCATACAACAGGCGCTGAGCGAGCTCAACATTCAGGTCAACGTCACGAAATGCGCGGCGGTGGTGCCGGCCTCAGGCGGCGCCCGCGAGCGCGCCGCCGCCGTCTTTGCCGCCGCCAATGTCCCCGTACCAGTATGTGACGACGGCATCACGCTGATGGGGGTGCCGGTCGGCACCGAGGGCTTCGTGCGCGCGCAAGTGGCGGCGACCCTTCGTGCCCCCGGCACCGACCGCCTGGTTGCGGAGCTTGTGCAGATGGAGGATGTGCAGGCTGCCTTCTCCATTCTGCGTCTTGCCGTCCCCGCCCGCGCAGGGCATGTCTCGCGCAATACAGCGCCATCCCTCACGCACGAGGAGCTACGGCGCTTCGACGCCATCACGCTAGCGGCCGTGGCCGCGCTGGCGCAGGAGCCATCGGCGGGTCTTACGCCGCCGGCCCACCAGCGCGCGCCGGCGGCGGGTGACGATTGCCGCGGCCCGCCGGCGGTTTCGGCGGCGGCGGCGCCGCCCTCTCTGTGGGCGGCGGCAGTGGCATGGGTACGCGGCGCCGACTGGGGTGGCGAGGCCCCAGTGACGCTACCAGCACATCAGCAGGTACGCGTGCATCTGCGGCTGGGGAGTGGTGGCTTTGGCGTGCTGGGCGCGGCGCCCCGTGCATGTGCCGCATTTGCTGCACGTTCCCTCGAGTGCATGGGGCCGGCACTGGCGGCATTTCCAGTCGCGGCACGCAGCCGCGTCCTAGAGCATGCCCGCTATGGCTTCACCTTCACCCAGATAGCTACCTGCCTGCAGCAGCTGCGCAGCGGCAGCGATGAGGCTGCAGCGGCCCTCGCACTGCTCCTGCCCACGGTCTGGTACCAGGACTGGCGCCAGGACGACGGCGCATGGCGGGCGCTGCGCGATCTGCTGCAACGGGCAGGCGGAGCTGCGGGGCCGGGCATGCGGACTCGCGCCGGCGCGCGCCGCGCTGCTGCGCCAGCGGTGGCGCGCGAGCCAGGCTCTGCCCAGGCCCCGCCGGCCGCCGTGCTGCCGCGGCGTCAAGCGGCGCTATCACGGGTGCTAGACGCAGCGCTCGCCGCCACGCAGCTGCGTCGGCTTGAAGCAGCAAATGCGTTGGAAGCAGTCGCGGCGTGGCGCAGCGGCGCCTCTAAGGGGGCCATGGGTTTCTTGGCGCAATTGCCGAGCACTGACCCAGCGGAGACCATGTCCCCGCCGGAATTCCGCGAGACGCTGCGGCGCCACCTGGGCGTGGAGCGCCCCGCCCCCGCTGCGGCGCGGTGCCCCAAGTGCCATAGACCAGTGGACTCGGGTGCCCACCTGCGCCGCTGCACACAAGGGCTTAACGTCACGCGACACAACTTGCTCGCAGACGCGCTCTTTCAGATGCTCAAGCAGGTGGCCCACCTCCGCGGTCTCGACCGGGACACCCTTGCCCCCTTCCGCCGCTACGCGGCGCGCCACGGGTTCAACAAGTTCATGGACATCGTCTTTGGCAGCAACCAGGTCTGCCTTCCAGTCCCTAAAGTGCAGCCGAGCGCCGACGCGGTAGCAGCAGGCCGGTGCACTAAACTGCGCGGCGGCTTTGAAGTAGCTTGTTGCATAGACGTCACCATACGTGACAGCTCATGCCCCTCCCGCCTCCGTCAGGCTCAGGGGGGCGCGCGCGATGTGCAGCGCGTGCTTGAATCGGCTTCGCAGGAAAAGATAGACACATACGTAGTCTCAGGGGCCCTGGACCCCACTACACACACCCTATTTTCCGCAGCCTTTGACCACTTCGGCGCTATGTCACGCGACACCCAAGCGCTGCTACACGCACTCGCCGAGCAGAGCTCGCAGGGCAGCTACAATCTCGCGCAGCGCGTTGCCTTCTGGCGCCGCCGCACCTCCCTCGCGCTACAGCGCGCGCTCACACGTGTCGTGATCGACAACTGGAACGCAGTCATTGCCCCTGATGGCGACGTCAGCGCTTACCGCCGCATCGCACTGTTGCAAGTGCCGCGGCCCTCGCCGGCCAGCGCCGAACCGCCGGCTCCTCCGTAGATTTAGTTATTGCAAGCCCGATTTATCGTGCGCGCAGCCCATGCGGTCCAGGACATAATATACAACTTCAAGGTCTTAATAAATACAACTTCACCTCGATCAGGTGATAGGAAATGATGAGCGCCTTCCTTTTGGTGCTGGCTCTTGCGGTGGGGGCATCAGGGTGGATTTCCCCTGTGCAACTCTTCCCTAGTCGCAGCTGCCGTGAGGATACTTTCGGGCGACGCCCGTCGGCTGCAGCAGCAGCAGCAGCAGCAGGTATTTTATTCCTTCATCTTCCCCGACGCTCTTGTCCCACTACGGTCTGCTTTGCAGGTGTATGGTCCCTTAGCGATGCATGTATGATGGAATGCTGTTGTTGCTGCATATCGACAGCGCGCCGTCGTCGAAGCTTGCTGCCTGACAGTTTGAACATATATGTTTACCTCTTTTTGCGCTGTGCTGACACACACGGTGCGTTGATGTCGCTTCCATCTTCGCAGCCTTACCACTGCGCCGCACAATAACTCGCGCACTGCCTGACCCCAATCATGACGGCATCGCGTCCCAGCCTGGTGGAAGCGATGGCGCGACTTCTATGGAGTCCTTGGACAGCGGTGATGAGGGCGGCGAGCCAGCCTCTCAGTCCGGTCCTGTCGCAGAGATCCAGACCAGCACTCCAGCCACCGGCGGCAGTGGTACCACCGAGCAGAAACTTCTGCTAGTCCTAAAGAAAATCAGTGACGCCGATGGCCACCTCACGAGACATCGAACAAATTTCGAACAGGCGGAGAAAGCTAGGGAGGAGAAGGGCAAGGAAGCCGTGTACAAATGCTACAGCGGCTCGGCCTTGGAGGAGTACCTGAAGGACGAGCGTGAAAAGGAGATGTTGCTGCTCAAACAGCGGGTGCACCTGCGCCGCACCGAGCTGCTGCTGGTAGAGAGCACGGCAGCGGCACAGAAAGGTGAGTTGAAGCGTCCCATGAGACTATGTCGTAGCAGCGAGTTGTGGGATCCATTGGAAGTTGGCGCAAGCAGCATGCTTCTTGTCGCGTTTGTCTTGCAATACAGCAGCGCTGAGCACTGACCTCAGCATCTGTATTGGTGCAGCAGCAGCGGTCTTGTGCACCTTTGTGTGGTGCCATTGCTCGTCGAGCATTGATACCATCAGGCAGAAAGTCTGATCCATTTGGGTGCAGCGTTTGGCGGTCATCTTGCTTACAGGGAGCCATGTCACACTATGACAGAAGTCGGTAACGCTGCGCTTGGCTTGCGTAATCTGGCCTGATGTCGATAAAAGCCTCATCAAAAGGTGCATGATACCACTACCTCTGGTGTGGTACTGGCTGGTGCATCCATCGCCCGCAGCAGCACCAACAAGCGCCGCAGTTTCAGCAGCCGCGGCAGCTGCTGCGGCCTTGCCAGCACACTGACACGTGCCTTGCTTTTCTGGTTGTGTAGTCCTGCGTGCGTGGGGTGCTGCTTCGCTGCACACTGGCAGCAAACCACTGGCAGTTGTACTTTGTGCATCGTCCAGCTCAACTGTGAAGGAATCCCACCATGTCTACTCGACTCTATTACTTCCGGGAACGGACACTGGAACGCCCTAGTTGAGCACTGGGCTGCCCGGTGTATTTTATACTTTTGGGCATGGCCATTCACAATGCTCATTCGAGGTGGCACGAGTAACGTATTGCTAAGCCGCTGATGTCACAGCAAGAGTTAACGCGCGAGGTTAGTGAGGGTGGGCAAGCTGCCCCTGCCTATGCCGCCCCCGAAGGACAGGGGCCCTCCACTTGCACGCCAAGCACATGAAGTAGCGCCCACCCGTGGCAGCGCTCCACCTGAACCTATGCGCCGCCATGGGTGGGCGCTACTTCAAGTGCTTGACGCGCAAGTGGGGGGTCCCTGTCCTTCGGGGGCGGCATAGGCAGGGGCAGCTTGCCCACCCTCACCACAAAGGTTTTGTTGCAAGGCCCTCGCCACCTTGGCTAGGTACCTAACGAGTAAAATGTTCGTACTACAGGCCATATATGAAACGTGCTTCTGTTGATGACACTCAGGTGCTGCCGTCTCAGAATCAGCACCAAGCCAAGTGCTACTGTTTTGGGTCCAACTGGAGTCAGCGAAACACAACTCTTTGGCTGTATTTGTACATGCGTAGATTATGAGGTGCCTGATCACTCAGTGTGAAGGCTAGCGCTCATACTGATGATCCTTCCTTTGTTGCTTGGATGTGTTGTGCAAAGGAGAGTCGGCAGGAGGTGATACGACTATTGGAAGCCCTGGTGGCAATGGTCGCCACTTTGTCTGCCCAACTCAATTCCTCACAAATTTCAAGCCGTTGGGCAGACCAGCAAAACCGCACACACTGAAGGGGGTTACCTTCCGGATTGCGGTCGTTCAACTTACATCACGGCAAAGACTTCGCATGTGGGGTTTGAACCGATGGGGGGCAGGCACGTACATATCATGTACAAGCAAGAACGTGGTACGAAAGCTTGTTGACGTCGAGAGGTGCGGCAGCGAATGCAGCTTGTTTGGTGGGTGGGCTGGGCTTCAGGGCTTGCGGGAGCTGGCGCCAGCAGCCCTCGGGTGAATCTCCAGTTCAGGGCTCATTATGGTGACCTTGGCCCGCAAGATATACTTGAAATGGAAACTGTGTGGAGCTGGGTGGCCTTCAAAGATACGGGTCTGGTTGTGGGGCGAGAGTCATAGCTTAAAGTTTGCGGGGTATTCCTTCTAGTTTTGTGGGACAGTCGCTAGAGGGTGGTTTGTAGTAGGTATTGTGGGGGCGGGGTGTGGCGTGCAAGCTTTGTATGCTATATCCAGGAGTGAATACAAGGAGAAACACAGCACAGACGAGTGGAATTTCACAAAAGTACATGTCATGCAACAATACAAACCATGTGCTAACTGGCCTTGCGTATGACATGTTGCCGTTCATTCCCTGCTGGAGGCGCTTTACTTCTTGGTTTTCCCTTCTGATGTGCCATATGCGTTGCGCCCTTCAATAATCTGTGCACTTTGGCGGGACGATGTTTAGGTGGGCTTGATGCCGTCTAGAGAATGACCTCACATGCATGCAAGGCAGCAGAATGGGGAGGAGGGGGGGAGGGAGGTGGCCTGGACCAGAAGTCAATGGCGTAGCTCCACAGACTTCACAATTGCACAGTGTGTAGCTAATAGCAGCAGCACAACCACCAGCAGCAGTACTGCCCACACACAATGTTATGGGGGCCCAGCGCCGAAGTGCTTCTGCAGCAGCTTCACAGTGGTGTAGGCGCTGCAGCGGTCTCTGCAGTGTACCTCATGAGCTCCCTTCATAAGCGATCTTCAATAATGCCCGTTACTTGGCAAAAGAGAGGAGGGAGGGAGGGACCTCCAATGCCCCAACTAAGTAGGCTTTAGCCTATAGGACTTGCTGAACATGCTCACAAGCCGGTACTGTGCACCATGCCGTATCTATCGGTGGATAGCCTCTCCACCCCCTTGAATTTCTTGGGAGGCACTTCAAACATGAAGATGTTCCGCCCCCCAAGGTGACATCCCCCCCCCCCCCCTTCAAAGTGTCCAGCAAAGCACACACCGCATGCAATGAAATGGTGATTGTATGATGCTGTAAAGTAGCTGCTGCCCGGACTTACCGGAAACAAAAGGCAGGCAGAAGAATACATGGCTGTATGGTGCGCATTCCTCAAGCTTTCAAGTGCATGCATGACAGGCTTCAAAAGTGCAAACTACTGCAGCAGTTCAACTCAAGTTGTCATTGCACATATGGGAGATGTCTGGCTCTCCCAGCTGGATCCCACTGGCACACGCGTGGCGATGTTTGCAGTGCAGTTTGAGACATCACAGTGGAAAGCTCACCAGCCTAGGCTGTGGAGCAAACAGGCAGGTGAGGGCCCCGGGTTGCCTAACTAATTAATTGTCATAATGCTGGCAAGACCTCTGGGAGGCGCATTGCGATTTCAGCCCCTCTTTTCTCAGTAGTATCAACAGTTGCAGTGAAGACCCTGGTACCACGTGCACCACCTTGAACTATATTCACAGCCAAACACTCAAAAATGTGTCTTTCAAGGTACCTATGTTCGACAACACTGTGCAACAAAACACCAATCAGAACAGGTGAATGCTGCGCATGAACTTGTAGGAGCATAGCACCAGTTATCAGAGCAGGTTCAGATATATATGACTATATCACCAATTATCATAAGCCATATGGCGATTTAAATTGAACTACTGCAGGCATGCCCTTGTTGTGACAGCATGCATGCAGGTGAATCAGGCTATCATGTGACGCTGTCAAAATGCAAACATGCAAGCTGAAAGAGCACAACATGGAGTTAAGCTGCAAAGAACAAATGATGTGATTTGAATGCGAACGCAAGGTCACCGGGTGTCTTATTTGTAGATGCGGAGAGAAGGCAGCTTGGAGCTTGCACGGCGCTTAACAGGTCTCTAAACTGCTGCTGCTAGCTGTCGGTAGGAAGAGAGAGTACTGAAGCTTTGCACACCATACTGATGTGCAAATTGGTATGTGACCTGAGAGTTAATCGCACCTGCTTCAACTAAGGTCAAGTGCAGCTCTAGGCACGCATTTAAGGTCCAAGACGATCTGCCAGGTCTATCTCTATGACCTGGCCTGACTATAAGGTCTCAATCTCACCCCAAGCTGCATCACAGGAAAGAGCCATGGAAGTTGGCACAGATGCCTGAGGCAAGTTGACACATGCAACTTAATGCCGTAAAACGCACATTGATACCCCAATATCCGCTGAAAGAATGATGCCGTTGGCTCAGGCTGGCATCACATATATATATATGTAAACAGTGATAGAAAAAAGTGCGACGCGCTTGTGTGCGTATTTTGCTGCAGCTGCTGACAGTTCTAGTTGTGTCCTGAGCAAAATACTTGCTGTGCACTTGCAAGCATACATGATCATCACATTGTTGGCTTGAAATAGCATGGCTCTGAAACCCTCCTTGCAAGCGGCGGTGACGACAACGAAAAGCCGCTCACCGCTGCTGACAGTGGCGTAGTCGTGTAGCCCATAGCTGTATGATGCGTCCAAAGCCTCATCCACCGCGCATGTGACGTATGAAGCGCCCAAAGCCTCTATCCACCACGCGTATGGCGCGCCGCTGCTGTCGTTGATGCCAACTGCACGCCCCCTGCACCATGAGTGCAGTCAGAGGGACCACCAGCCGCGTCATACCCTTGACAAAACGTGTGCTATTGTGATTGGGTATAGCAAGCTCAATGTCATTTAACAGTGTGATGATTGCGAGGCTGTAGCATACTAGCCGTTGGCTTGCGGCAGTGCGCTTACGTCAGCCGTGCATGTTACGTTTTTGGGTATGCACCTTGGTTAGCAAGGGTGCATGCATCCCACGGGGGAGTTCTGAGTACCAATGGGTGCTTGTGATGTCGCAATAGCCCTGCAGGCGGGGGGCAGATAGAGTCCCAGGGACACGTGCAGGTAGAGATGCAGACAATGATGGCTTCAGCAATGCTCACAGGAAAGGCGCTAGAGCGGCACGTATACGTGCGCAAGAAGAGAGCTGATGATGCTTCCGGCTTTTGTTTACAAACACTGACAATATGCACCCAATGTGTTGCAACTTGCAGCCTGTGGCATAAACTCCCCCAGAATCCGACACCAGAAGTTGCAACTTCAACTTGGAAGAAGTGCCCCAAGAGTGAGCTGCGCTTCAAAGAGCAATGTATGAAAGTATTCAAATCTTTCCTACTGACAGTGTGTATACCAGGAATGCTCCATATTCCCACTGCTAAGTACAGTAATGATGCACGGCACGAATTACTGGCACAGCATGTTGCAGTGACTGACCATAAGGGTACATGTCAGCTGCATATGGGAATATCAGCAATTGTATGATGGCAAGCATTGCAAAGCAGGCGTTCAGGGCATATGCTTGGCGGTGTTGATTATATGATACCAGGAGCCTCCACTGGCAGCTATGGGTTAGCAGCAGCAGCAGTGTTTACCTGAAGTCTGCGACGCCGCTGCTGTTGTCAGCTTGCCAGCACGCACCAGCCTCTGCATGTGGTGACTGAGTCCTCGGGTGCTGCAGTCCTCAGCAGCATGGTGGTGGCTCACCTGTCGCCATGCTGCGATCATCACAGGCACATCATGCTGGATCTACAAAAGCGCACGTGCACAAGTGCCACCAGTAAGGAGCAGCAAATGGTAGACATGTGAAACACACACACGTATACATACACACTAAGTACACACACACACACACTCTGATGGAGGAATGTGCTCTCACACACCACATGCAGCAAAACTGGGAGTGTATTTTCAGTATGTACAAGCTGTGAATGAACACAGCGGGGTCACTCGTAGGTGGCGCCAATGCGACAGTCCTGCCGACCTATAGCGTCGCCAAAGCAGGGGGGTCTATGATGTGATGACGAGTTCGGTACGACAATGTTATGTGATGTGTTTGCCCGCCTTCTGGCAGCGCTCGCAGCAGTGCTCAGCCTTCCCCAACAATTGTGTCGCCCGAACGTGAACCGGACCCGCTACGCGCAGCTGTGCTGCTGTGTCCGTCTAACCCAGGCGCCTCCCTGCACCCCCCTTCAGGACCCCTTTATGCGGTACATGAGCCGACCCCCCCGCCGAACTGCCGCCGGCTGTAGAATCGGTACGTACACTTATGCTGGTGCTAGTATGCACAGCGCCCCACACAGCTGCACGCCGCAGCACGCCTCAGCGACGCGCAGCAACCGCAGCAGCGGCAGCGCCACTCAGCAGTGCAGCACGCCGCCCGCGCCGCCGCGCCGCCCTATCGCCTCCAGCGAGCTGAGCGCCTGCGCCGCGTAGCGCCGGCAGTTACGCGCCCCCTCCTGCGACCCGCGGCTCCAGCTGCAGCGCTCCAGGCTCTCCACGACGCGCGCGTGCCTCAGGACCGCCGCGCGCACGCACGCGCCGCCGGTGGAGATGAGGTGGTTGAGTAGCACCATGGGCAGCGCGCCGCGCCCGATCTCCCCGCCGATGTACTGCAGCGCGGCGTCGAGCGCGGCGTCTATCCACGCGCGCTGCTCCCGCAACGCGCCGTCGTAGCTGCCGCACAGCGCGGCCAGCGCCGCCAGCGCGCTCACGCGGAGGTCCGCCATGTCGCTGTCGCCACAGGCGCCGGCGGTAGATGTGTTGCCGCACTGTGCCGTGGTGAGGCGCAAGATGATGTCGCAGAGCGCTGCGGCGACGGCGGTGTGCCGCAGCAGGTCGGCGCCGCGTCCCGAGGCGGCCACCTCGCAGACCATCTGCAAGCCCTGCGTCTGCGTCGCTGCGTCCGCCGTGGTCAGCATGGAGTATATCGCCATCAGCAGCGAAGCGAACTCGAAGATGCCAGCGCTTGAGGCCAACGGCTCGGCCTCGTAGCGCATCTGGTCGTCCGAGAACGAGCGCATCGTCGCAAGAGGCGGGGGCTGCAGAGGACTGCGCATGGCCCCGCCGATCGCCTGCCGCATTCGGGGCTCCTGCTGCTGCCCCACCATACACTGCTGCGCGTGGGAGAAGATGGCGTGATGGGCGGCCGAACAGCCCCTGCGGCGCTGAAACTCCACCGTCGTCTCTCCGTCGATGCCAGTGCTGTAGAACCTAACTACAAACTTGAGAACACAGCCGTCTGCTACCGCGGAGCAAGTCAGCCGGTAGGCCTTCCTGCATTCGTCAACTGCAATAGAGTTTACCGTGAGAATCTCATTAAGCTGGCAATAGGCGTCCTTGGCGTCCTGCTCCACTGTGAAATGAGTGCGCTCTAACCAGCTGAAGGCAGGTGGCGCCGACTCCGGGAGACCCTCGGATGAGGCCTTCCTCATTGCTCCAGGGAGCATTGGTCCTGGACCAACGGCGTTCTGCTTTGCCGGAGGAGCAGCCTCAAGGCTCACAGACGCTCTGTCGGAGTGGCGCAGCATCGGTAGCGGTCTGAGTGAGGCCGGGGCGACTCTGCTAGCCTCCAGCAACGCTACGCCCTGGCCCGCGCTAACCCGCTGAACCCGCCTATATACAGGAGCCTCGTCCGCAGAGAACCAGCTGTCCCTCTCGTTGTTGCCACCTGGGAAGCTCATGTCGTCGTTGATATGTGCAGCTCGCACGTGGTTACTTACAAAGTTATTTACAGGTGGCTGTGTGTGTGTGTGTGTGCGCGCGTCTCCTCTCTCCTCTCTCCTTTACCCACCAGGCGAGAACCTTCCAAGAGCAGTCTGAGGGAAGTCGAAACTTGAAGTGATTTTCCACCGAAGTGAAGTAAAACTTGAAGTTTAGTCCTCGAAAAAAATCCAAAAAGCCTTTTGGATCCAGATGCTGGACGAGCACAATGTCCCTCTGCGCATAGGCCTGCCAGATGATCTACCTGCTGTGCCCAAAGCCCCACCTCGCTCTCACAAGAAGCGCCAGCTGCCTCCTCAGCAGCCTGGCAAAGCCAAGAGCAAGAGCAGCAAGCAGAAGGGCGGCGGCAGCGCCAATGGATCGAGAGCGGCAGCCGCCTCCTCCTTCATCTCGCCTGAGACAGGCGGAGGTGCTCGATCCCGTAAAGCGACAGTGGCACTGACAAAGTATGAGACCTCGTGCCCCCACTTAGCAGCCCAAGGCGACCTCACAGAGCTGCTCTTCGCCTTCGAGAGCCTGCAAAGCCGTCAGTCCCGCCGCAGAGACATGGCCCTTCGAGGCTGTCGCACAGGCTTCGGCTTGATTGCAACACCTGAGGAGCCCGTGGCGAGCGGCTGCGAGGCCTGCCGTGAGCAGGGGGCGCCATGCCTTCTGGACGATGAAGAGAGGACGCTCAGCTGCCTGCACTGCACTGCGCGAGCCTGCACATGCCGCGGCCACATGCAGTGCCACCTCCTCTCCGCCAACCACACTTTTGCCGCCGGCACCGCCCACGGTGGCGTCCTGTATTGCTTGCAGTGCGGCGACTACGTGTACCACGTGGCGTTCGATCTGCGCGCCATGGCAGTGGCGGCGGCGGCGGCGGCGCCGCGGCCCGACGGCGCATCGCTGGCGCTGCACCGCCGCCAGCTGCAGCGCATGCGCGAGCACGGCTGCTACTACTGGACGGACCAGTGGGGCAACGCTCAGCAGGAGTCGAGCGCTGCTGCGGGCGGCAGCGACGGCGGCGGCAGCGGCGACACTCTGACCAAGTGGCTGTCACGGCCGTTTCTGTCGCTGCGGGGGCAGAGGCTGGCGCGTCGCGGCCTCAGAGGCATCTGGAACATGGGCGCTACGTGCTTCATGAGCTGCGTACTTCAAGCGCAACTTCACAACCCGCTGCTGAGGACGTACCTGCTGGGCGGGGGGCACAGCCGTGAGAGGTGCGAGCGCGCGCGCCGGGACCTGCCCAACCTCATGGCACAGGTGACGAACGGCTGCAAATGGGATCATGTGCTGGCGATGCACCTGTCCTTAGGCTGGCGAGGGACAAATGCAACATTGTGTTTTTTATCTGCCAGAGCGGCATGGCACACACCTGCATATGGCACGACAACAGGTCCTGGCCCATATCTCACAGCAAGCTGCACTGATGGGAAAGTGGATCATTCATGATCACTGCGAATGTGCATTTGTAATCAGCCAGGATATGTGCAAAACTTGAAGATGTTGAAGCTGCAATGTTGAAGCCTGAGCACACGCACACGCTCGGCCATCTTTCAAGCATGGCTCTGACCATCATCACAGTTGCCACACGCAGCACTATATGTGCTGCACTTTGTTGGCTGAGGCACCACTCATGCTGCGATTCGTCCATTGCAGGCAGCTGCTGCGACTGGAGCTGGTGTGGCGGCAGCACGGCAGTACGCACAGACCGACGAGGGAGCCGCAGAGGAGTTTTGCATAGCCTGTGAGCTCAAGCACCTGTTCTCGGACGTGTTTGGAAAGGATCCCAGTGAAATGGTCATGGTGCGTGGACACATGGTTTTTTCTTGCGCTACTTGTAGCTACAAAAGTAGCACGTTTGCCATGTCTCACATTGTGGGCTGTTCTGTGCTCTTCCATGTCTATTCACACAAAGCTGGCTGGGCCATGTGTATACCTACAATCGCTGTGAATTGTTAGGGCAACTGCATGTGCTAGTAGCATGGCGTGCCTGCTGAACGCACGGCTCTTGCTCCAACACACATGCATTGTAGAGTGTGCGTAGACTTGTTTGTATCTGGCGTTTCGAGTACGGCCCAGCAATCCCCGCTCTCCACCTGTGACACTCCACTATGTAACTGACGTTGCGGAAGGGGACACGAGCCCTGTGCGTTGTGCAGCCTGTTGGCTGCCACATGGATCGCCTCTTGAGCATACAGCACACCACTTGTGCATAATGACTTTTTGTACCTCACTTATATCTGTCACAGTCAACACTCTAGTTGTACGTTTTTCTCAACCGGAGGACATGCAGCTGCACACACCATACAGCCCTGCTGCGTCCCATGCAGAGTGCATTGGGTACATACAGCATGGCTCTGAGACTGCTGACACCACCCCACCAGCCTGGTGGCACTCCACTCTGTAACTGCCAGTACATGGCATGAGCCCGCAGCTGTGCGGTATGCGAAGTGCGTCATACGCATACAGCGTGAATATCAAACACTGCAGCTACTTATTGTAGTTGGGTAAAAGTGTGACGTTCCACACTGTGACTGCCGCTGCGCAGGAGGACACGCAGCCATGCGCGTCGCATAGCCTGCTGCGCGCCATGCTGCAACGCAACAGTTGTATACTTGCAGACACCGCAGTTGTACTTTTTATTAATTCTCGCTCAGGGCGCGAAAAAGCCCAGATGATTGGCATCTAGCTGTAAGGAATCTACATGTCGTATGACAGTCTGAAAGTGTCGCAACGACAACCACTCAAACGCCGCCGCCGCCAAATGGCATCTCGGGGTCCTCCCCTACGTCCTCCTCCATGTGCCCCCCCCCCCTGGATTCTGCCATGTGTGTCATGACACGGCCAGAGTACGCCATGTGGAGCGCTGCCGACAGTGCCGAGCGTAAGCGCGCCAGGGCGATGCCCTTGAGAGCTTTAGGGCGCGCTCCTCCGGGCACTGACATCCTGCTGGCATACTCCGTCGCCACAGCCTCCAGCAGCTTCCGCCCCTGCTCCCCGATGCTGCCAAGTTGTACTTCGTTCATAATGTGACGCCCCACTCTGTAACTGCTGCCGCGCAGGAGGACACGCAGCCGTGCGCGCCGCACAGCCTGCTGCGCACCATGCTGCAAGGCGTCGATTGTATACTTTCAGACACTGCACTTGCTGTAGTTGGCTCAATGTGTGACGCTCCACTATGTAACTGCTGCCGCGCAGGAGGACACGCAGCCGTGCGCGCCGCACAGCCTGCTGCGCGCCATGTGGAGCGCCTCGGAGGCGCTAGCTGGCTACCAGCAGCAGGACGCCCATGAGTTCCTCATTGCGCTGCTGGATGGGCTGCACGTGGGCCTGACGCAGTGCGCTCTGAATGAGAGGCAGATTGAGCGTATCGGAGCACTGCTGCAGGAGCAGCGGGCGGCTCAGGTGCGTTGGTACATAGGCTCGGTATTGGTTACTTGTGCTGGCAGCGGTTGGGCGCTGCTATGGGTGTTGGTCACGCGTGCTGTCAGCAGTTGGGCTACTGCTTCTGCTCGGAGAGCTGCAAGTGAGCAGTTGTCTTGCTGTTGCACTGTGGGTGGATGTATGTGTGCATGTGCGAAAGGACCTTGTTGTACATTGAGATGCTAAGTCGCGTAGTCCTTGTTTGAAGGGCAGAAATGGGATAGAGCCTTGAACACATCATGTCTTCCTCCAGCATACTCGCAGGTATGGAAGCACTGGCACTGCATTGCAAGACATTGCAACTGCGCGTGTTGTTGCTGTTTCATGAGCTCCATGCTCAAGCTGGTTTGCACTGCCATCACTGAGCCGTCCTGTGCGCTGTCTCACAGCACTGTGCACAGCACAATGATGCTACTGGCAGCATTTGCATAGATGCGGCACTGACCCCCTAGGAGATGCGATACCATAATTACGTATGAACGCGTGCATTAAACGACACACACACAATACGCACACATACCGTGTGTGAGAGAAGGTGTGTGTGGCGTGTGCAGTGTTTGTTCGATATCACCTCGTCAGTGCTGCACTGCAACTGGCTTTATGCAGTGCAATACTACCATTAGCGCTGCCATTTTGTTCGACAATGTGCCAATCTGGGTATCAACATACCGTTGTGCTTCTGCCACTGATCCCTTGACGCAGCGCCTGAGTGGGAGGGGTCGCCAAGACAGCATCGTCAGTCATGGTGAGTGATTCATCATGAAACGGTTTCAATATTAGTCAATATTGTTGCTGTTCTTGAGTAATGTATGGTACATGAGGGCTTACAATCACCAGTGCGTGCAAGACATCTGCCATTTGTAGCTGCTTGGCACTGTGCGATGGCCATGATTTCAGGTGTGCCAGTGTCCGGAATTGCCGCAGACTGCTACTCATCATTGAATCATTGCTCAGACCAATTCGCAGTTATTGCAGCTTCATTTTGAATTCATTCTTGGTCAGGCTGCATCTTGTGCATCACAAGTGGTAAGCGGCACATGCGCAGAAAGCAATGCAAACGAATGACTGCTGCCGTTCAGCCACATGTGCACTCGTGGTAGAGTGCTGTGATGGATGTCAGTGCAGCAGGCCATAGACTACAACTGGGCCTCATAACTGGAAGTGCTTCACACTGCACTCGCAAATCAACGGCTCTCTGCTGATGACAGCAAAACAGCCAGTCCTGCATCCCCCCCCCTCTTCCTTCCCCCTCTCATGAACCCCCTGAAACCCCCTTTTGACACCCCACAGGACCCCGCGCACTGGTGCTGCCGCGCTCGCCGAAGCTGCACGGAGAGAAGATCCCCGCACCTATGGCCGCTGCCGCCGCCGCTGCTGCCGCCGCCGCTGCCGCCGCGCCCACTGCCACCCCTCTCAGCCTCGGCACGCCCCGAACGGCGGCCTTCGCGAATGCCGCTGCGAGAGATGCGCCAGTGGAGACGGCGAACGGCACGCGCCTGGAGGACCTGACGCTGGACGGCGGTTTCGTAACAGAAGTCTTCGCGGGGGTCACGCGCTCCGATGTGGCGTGCCTGTCGTGCGGCCACGTGTCGAGCACGTACGAGCGCTTTCTGGACGTGAGCCTCAGCATTCACGGCCCCGCTGCGGCGCACGCGGCAGATGGCGGCGGCGAAGCTGGCGAGGGCAGCGCTATGGACGATGTCTCTGTCCATGCTGCGCTGCTGCGGAGGTCGGAGGGGGGGCGGAGCGGAAGGGCGGGGCGAGCGGGCTCTTTCGACCGCAGTTTGCCCGATCGCAGCAGGGCGGCGAAGGGGGGGGGGCGGAGCGCCAACAGCACCCCTACGCGCGGCGTCGGGGGCAGCGGCAGCAGGGCCAGCAAGCTCAACAACAGTCCCGGCAACTTCAACAGTGACGGGGAGGGCAGGGAGGAGGCCCCCGTCACGCTGCAGCAGTGCTTGGAGGGGTTCACGGCGGTGGAGGAGCTGGGGGGGGGGCTCAAGTGCGACGCCTGCAGCGGCGGGGGGTGCGCCAAGACCAAGCAGATGTCGTTCTGCGCGCTGCCGGTGGTGCTGGTGGTGCACATCAAGCGCTTCGACGCGCTGCACGACCGCAAGCTAGATGATCCCGTAGCCTTCCCCCTGCAGCTGGACATGGGCCCCTTTTTGAGCGGCTGGGTCAAGGGGGCAGGGGGGGGGGAAGGGGGGGGGCAGGGGGTCCCCCCGCCCCGACTGCCGTATGATCTGTTTGCAGTCATCAACCACAGCGGGTCGCTGTCTCAGGGGCACTACACGTGCCACGTGCAGGAGGGGCAGGCGTGGTACCGCTGCGACGACGCGCTGGTTGCGGAGGTGCAGGAGTCGGAGGTGCTCGATAGCCAGGGGTACATACTGTTCTACCGCCGCCACGCCACGTCGAACTGGGCGTGAGGGGGAGCCGCTAGGGGGTTGAGCAGGCAGTCAGTATAGGGTTGTCCTCATGTGGGTGTCAGGGGTTTTGGGTGGTCATTTGATACATAGAGAGCGGCGGTGGCCGAGCTTTGTGTGTGCTACGGAGTGCCCATCGTGTAGTGCATGTGGGGCGCGCTGCCTAGAAACACCACAGGCGTGCGCGCATGCACATGTGTTCCGCATGAGAGGGTGCACTTTGGCAGTTGTAGAAATCACGCAGCCTATTTGACGTGCGGTGATCAAGCCAGTGGGGTCAGCGTACCTTAGGGTGAGTATTGGGGTTAGGGTAGCCAACCCTAACCCTAACCCTAAGCCCTGCGCATGTTGCTGTTGAGCGTTGGCGCAACTCACAGGCAGCACTGGTGGGGAACAGGGACCTTGATGGGCATATACTTCAAAGAAGTATACGTGTATGGACATGTATACAGAGTGGCTGATGCAGATACTGAGCAAAACAGAGGTGATACTTGAGGAGCCACGCGTGCGCTGACTCTGTGTGTGTGGGTTTTTGCCCTGTGCTGCATGTTGTCATGTGACTGGTCACACGGTCAACTTTAGCAGCAGTTCGTTTGTACATGACTTATGCATGTGCATTGCTGCTGACGGAGGCACGCCATCAGAAAAGTCAGAGCTTTGTGAATTTGGTCAACAAGTGCAGAGGAGTGTATGATGCACCGGCATACTTTCCCAATCAGAACCCTGACCCGCTTCCTGTATTTTTGCGCAGAGGGACTGTGCGAACAGACTTTGCCAACAACAATGCAAGCACACAGTGGTCTCTACCTTGATGTTAGGCTCTACCTTCAGTTACCCTCCTGCTTCTGATGACATCGCCACGGCATGCCTCGAGTTGAACTTGCACAACATGCACTTTTTGAAGTCGAGATTGCTCAAGTACCAGCATGCATCTCATATGCTTCTAATTGGACGCTTGAATTTCTCGGTTAGACCACAAAACGCCCCAATGGAGGATATGTCCACGCTGGCTGCCAGAAACTGCATGTTTTTGTGTAACCTTGAGGATGTCTCAATGCGCACTGCCAAGGCTTCAATACCAGCCTACCCCCCCCACAGGAGTGATGAGTTCTAAAACTGCATGCTGCTCATCCGTTGTCAGCATGAATCAGCAAAAGTACAAGCGTGACAGAACCGTCATGTCTTGGGAGACAGAGGTGATAGGAAGACCAAAGTGCAGGCTGCGGAAGCTGACGTAGCGAATTCCAAACTCTCGGCAGTCTAGAGCTCTCAGCAGTGCATGATTGCGTGATATATTTACATATGCGCAGTGACCACTACGGTTACCTAGACAGGGTGCAGTATCAGCTCAAATCCCAGATCCGATAGAGGCGGCGCGGAGTGGCGCTGTGAGATGAAAGTGAAACGACTGACAAAGATGCGTCCAACCAGAGTCACAACCTGATAGGGCGTCGAGCGAGGCAGGCACGCGGCAAACAGCCACTTAAGAGCACCCAGGCGTAGACGTAGCTCAGTCACTGCCGCTGCAAGATCGCGCCCCTTTTGCACCACTGCAGTGTCAAAGCGCGCAGCCACCGGCCTTCGGTCGTAGAGGGTAAACGTTGCGCTTCCGGGCAGCATCCACAGCAAAGATATGGGCGGGACAAGGAAGTCCTCGTTCGCCGCATCCAGGTACAGCTGGGGGTGTGCCGCAGCATACCAGCACATGATTCCCGCACCGGAGTCGCTCCTCAGCTCCTGCGCAAAGGAGGATGTTGGAATACATGGTATCCATCATGCACGGGTGATGGGCAACACCTGTGTCCTAAGCCCGCTGACGTGTGAGCAAGATGGATGAGGAAGCAGAAGCATGTGTTGCGCTTGCAATTGCAGTCTGCGTGAGACAAACATGGCAAGAGTCAGCTGCGCGCGTCCAACTTGCAGCCTATTGTACGACTTCACGCAAGAATTGAGCATTGACATATACAGCATTGATATATATATACATGTCCTCACCTCAATGGATGATGTGACAATCGCAGCAAACGTGATGCTGAAGCGGGGATGCTTTGGCGATATGGATGTATCTGCTTTAACTGCTGCAGTTGCTGCTACTTGTCTGCTTCTTTCCGCATGCACCAACTACCTGAGAGGCACTTGCTCTGCGCTGTTATGACATCACAATGCAACACCTACGTTGTTGGAGTGACGGCAGCTGCAGCTCTGGAGCATTCAGGGGATAAAGGGGACTACTTGGTCGGCCGACAGTGCTTACACCTACCTGCTGCACTCCATTGCTTTTTTTCCAAGCACCAACAAAGTAGCCTTTTTAGTGCAGGAGGCACGAGAAACCTAAAGCTCACTGCCCACCAAACAAGTAGTACCTGCACCTGGCCCTGCTGGTCGAGGACCACGAGATTCAGCAGTAGCTCCAATGCCCGCGCCAGATACTGCTCGGAGGTGCTGCAGTTTCTGATGAATTGTTCCAGAGCAGCGGGCTTCAGAAGCCCGTCCTCATTGAACCAGTCCAACACCATTGCAGCCGTTGCGCTGAGCAAGCAAAAAGAGAAGCAGGGCATACGAATGGGCGTGACCAGGGTGCAGGTGGTAGGTGGAGGGCATATTTTGACCTACATGAGAGCACTTGTATGGGTATAGTGAATGAAGGAGCAGTGAGCCTGGCTGTAACAGCTGCAAGCTAGGTCACGCATGGTCTCATCAATGTTCCCTACGCTAAGAATATATTGCTGGACGAGACAGGTGTGCACTTTCAGCTAACAATTGAACCTGCAGACTACATTCCCTGATACAGTGCCTGCTTCCATTTTTGACTAGGTTCGCACCTGAAGTTTTGCCCCTATGCAGCGAAGTAGTTTGATGGCCACATCCTCGTCAATCAGCCGCTGGTTCGCCACATCAGCCATGTCGCTACACATATCGAGTGCAGATCGCTCGGATCGTACGTCCGGTTGCTGTCTCGCGTAGGCAAGGAACATGTACATCGCGTCACCTATCGAGTCCGCCGCAAGAGGCTCAGAGTTTTCGTAACCGAGCACATCTCCAGCCACCGAATAGGCTGCTTCCTCAAAATTGAGTTCATAGCCTTCCATCCTCGCGCGTACTTCACTAGTATCGCGCTGTTTTGTCGCCAGGCCCGGGCAGCAACATTGCCACCACGGCATCCTGCGCACGAGGCGCGCCCCAGCCCAGCATGCACACTCTCTATTCATTCATCTATGAAAAATCTTGGGGAACTCTTTTACCCTTGTAAGAATAAAAAACGAAAGTTGAAGTTAAGTTCTCCGATCTGACCCTGCATATTTTTTAATGCAACATGGTGTGAGAGCTGAGCAGGTGACACATATAAATGCATCATGGTCTGAGAATCATCATCACAGCAAACGGTGAGAGCAGAGCATCTGACACGCACAGAGACAACCCTAACCCCAGTTCCATAGTAAAGGCTGACACTAAACACATGATAGCGCTGTACTTATGGACTTGTATTCATAAAGGCCCAAGGGAGGCCGGGTTGCCTATGCAATCGAAAAGTTTGCGTCAACGCAGCAGCCAGTCTGCACTGCGCCCTAGGAGCTTGGATACCGGCACTGCAACACAGCCCAGCATTCGCGCTCCGCGTGTGTACGCCATGATGCGCTCCGCCAATTCCCGCGCCAGCAACATGCTCAGCTCAATGAGGATCTGACGCTTAGCTAGCCCGGCCTTGCGCAACACATCTGCCTTCCCCCCCCCTGAGCACAGTGCTGAGTGCATTGCCAACTCCTTGACAAAAAGTCTTGTCTGCTTGCCCAGCCGTCCGTACGACTCCTGCACGAATGGCACAAAGGCCCAAGATGACGTCAGGGTGCCGGTGTGGTGCTTGACCTTCGCGTCCTCCCCCACCGCAGCAGCATAGCCGTCCGTGTTCGAGGCATTCGTTTTGCCTGTCAGGTACGAGCTCGCCGTGAGTGCGCGCAAAGTCCAGTTCGTTCTCCTTTGTGCCAGGCCCTAAGCTAGTTCCCGCCCCCGAAGCGCCTTCCATCATCGCACGCATTTCACTTGTATCGCGCTGAATGGCCGCCAGGCACGGGCAGCAACATTGCAACCACTGGCACGGCATGCTGCGCATGCGCCTAGCAGCAGCAGCAGCAGGAATAAATCTTGGGGATCACTTCTTATTATCCCCCAGGTGGGAGAGTAAATGACTTTATTTTTTTTTCTTTCGAAGTTCATGCAACTGCGGATGGACTATCAACCTTAATGGAGTACCAATCCAACTCTAGTCCGTAGTGAAGACTAACACTGAACACTGACCGCGCGGAGCCCCCGTCGAAGTCGTGATGCAGCTGCCGCGCAGGGCCGGCCTGCGGGCGCAATGGTGATGTGCCTTCAAGTTGCAGCCGCGGCGTCCCGGATCAATGGCTCAAAAAATATGCGGTCAAAGCGTACATCAGCGAGCGCCCCCATACACACTGTCAGATGGTTGATTCCATCTGAGGATCTGGAGTGTGTCATGACATGCAGGGCCCCGCATAGATATATGTCGCTTGGGTCGTTCTGTCACCATAGACATGGCAGAGGTGACAAACAATGAGAGGGACATGGGGGGGGGCACATGGAGGAGGACGTAGGGGAGGATCCCGAAATGCCATTTGGCGGCGGCGGCGTTTGAGTGGTTGTCGTTGAGACACTTTCAGAAGTCACACGACATGCAGATTCCGCACAGCAGCATCAAGTTCGACCATCATCTGGGCTTTTTCGCGCCCTGAGCGAGAATTAACAAAAAGTACATGAAGTCCTTGCGTCAGCTCAACTTTTGACTGGCATAGCTGGCAGGTTGCGTGAGCAACACAGAAGAGGAGCGCAACAGCCAACTCTTGCAACCCACAGGGCGGTTTTGCTACAGACGCACATGTGCAGTGAACGATGCTGTCAATTATCGACCAAGATCGACTAAGATACACTGGAGGACCAGCATACTTTGCCATGGCAATCAGAACCCTGACCGCTTAATGTATTTTTTTGCGCAGAGTCATTACCCATAACATGAGGACTGTGCGAACAGATTTTGCCAACAACAACGCAAGCACAAGGTGGTCTCTAGCTTGGTTCATGTTGTGCTCTATCTTCAGTTACTCCTCCTGCTCTGATGACATCGCCACGGCATGCTTGAAGTTGACTTGCACACCACGCACTTTTGCAGCACTTGTCCAAATATTGGAGTCGAAATCGCTCAATTACAAGCATGCATCTCACATGCTTCTATTAGGCGTACCTACTTTTTGTTTGAAATTCTCGTTTAGGTCACAAACGCCCAGTGATGGTGGATGTCCAGCTGGCTGCCAGAACCTACATGTATCTTGTGTAACCTTGAGAATGTCTCGATGCACACACTGCAAAGACTGCAATACCAACCTACCCCCTCCAGGGAGTTGTGAGTTTTAAAACTGCATGCTGCTCATCCGTTGTCAGCACAAATCAACAAAAAAAGCATGACAGAGCCGTCTTGTTTTGGGAGACAGATGTGATGAGGAAGACCAAAGTGCAGGCTGAGGCAGCTGACATGGCGAATTCCAAGCTCTCGGCAGTTTCTCAGCGGTGCATGAGTGCGTGATATATTTACATGCGCGGTAACCACTACGAATACCTAGACAGGGTGCAGTATCAGCTCAAATCCCAGATCCGATAGAGGCGGCGCGGAGTGGCGCTTTGAGATGAAAGTGAAATGACTGACAAAGATGCGTCCAACCAGAGTCACATCCTGATAGGGCGTCGATCGAGGCAGGCATGCGGCAAACAGCCACAGTGACTTCAGAGCGCCCAGGCGCAGACGTAGCTCAGTCACTACCGTTGCAAGATTGTGCCCCTTTTGCACCACTGCAGTGTCAAAGCGTGCAGCCACCGGCCTTCGGTCGTAGAGGGTAAACGTCCCCCTTCCGGACAGCATCCACAGCAAAGCCATGGGCGGTACAAGGAAGTACTTGTCTTCGTTCGCCGCATCCAGGTACAGCTGGGGGTGTGCCGCAGCGTACCAGCACATGATTCCCGCACCGGAGTCGCTCCTCAGCTCCTGCACAAAGGAGGATTTCAATTCAATCATATGGTCTCCATCATGCATGGGCAACAATTGTGTCCTAAGCCTGCTGACGTGTGAGCAAGATGGATGAGGAAGCAGAAGCATGTGTTGCGCTTGCAGTAACAGTCTGCGTGAGATGACCATGGCAAGAGTCAGCTGAGCGCGTCCAACTTGCAGCCTATTGTACGACTTCACGCAAGAATTGAGCATTGCCAACTACATGTCATCGCCTCAATGGATGATGTGACAATCGCAGCAAAGTGATGCTGAAGCGGGGATGCTTTGGCGATATAGATGTATCTGCTGTCACTGCTGCAGTTGCTGCTACTTGTCTGCTTCTTTCCGCATGCACCAACTGCCTGAGAGGCACTTGCTCTGCGCTGTACACTCATGTGACATCAACACCCACATTTGTGTAGGAGCGATGGCAGCTGCAGCTCTGGCGCATTCAAGGGGACTACTTGGGCGGCCGACGGTGATTACACCTGCTGCAGCCAATTGCTTTTATTTCTTGCACTGATTTATTTCCTCATCTTTTATATCATCAGGTAACCTCTATGATGCAGACAAGAGGCACGGGACACCTTAAGCTCATTGCACACCAAACAAACACCTTAAGGGGGGGCAGCTGACAAGGACTTCGAGGGTGGGGAGATGCCTTTTGGCAATGTCATTTAGCAGTGATCGGCAATGCCCAATGAGAAACTTTCAAGGTGTTCGCAAAGACACATGGAAGTTTTGGTCGCAAGCCGGACATCCACAATCTGGGCTTTTTTTTGTGCGCTAAGCTAAAATCAATAAAATAGTACCTGCACTTGGCCCTGCTGGTCGAGGACCACGAGATTCAGCAGTAGCTCCAATGCCCCGATCCACATACTGCTCTGAGGTGCTGCAGTCTCTGATGAATTGTGCCAGAGCAGCGGGCTTCAGAAGCCCGTCCTCATTGAACCAGTCCACACCATTAAAGCCCTGGTGCTGAGCAAGCAAAAAGACAAGCGGAATGGGTGCGATGAAGAGGCAGGTGGTAGGTGGAGGGCATATTTTGACCTACATGAGAGCACTTGTATGGGTATAGTGAATGAAGGAGCAGTGAGCCTGGCTGTAACAGCTGCAAGCTAGGTCACGCATGGTCTCATCAATGTTCCCTACGCTAAGAATATATTGCTGGACGAGACAGGTGTGCACTTTCAGCTAACAATTGAACCTGCAGACTACATTCCCTGATACAGTGCCTGCTTCCATTTTTGACTAGGTTTGCACCTGAAGTTTTGCCCCTATGCAGCGAAGAAGTTTGATGGCCACACCCTCGTCGATAAGCCGCTGGTTCGCCACATCAGCCATGTCGCTACACATATCGAGTGCAGATCGGTCCTCCTCCTCGGGTTCGCCGTCCAGTTGCTGTCTCACGTAGTCAAGGAACATGTAGTAGGCCTCGAGAGGCGTGGAGTATGCGCAGCCAAGCACATCTTGAGCCACCAAGTAGGCTGCTTCCTCAAAATCCAGTTAATAGCCTTCCATCATCGCGCGTATTTCACTACTATCGCGCTGTATTGCCGCCAGGTCCGGGCAGCAACATTGCCACCAGGGCATCCTGCGCATGCGGCGCCCAGCCCAGCATGCACTCTCTAATTAATTTGGGGAACTTTTTTTACCCAAGAATAAAGAAGGAAAGTTGAAGTTTTAACAGTTGTTTCCAAGATCTAAGACTAACCCTAGTCCATAGTAGGTGCTAACCCTAACGCTAGTTTCATATGTAGTAAAGACTGACACTGAACACACGATAGCGCTGAACCTGGGGTCAGTGTTGGGCTCTCAAGCTTTTCCCCATGTTAACCCTTACCCTCCCCTACTCCTTACACTCTCAGGCACGATCAAGTTTGTACTCTCAAAGCAGGTGTGTATTAGAGCCTGGTAGCTGTGGAGAGGCGTGCTGCAGCTAAACGCACTGGCGGAAGCAACAACTACGACTTTTACTACGCGGAACATTGGGAACTCTACTGCACAAGGGTAAACATCACATACCGTGGTGTATGTCTGGTGTCACACGCCAACAGTACATCAGCAGCAGCTCAAGAGGATGAGCCAGCAGATTAGGCCATGTGCATGTGTATACACAAAGCCCGTATCACTGCAACGTGATCGCCAACAGACCTCGAGCCGATCGTGTGGTTCTTGCATCAAATTGTTGCTGCCAGTGACATACTTCAAGGACATGTATTGTACGCTGGGTGAGGTGATTTTGCTATGTGCAGGAAAAACGATGTGTAGTTCACGTTGATAAAACTGCAAAGTCCAGAATGTTGCAACCAGAATCTACACATATCTCTGGAACACCTTGAAAGTATCACAACGCGCATTGCCGATCACTTCTAGACGACATCGCCATGTGGCATCTCCCCCCCCAAAGTACCGCTGCATACCTTGTGTAATCGTCAAGCACGTATACACGTCAAGCTTCTTCCAGAAGTTTGCATCTATCCCATTCAGATTGCAGCCCGTAATGCCGGCGATGGCTCTGCAGGTACGCTAACCCCTTGCGTCATCAAGCGGTGCGCCAGGGGTCAGCGTCTTGAAAATTAATTAAAAAATCGTAGACCTCTAGGTTACAGGGGATGGTTCGCCGCAAGTGCCTTCTACCAATAACCGTGGTCGCCGCTGCTGCAGCAATTGGCCACGAGTCAAACAGTACCACCATATCCACATTAGTCATAAAGACTTCTGTGTGCAAGCTTTTAGCGTTTGAGGCATGGGTGGTTCAGTATTGGAAAGGTCATCAATAATGGTCAATATAAAGGTCAGCCTTCTTGAGCCGGGCAGCTACATTCACCTTTCGTTTTCAAACAGCACCTTTATTTGAAAATTAAAAACTACTGCATTGAAGCGCTTTATTGAAGCGCTCCGAAGCATTCCGGAACAGACATTAATAATTGTAACCAACGAATGCAAGGATTCCCTGGGACATAGAATTAATGTGCATGGCACACACCTGCTTCTTCAAGTTCAAGGATCTAAGCAGCTCTGCACACCCACTTCAACTCAAGTCTGCGCAAAGCCACAAGCAATGCCAATGCCGATAAAGCTCTATGACTGAACAGTGGCACAATGACCAGAATCTGGATGCACGCAACTTTGAGGCATAATTACGCATCAATACATGTACACGGCAGATACGTAAAAGCGTTGGACCTGACCGAGGCGCAGCCGTGAACTCTCATTTTGCCTCAGCAGCTTCGACTTCCGCCAGCATTGCAGCAGCAGCATGCGACGCAAAGGCCGCTGCGGCCTCGCCAAACTGCGGCACGCGCCCCGCAAGAACAGCGCCGGAGTTCCTACAGCCGCCCAGCACCGCTCCCAAAAGCGCTCCCGCTTCGCCAGAGCACCCGTGCCGCTTGAGCGCTCGTACTGCAACAGACAGTACCGCAGCATCTGCGTCAGGCCACTTCCGGCATACGTGCGCAAGCAGCGGCGGCACGAGCGCTCTGCGCTGGAAGTGCGCAGCCGAAGCGCCGCTGCTGCCGCTCGCTACGGCAGCTGCCGTGACGACGTGCGACAGCGCAGCGCCGCCGCTGCACCAAGCAGCAGCAGCGGCGCACGCGACTGCCGCTGCCGCCGCGCCATCGCAGTGCGGTCCAGTGAACTGTTCCAAGCAAAGCAGGAGCCAACGCTGCTGCGCAGCGACAGGGACTGCGCGCAGCGCACGCGTCAGCGCTCGACTTGTGGCTGCCGAATGTGCGCTATTACTGCTGCTGAGCCACTGCACCGCGGCATCGAGCGGCGAAGGCTGCGACCACGGCCATACACCGTGAACAGCAAGCGCAAATACCAGCTCCGCACCCAGACGAGCATCACATTGCAGCACGCGACGCACCGCGCCATTTCGCGCATCGTCGCTGACGTGCCTCAGGCACTGCGTCAATGCCTCCCAGGCAGCGGGCACCGCAACGACCGCAGCGGCAGCAGCGGCGGCGCCGGCGCCAGCGCGCTCGCCCGACAGCGCAGCCACGACTTTGTCACACACAAACGCCTGCACGCTCTGCAGCGCAGCGCCGCCAACCTGCAGCGCAGTTGCTACGGACGTCAAGAACGGCGCGCGCAGCGCATCGTCGGAGCACTGTTGCCACACCGTCTCCGCGACCTCCGCCGCCTGCCCAGAGGCCGCAAGCGCTGGGGCCACACGGTGGAAGCTCGACACCAGCAACATGCGCGCCGCGTCGGACAGCTGGCTGAGACCGCCACGCTGCAGCAGCACGCCCGCCAGCCACCCCGAGTACGCCCCCGCGCCGCTGCTGCTGCCGCCGCTGCTGCTGCCGCCGCGCTCGCGCTCTGCGGCGCTGAGAGCGAATTCGACCGCCGCCGCGCGCACGTCCGCGCCGCCGCTGCCGCCCTTTGCGGTGCTGCGGAAGAGCGTCGACAGCAGCAGCGCCATCTGAGCGTCCGACACGCGCAGCCGCGCCGCCGCGAGCGCCCGCAGCGCGCCCTGCGCATGCGCCGCCGGCGCCGCCAGCGGCTCCGTGCCGCCGCTCCCTTCGCCGCCGCTGCCGCTGCCGCTGCCGCTGCCGCTGCCGCTGCCGCTGCCGGCGACATCCAGGAGGCCCGACAGCAGCGCGTGCGCGAGGGTGCCTGCGGCGGGCAGCCGGAGCGCTGACGCACTGAGCTCGCCCCCTGCCGCGCTGCCGCCGCTGCTGCTGCCGGCCGCGCCCCACAGGCCTCGCGCCACGCCGGCCTCGTGGTCGCGGCGCACAGCAGCGAGGCAGCCGAGAGAGCGCTGCGCGGCATGCCTGAGCCGTGCTGCCTGCGCGCTGCTGCTGAGCGCTGCAAGGTCAGCGACGGCGTGCTGCACCATGGGGCGCGTGATGGCGCTCGGAACGCTGACTGTGCGCGCCGCGAAGGGGGCTACTGCGGTCAGGGGGCAGCCGCAGAGCACTGCCAGTGCGAGGATCGCTGCCGAGTGTTGAGAGGGGGAGGGCGGGGGGCTCTGGTCTGCACGGGGGGTGGCCATCTGGCGCAGCCTGCGTGAACACGGGCAAATGTCGAAATCGTGGCAGCGCGATTAAAGATGGATGCTGCATCGCTGATGACAACGTCCTTCAATGCAAGTTCGAAGTGTTCTCCACAAGTAGTCAGTTGCACTCTTGTGCATGAGAAGTTTTGGTGAGGTGCACAAGAGCACGCGTTTAGGTTAGGGTCACCGCCAGTGCGAGGATCGCTGCCGACTGCTGGGAAGGGGAGGGGGGGGGGCTTTGGTCTGCGCGGGGGGTGGCCATCTGGCGCAGCCTGCGTGACTGTGAGGACATTTCGAAAGCATGGCAGCGGAGTTGAAGAAGGCTGCTGCCTTGTTGATGACAATGTCGTTCAATGTGCTTCTGAGATGGTTCTCCATATGTATTCGCTTCAAGTTTGTTGAAGAGAAGTTTTGATGAGGTGCTGAGCATGTAGCAAGCCGGGTTTTCCATGCTGCGGGAATTCCTCGTACTTCAGAAAAACACAATTCGATGTTCATTGTGGTACCACAGTTCACTCACAAACACAGGCGTTTCATACAGCAGCCTGCAGTATTACATTTTTTGATAAACATGACGCTCTGTCTTCTATGCCAAAACTGTTTCGGTATTTCACTGCTGCTGATTATTAAAGCCTGCTGCTGCTGCCACTTACTTATGCATCTGTATCTGGTGCAGGCATCAACAGCATTGCTCAACCAAATTCTGCGCGCCTGTTGGCCCAACTTGTGTAACGGTCTTCAGGCTGTGCCACCACGGAGTTGCAGACAGCCACGACGACATTGCAGACAGCCTCATTGTAGCATTTTCAAGTTTTCGCAAGACACACGTAGATTCTGGTGGCAAGCTGGACGTCCACCATCCAAGAGTTATCACGCCCTAATCAACAAAGATCACAACATGCTGGGGTATGTAAGGTGATGCAGGCGTAGCGTACCTACCCTGCACACTTGCCTGGCAAACAGCTGCTCGCCCAGGCCCGCTTGCAGCGCTACCTGGCCTTCAGCAACAAGCACAAGACCCACTAGCCCGATGGGAGCATCATCTGCTGCTTCGCCTGCATCCATTGCCTGCATGAAGCAGCGGCAGCGCAAGCGAGGGAGTTGGCCAGCGGAACAGCACAGTGATTGAAAGCGGCATATGGCGATAACCATACCCGAATCTTGTGATGTATAGGGACAGCGGTGCACTCGATCTTTCATTCGTTTGGAACACTGAGGTGCATAATAGTGTAAATGAAGCAGCCAGCCTTCCTCTCAAATGAAGTGCACCAACAGCGCATTGCAGGGGGGTTGGAGGGGGGGAATGAGGCCCTGTCTCCGCGAGTGATGGGGGTGTGGAGCCCCTAGCTAATACAGTTTGAGATAAAACAACGACATCTTACACGCCTTCACAGGCCCACACGTGTGGTGCCTCCATCTCACTGACCGCTCTGCGGTGCTGTACCAAACTAACTGGTGATGCCAATGTCTTATTCCATGTTGACCGGAAATGAGTTGTTGACATGCAGAATTGGGTACAAGGAATTGCTGCATATGTACTGCCATGATTGGTGTCAAAAATAAGTGTAGCTAGTCATGGTTTTGGCTAGGTTGAGGGTAGGCATGCTGTAAGTTAGGGCTAGGGCTAGGGGACAGCGTGAGGTCCGCCACAGCAAAAGCAAACGTCGTCTACGCGGCAAGGCACCAATGCCAGAGCAAGGCGGTGCATGCAACTTTAAGAAATGCAGAATGCAACTGCAAGTGCTACTCAAATGGCGATGTGATGACACGCACACTGCTCCTTGCTTGTGTCACAAGCCCTGTGTGCATGGATAGTGAGGGGAACTCAGATCTCCAAGCACAAGCACTGAGACCAGCTGTGTGCTCTAGTGCACCTGCAGCAATTCATTCAGCCGTGGTCTATGATCACGACAGGTGGTGGAAGCCCACCAGTGGCACCAGCATACAGGATTCGACATGCAGTGTGTTTGTTTCACCACTTGACTCCGACCCCAATTGCAAGCGACTTGAATGGGGGCAAGCAGTGCACCACACACCTGCCGAGCAAGCGCATCACGGCACATCACCAGCTTGTCGTTGCTAGTCCTGACTCTAACCCTACAAACAAGTGCTTTCTGGCGTCCAGAAACAGTGGCACGTCACAACTTGCCTTAAGCAGATCGGTGACCACCGTGCGTACATCCGCTGCGCCGACGACGCCGCAGCGCAAGCACTCCAACGCCGCAGTCGGGACCGCCATTGCTGCCCCTGGCACTGCGGCCTCTGCCAACGCCACTATCAGATGGAAGCACTGCAGTAGACGCGCGTGCTGACCCAGGGCGGTAAGGGCGGGCAGGGTACATTGTAGTCCTAGCAGGGCACCGAATAGCGACTCGGTGCTGCCTTGCAGCTCGATTTTGTCCTGCAGTTTAGACATCACAGTATGCAGTTCTTCAGGCTGTGGAGCAAACAGACAAGATAACTTGAAGGGGCTGCCCAATAACTAATTGAAGAATCCCCTGGGAAGCTCACCTGCATTGCGGGCACTCAGCCCCCCGTTTAAGAGTTCAGTCATTGCACTCACGACCATGACACCACATGGACCAGCTTGAACTGAATGTTCACAGCCAAGCTGTCCAAACGTTGTCGTGTGACAAAACATATGGACCACAAGAGGTAAATGTGGCGCATGAATGTGAAGCAGCTGTAGCAACAGTTTGTCTGAGCAGTTGAGAAAGGAGACCCTATCACCAATCATCATGAGCACTATGGCAATTGAAATTATACTATTGCGCGCATGCCATTGTGGTGCCTGCCGCAGTGCATGCATGCAGGAAAGAGCCACGAAACTTGGCACAGACGCCTTAGGGAAACACATGCCGACTAGACGTCTTAGGAAAACATGTAAACTTGAGTCGCCATACAACCCACATTGACACCCACAAATATCCTCCAACAGGTATTTCACGTTACTGCTGTAGCCACAGCAGTACCAAGTCCCAAATTGAATGCATTGCCGGAGCGCGGCTGATACCGTTGGCTCAGGCAGGATATATCATATATGTAAATATATATGTGTATACTTGCCAGTGCACTCAGTCTTGCATACATGACATGTGTATACTATTCAATAAGTGAAGTTAGCATGGTTTTGAGCCAACTGCTTGTCAATGAGCAAGCACTTGTGTTAAGCCAAATTGGAAACGCTACAGAACTGTACATTTACTGGTAGTAGTAATACTCGGTACGCACCACGAATTGCTATAACCTCAGATTATTGTGTGGAAGCCAGGACGCGAAAATAGTTTTAACTGTTCCCCCTGCCATTGTTTTGTTTGACAGCAACAACTAAATTTTTGCTGTCAAACAATAATGTTCAAAATAGAAGCAATATTTTTTTGCTGTCAACCAATAAAATGGCAGCGGGAATAATTTTCTTGCTGCCAACAACAATGGCAGCAGGAACAGTTAAGAATTCACCACTGCTGTATGAAGCACTGAAACCCCGCTGCAGAATGCACACACCCGGTCCGGTGCACTGTGGCACACAATGCTGTCCCAACCGTCAGCCGCCGGCTGCGCCCTATCAAGCGTCCAAAAGCGCGGCTGCAGCAGCGTCGCACATCTCCATTACTAATACTAGCAGTATTTCAGGTTCAACGTAGTTTACTTGAGTGGCACTTAGTAAGTTTTTGCCTCAGGCTGCTCGGCTCCTGGACCAGCAAACTTTGAATGCAACACAAACATAATATGAGCTCGCTTGTCTGTGATGGTCATGCTGTTGCCACAAGCAGCTTGACAATGACTGTGACTGCATGCAGTGCATGCATGGTCACTACCATATTAGTGTTTGTGCTCAGACTGTCGTGATTGATCAAATGCTGTCTATACTGCTGCCACCAGAAGCGGTAGCCGCATCATGTTGTTGATGATTAAAACTGTTATCATACTCAGTCTGGCAGGCTGCGAATGGTGGTACGTGGTCAGCAACAATCTGGGGCTCTGTTAGCGTCAGATCCCAAATCAGTTTTTGTTGAGCACTTGTCATGACTGCAGCTTACTGCAGATCGCAGTGACTACGCAGTGGCACGCCAGGACGGCAGGTATAATAATTGCTGACACTAAAGCTGCTATCTGCAGCAGGCCCTTGACAATTGATCCACGCGCTGCTGCCGAAATTTTCTTTGTATGGCTAAATAGCAACAGCAGGTTTGTGACTAACAAAGCAAGGAGCCTTGCAGATGCTGCATCGCAGCAGACAGCCCAGCAGAGAGCTCTATGTCAACGCGAAAATGCCCACCTGCCTTCCTTGTGATGGCCACTGAGGTGCTAAACGATGACGGCCGAGGCGGAGTTGCAGCAGTTCATGGGGTGGTCTGTCTTGTTGATGATGCTATAGCATTGCTGACGTGCTGTCTTGTTGATGATGCTAGAGCATTGCACGTCAGCAATGCTCTACTCAACTTTCCACAGCGCAGAGCGTGCACCTCGCGACTTCCGCATCAATGGAGCGTCGCTTCAGTGTGCGTCCTGTCGTGTTGGTGTTTGTCATCGAAAGCTCGTCAAGTGCACTTGGCAATGCGCTTCAGTCTTATGCTGCTGCAGCGACGTTCACACCAGCTCGGCCTGCAAGCTCTCTAGAGATGACTGTATTTGGCAGCATCGGCCTGAGCGTGACGAGCGGCCGGCCACCCAGTCCACGATTGCAGCACAGCTTTTACGAGGGACTCATACTCTCCTCTTGGGCGAATGCTTTTTTTTTTCTGCTCTCTCGCGCTGTGTACTACTACAAAGGCGACATCGCAAGAATAAATGGCAGTCGACAACGCAGTTTTGATCAGTTTATTCACTTTTGGGCTGTCGACAGTCGACAGGCCCCCCCAAAGTAAAATCTGCCTCTCCCCAATTTTCGCAGCCAGTTTTCAAGCGCCTCTTTCACAGCGTGCGCGTCAGAAAACTGCGGCCTAACCCTAACCCTCAGCGGCGGATACCAAAGGTTAGAGGCCTGAAGGTGGTTGCAGGAGCTAGCGGTACGCAAGCCTGACCCGCGTGGCTGTAAACGCGTGGACACGCTGATACCATCATGGAGTTTGGCTTGGCCAGCAGCGGCGCTCTAACTCGTTGCCTGGCGTGTGTTGCACCAGCCACAGACCCCACGTCAGCTACCGCACACAGCAGAGAGCGCTGGAAGTGCGCTGGTCGTTGGCATACCACCATAAATAGTCAAACTACACCACTGCACACGCCGCCGCGCCCTCCAACGCCCGTTAACAGCCGAGTACACCGCGCCAGGCTCGTTTTTCGTTTTTCCAGCCCTCCGCGGAGAACCGCGCAGAACCGAGAATTGATGTCCATTTTCCTGTCTTCGAGGCATTCCGAAAAATAAACTGGCCGAAAACGGTCAGAAACGCTCCTATGAAAGAGGTATCCGAAAAATGGGCGCAACGCTTGGGGTCGAAGGGGTTTCCAGGCATTGGTTTCGGCCTCTATGAAAACTAGCCTAAGACAATCTAAATCCCAGGCACGTGCTTCACCAGAGGGTTCCACATCACCTTGTTCTGTGGGTCAGTGTACAGGCCCTCCCCCGTGAACACCATCAAAAACAGCACAAACGGCGCCAGCAGCAGCTCTCCATCCACCACATTGTACTCGCTAGCTCCATGCCCCCTCCCGCGGTTCAGCCGCACTCCGAGCGGCAGGTGGTGCAGCGCCGAGTGCACTGCCGTCTCCGCCAGCTCCGCGTTGATACTGTTGAAGCTCCAGTAGAGAGGGATCCACTTGACCATGCCCTCAGCCTGCTTCGTGGTGATGTCCTTGCCGGATCCGGCGTGCACCAGCAGCTGCTCGTAGCCGCCACGACGAGTCATGGACTTGAAGGGCTCCTTGAAAGCGGGGTCGCTGAAAGTGTCGAAGGTGTCGATGGGACTGTCGTAGCGGCCGATGCCGGGATAGCCGGAGGTGCGGCCGGCGACCATGCCGCGGACAAGTGGGAGCTGCATGATGCGTTCGGTCTCGGCGTCGACCTGAGGCTTGGTGAGGTCAGGCTCGATGTCGCAGCCGGCAGCGCGAAGGTTGGCGTTCAGGTCGAGGCCGGCCTGCAGGCGCTTGGCGGCAGCCTTGGCGTTATTGACAGGGTTCCACTTGGCGTTTTTGACAGGGTTCCACTTGGCGTTGAGCTTGGCGTTGTCCTCCTGGAGCTTCCCGCTCAGCTTGCGGGCGGCGACGTTGATAGGATTGTTGATGGGGTTGTTGATGGGGTTGTTGATGGGGTTGTGCTGCTGGTTCTTGCCATCCTGGTAGGCCTTGCAAAGGTCGCACATGCCTCTACTGGGTGCAGCCATGTTGGAGTTCACCAGCAGCAACACGTAATCCTTGCCGCTCATGCCCTCCTTTGCCCATTCAGCAGATTTGTTGGCCGCCTTGCGCAGCACGTTGACGAAGCTGCTGAGCGGCAGCTCCTTGTCCTTGCTGTGCGTGTGCTTGGCATAGCAGATGGCACTAGAGCTAGCCCAAACCTGGTCTACCTGCGCCTGAAGCTGTTTGTCAGCAGCGGCATAGAGTTTGCCGCTGCTAGGCCCGCTAAGTCTATCGCCTGCGTCATCAGCAAAGGCTGCTGCTGCCTTCCGCTTGTTGCTGGACGCACCATTAAAAAAATTTAAAAAAAGGGTGGCGGCGCCAGCTCAGGCAGCGGCAACAACCGCCCGCGGCGGCGCGCGCCCTAACACGACCACACGGATCCATAGGGGGGCAACCCCGGGGGGGCCGCAAGCCCGGGGGGAGCACCAGCGGTTAGGGGGTTAGGGGTGATGCGTGCTGAGGCGTGCTGGAGCCAGGCGAGAGGTCGCCCCCCTATGGATCCGTGGATGTGTTAGGGCGCGCGCCGCCGCCGCGGTTGTTGCCGCTGCCTGAGCTGGCGCCGCCACCCTTCACCCTGGCATGGTGACAGTGTTACACGTGAACAAGCTTATGACTGCAAAAATGTGCACCAGTGAGCGCCACGAAGTTGAGGTTCACGCTAATGCGAGTGACGCCGACACATCTGGCTAGGTGTATGTGGGTACTTGTGTATCGTAGACAACGTGCTGGGCAAGTCTACCCCGCACGACCACGGTCATCAGGTGCTGAAGACAACTTGCCCCATCCATCCTCACCGGCATTGGTCCAAAGTTAGCCATGCCCTAGTGTTGGGGGTGAAAACTCAACTTTTACTGACCTTGCTCTTTGGCAGCAGCTGCTGCCACGTCATCACATCCCTAGTGCTCAGCTCCCCCTCCGTCCCTGCAATCACCCCTGCAACAGCAACGACATCCACTGCCGGCACCGCCGCTGCCACCACGCTCAGCAGCTGTTTGATCGCATCTAGGGTTAGGGGTAGAGCCGCCTGAGCGCTGCTGTTGATGGCGCTCCATGCTGTGGTGATGCCGATGCTGGCAGCTGACCAGAAGGCGGCGGCAGGCTGCTGCACCGGCGCGCGCTGCTGGCGCTGGTGTAACAGACGGCGGTGACAATGCACAATGTGTGGCAGGCAATGATGAGTGTCGTGGCTCAGCTGGGAATTGTGAGATTCGTGTACGCATGTAACCGCACACGACCTTGAGGTATGCGTCAGCTAATCTGCAGGTACCGTATTGTCTATAATTAAGCCCATGGGGCGAGTTTTTTCATGAGTTTCCGAGCCCTCATGAAATGACGCCCCACCTTTAATTTTCGCTCATATAAATGTGCCCCCCCCCCCCTTTATTCTGACATGCATATGCAGCATGTACCCTCTGCGTACGTGTACTATGCACACGCAGTGACTCATGCTACATCACCACATTATGTGTGCGCCTACATGCGCTGTCAGCAACGTGCAGAGCAGACAGAAAGGCAGCTAACAATGGAGCCACACCCACAAAAAGGCTCCGAGAGGAAGCAGCTGGCTTTCCGAAAGTTGAACTGGTGTCAGGAGCGGCGTAGAAGCACGCTGGCACCTCATGCTGGTATTAGATGAGCTAAAATAGCTCAAACATTAATGCACCCCACCCTTTTTTTCTCTAAATATTAATGGCGCCCCACCCCCCTTTTTTCGCTCTCCTAAAAACTCGCCCCATGGGCTTAATTATAGATAATACGGTACATAGGTATCGACCCACCTATACGTACCCAGAGACTTATATGGCTGCTGAGCTCTAGGCCAGCCCGCCACTAGTATACCTTCCATCCATAACGGTAACTCCAGCACCCATACGTCAGCATACACTGCCAAACGAAGCAGCTCGTGATTGTTCACAAACCAGTGAGCGCATCACATGGACAATATTCCACTGCTCAGATGACAGTTACATAATGTGAATGTGCGTTTGCGAGCCAGGCTTGCATAACACGTCTCTCCTCAATGCTGTTCTACAGCCTGTGTTGTGCAGCCTATGAGCATGCCAGTCGAGGCTGTAGGTCGCATCCAACAACGCAGGCGCACCTGGATGTGTACATGCTGACATGTGCTTTCCAAAGTACCTGTACATACATGTGTGCATACATGTGCTCTCCAATGTACCTCTACATACAAGAGTACATACTTACATATATATTCAAACGCACAAGATACAGCACACACAACACCCACCTCTGATAGCAAAGACGGCGCAGTTGAAGGAGGCAGTGCGGCAGCAGCGAGAGCGCGGCACAGAGGCATCAAATGCTCAGCCTGCGGATCGCTGACTTCGCGTAGCGTTGAGCACTGCTGCTGTGCCAGATCGTACGCCATCTGAGCATGGCTGGGGAGCAGGCACGTGGCCAGGCACGCCAGCGCCTGCAGCAGCACCAGCACGCATTGGTGGTGGTGATTAATCAGTCAGGCTTACTGTAGTGTCAAGGCATGTGGCGAGGCAGGCCAGTGCCTGCGGCAGCGACGGTACATGTTGGCAGTGATGTGATCAGTCAGGATTAGTGTCAAGGCAGCAACAGGGCAGTGAAACGCTCTGTCAGGCCTGGGGGCACGCACATGGCGAAGCACGCCAGCACCTGCCGCAATGGTGACGCACAGCGGTGGTGATGATCAGTCAACGGGGTTCATACATACACACCTTAGGCTGATGCATGTCACCTCACCACCTTTGCGACGTGTCGGCCACATGCAGCAGCGCTCCACAATGAGCGCTGCCCACGTGCAACCACACTTCAATGCGGTGACAAGTTCAGAGGCATACCTCAAAGTCTTGAATGAAGTCACGGCGCTTGTGTCAGGGGCGCGCGGCTCATCGAGTGAGCGGCGCATGGGCATAACTTCAACTTCAGTCACAACTTCAACCGCAATTGCACTGCTTCGTGGCCCCTGTGCTTAAAAGATCAGGGGTCAAACTTTATTTGGCACCGCTCACCAGACAGCGGTGCGCCTGCTACGCGCACTGCTCATAAGTGAGCCACTGACACGCGCTATCGCGCACTTGCTGACGCACACATCTACGTCGCAAGGGCTCATGCAACCCTGTCACAACGACAGCGTTGCGAACGTCTGCCCATATCAGGATGACGCACACATCCTTGCAAAGCAATATACCGCAGTCAGCAGCGCTCACCAGACAGCGGTGCGCGGGCTGCGCGCAGTGCTCCTTGATGAGCCGCTGACACGTGCGCGCCCCCTCCCCCTCCGCCCCCTGCGCCGCCGCCACGCACACCTCCAGCAGCCGCCCCACAAACCTCAACACGCCGAGCGGCGCCGCCGCCGCCTGCCACGCGCAGCCCCCGCCGCCGCCGCCGCTGCCGCTGTTGAGCGCTGCTTCGTCAACGAGCAGGTCGCCCAGCAGCGCCGCCATGTCGTCGCGCAGCTGTTCGACAGTTACGCCTTCTGTAACTGTCACGGCGGCGCACCAGGTGGCGCTGTCCGGGAAGGACCACAGCACGGCTCCGGCGAGCCCTGCGAAGGGAGCCCCCGTGCGCGCGCCCGCTTTGTATTGGTCCAGGAGCTGAGCGCTGCCAGGGAGCGATGCCAGCAACGCGTTGGATGGGCCGGACTGAGAGGAGGAGAGCGTTAGGGTAAGGGGTAGGGTTAGGGTTATGGTTAGGGTTAGGGCGGGGGCCATGCGGCGATGAGAGTTTTTGCGCCAAGAGTTGCATGCATGGTAGGCAGAGGAGAGTGCAGTAGGGGTGGCGATGAGAGAGTGGGCAGAGCAGTGGGAGTGGGGTTGGGTTGGGCTGAGCATTGACGCTTCATGCTGAGCGCTGCCGCCAAAAAAGGGCCAAGCGCGGCAGGGGCGCTGTGTCGATGAGACAGTGCTGTCATGGGACAGAGACTGAGCTGCAGACGGTGGTGTGGAGCGCTGGTGCGTTGTGCGGGGGCCATGCGGCAGTGAGAGACTTTGCGGCAAGAACTGCATGCACGGCAGGCCCAATGTGCTGACCCAATCGAATGACAGTTAAGGCTTTACGAATTTGCCAATCTGTCAGAACCAATGGTGTAACAGTGACAGTTGAAGCTTTACGCATTTGCCAATCTGTAAACCAATGGCCTAACAGTGCGCACCTTGCCACCGCTCCTTGCTGACCCTGTGGCTCTGCTGGCCCTCCCTGAGGGGGCCTGTGAAACGGCTAGCCACGTTGCGGGGTCATTGCACTCATGCTCAATGACAGGCTTGGCTGCTTCAATGAGCGCTGCCATGGCATCTGAGCTTGTCTCGTGCCTGAAAGCAGCGCCCAACCTGTGGCATCGGAAACAGCAGTGGATAGTGTATAGAATTAGTATGATACTTCAACTGTTTGTTTGTTGAAGTTTAAGTATGATAACGCATGCAGCAGTGATGACGAATTTTTCAAGACGTGCCGAGCTGCTGCTGAACATCCCTAGCCCTAGTTTTAGCACTCATTGTAGCCTTGCCCTGACCCTGACCTGGCGCCTGACCGCAGCTGTGGCTTAAAAAGCTGCTGTTTGCGCAGGGTATATGAAGCCTAAAGGGCAAAAAAACGTGCAAGGCGGTCGCTCAACAGGGATATGATTGCGATGCGCAAGTGCTGAGGCAACGCAAAGTTGGTGAAGCAACTTGAGAAAATAACAAGCGTGACTTGAGTTCATAATTTGCGCTGATGTTGCAGGCATGAGCATTGCGGTAGTGTCTGCAAAGTTTGGGGCCACCACAACGTTCCCCAATATAAATGCAAGCAGCCATGTGTGTGACACACGGTGTTCTGTACACGTTCAATGACATTGAACAGTAGCATGTTGTAGGTGCAGTTGCGCGCGTAGCAATGCTCGACCTGGTGATACATCACGCTGCGGCTGCTATGCAGGCCTGGCATGGTGCATATCAAAGCACATGCTGCAACGGTCTTTGATTTCTTCTTCTAGATGCAGATATTATATTTGAGGCAGCGGTCCATAAGAAGCAAGATGTGATTGCTGCTGACAAGCAAGGGGAATGCGTGGTGTGTTGCGCTGATGTCAAAGTGACTGACCCGAACGTCAAGTCCAGTTGTCTGCAACATTGAGGTACGAGCAATGTATGCTGCAGCAATAGAGCAATGTCACTGGGCAAAGCTCCTCCGAAACGCACACACTGTCGCAGGTGACTTCAAGAGGCGTGACTTGCCTGGACTTGAAGTCTGCAGGGGGGCACGCACAGGAATCTGCTTCTTCCGCTGGCACAGCCACAACCAGTGGCGCGTACTTAGCCACTGATGCGTAAGCCATTCGTCTTACAGAGTTGTCACTATGACGTGCCAGGTCCCACAGCAGCGCCAGTGCTGCCGCGGCATCCGTCCCCAGCTGCAGGCGAACGCAGTGAGCAGGGCAAGGCACAACGAGTAAGGGTTAGGGTAAGCACGCTCTGGCAGAATGCGCTTACCGCTGCACGTTGCTGCTGTGCTTGCGGTACTGCGCACAATTTTGCACATGCGGTATGAACCGGCTGAGCGCAATGTGCCTCCGAGCTCTGAGTCGCATGACTCATGACTCTGACTCGGTGATCAGTGGTGTTACTGCGCCCAAGTTTCACCGTGAGCATCTGCAACATCTGCAACACTTCGCGAAGCAACCGAGCGCGATGACCCTAGAGGCGCGCGATGTGCCGCTGGTTGTGGTCATGTTGAGCTCAAAGAACGAGTTGCAGCATGTTACCTGCAGGCAGTCATGTGATAGTACCCTCACCTGCTAACCCTATTCCAAACTGGCCCTGAGCCCATCGCAAACTCGCAAAAAAATGACTGCATGCAAGGGCTGAAACCGTACGTGCGTGCGACTGAAGTGTGGAGTGACACACAACGGCGACGCAATGTATGCCTCACTGCCTACCCCGCCGCAGCTTTATCACAAGTACATTGGCAACAGACATCAACCCTACAAAACTGTGACGGCAATACTTTGTCGTCTTCAGCATTGTGTCGCCTGGGAAAAAGCATCAGTGTGGTCTACAAGTCGCAAGGCGAAATGATCGCACATGTGATAAGGCTTGTTGGCAAAACCGCCTCGTGATGTCAGTCTCGCCATCAGCGGTATGCACAGAACCCCACAGTGGCCGCCACCAACATTCTGCGACTCACACAATCACAATCAGCAATTGCGGGTGGTGCTGCCAGCCACACGCTCTCACTGCATTGTGCTGAGCACTGCTGTGGTGCGTCACCTGAGGCGGTGCTGGTGCGCCGGATTCTTGAAGTTGAAGTTCATCGTCATCGTCAGCGCTCAACAGTAGCACATCTGCCCCCGCGCCACAGAGCTCGGCAAGGGCGCGCATCACCAGGGGGTGGCCGCTGGCGGGATCGCCTGTGAAGTGAGACAGCTGTGGAAGCGACAAGAGCGTGTTCGGGTTGGCGTGAGCAGATTGCGTACGTGTGAAGTGCATCTTGCAGATTAGGTATGTGTGAAGTGAGACAGCTGTCAAGCAGGCAAGAGCGGAAGGTGGTGGCATCACAATGTCAGCGTTGCTGTTGGCGTGCGAGAAGCATACAGGCATGTGGCATGTGGCATGTCGGGAGCGATCATTTTCTTGCCGCACATTGCGCTACAGTCAATGCGCTGCCCGCAGTAAGGCGCGCACGAACATGTGCAGTCGAGTGCATGCATGCGCGCATACTTTGCAGTACATGAAACGCAAGCGCAATACTTCAAAGTAAATGTGATCAAGAGACTTGAAATGCAAGCACATCACAGGTTTCAGTACACATTGATATGCAAGTGCATCACACGTGTATTTAATGTACATACTTGTTACGCAAGCTCGATAGATATCTCTGCCTACACACTAACCAGGGCAAGCGCCGGCTACAAATGAAGCAAGACAGGTGTCAAGCTGTTTGCACTGCTGTTGAGCGCTGCTGTTTGTGCTGAGCCATGGCACGCCGTGCTCGTACGGAGGATGGCCAATACAATACGTATACACTTGAATGCATCAAAGCTCACCTTGCCTTTCTTCTTGACAATGCGCAGCGCAAGCGCAAAGTCCAGGCAGTCTTGTCGCGCGAGCGCTGCCACTCCCTGTCCAACAGATCAGACCAGTTGAAGTTGAGGTTGTGATGCACACTACTTGCATAATATATGATGCCTGCCCACCTGCAAATGCGAGCCGTATCCCTACTGCAAACATCAAGCTGCACAAGGACCAGAACGTACATCTCGTTCACCAGCTACAGGGCTGATGAGCGTGGCTACATAGTCAAGGCAACAACTGTGGTGCTGCAAGACTGAAAGCCTGCTGTTATGATGCTTGAACGCACAGCACTCTCAAGCACTTTAGCCAAAACGCAAAGCATACATACATACCTGCAGGGCGAGCGCTGCCACGCCGGGCAGCGCGTCTTGCATGTACGCCTGCAGCTGCGGCACAAACTCAACTCCCTCCTCGGGGTCTCGCTGACAGAGCTGGCTGAGCGTTGCTGCCGCTGCCAGTCGCATGCTGTCAGGCTCGCTGGTGCCGCAGCAGCCCTGCAGCAGACCCACCAGCTTGGACAGCATCCTGCGTTCGGCGAGGTGGATCACGCATGTGAGTGACTCTGACTCAAGGAGGAGTCAGATTCAGCACCATAGAAGGTGCTTATTTGCGGCCAAAGCTGCTGCTCTTGATGGCAATCTGACATTCAGGCGCCTGTGCTGACCGATTTCGACTCAGAGTTTGGGTCAGGTTGTGGCGGAGAGAACTAATGGTGCTTTCTGCACACCAGATGGTTGCAGGTGCATCTCAATCTGTAATCATCTCACCCAGTGCAGCAGGCCGCCATGCCGCCATGCCGCCATATGATACCTACGCATCTATACCACATTAATCACTGAATCGAACTTCATTTCCATCGCGCTCGCGGCCCGATCCCAGCCCTGCGCGCACGCACCTGGAGTTGACCTCGAAGAGCTTGTACGCCATGCGCAGCGCGATCGCGCGCATGTCCGCCCCCGCCCCCTCCGCCAGCCCCCTTATCACCCCCCACACCTGCTTCGCCGCCACCTTGTGCCCTCCCAGCAGCGGCAGCGCGTGCAGCAGGCGCAGCCGCAGCGCCGGCGCATCCGTCCACCGCGCCAGGCAGTGCAGCAGCAGCGGCAGCACGTGAACCGCCGCCGCGTGGTGCGCCGCCGCCAGCGCCGCCGCGACGTCGAGCGCCGCCAACCGCGCCTCCGCGCACGGCCGCAGCAGCAGCGGCGCCAGCGCGGCAAACGCGGCTTCGTCATCCGCTGCCGCTGCCGCTGCAGATGAGTTGGCCGTTGCGGAAGGCGCTTCCGAGAAATGCGCGGCGGCTGCGCGACACGTGTCGAGCCCTGCTGCGCTCGCGCTGAGCGCTGCGCAGAGCTGCAGCGCCGCGCAGCCGACGGGGCTCGCGGGCTCACGCGGCGCGCACGTGTAACTGCCGTAACTGCCGCTGCCGTCGTGGCCGCGCGGCTGCGGCGCCGCCTGCGCCGCTGCGCGATGCGCCGGCGTGAGTTTGGATATGAGGGACCGTGCTTGTGGCAGGCAGGCCCCCGCGACTGCATCGCCGAATGCGGACATTGCTAGCAGCGGGTAGATGCAGACGTCCAGGGACCACAGCAGGTGTGAGGGAGAAGGGGCGTTGAGCACTGCTGCAGGGGCCTCCGCCTCCGCCGCCGCCGTCAGCACCAGCGATAGAACCTGAGGGAGTCCGATGGCGGTTGCAGAAGCAGTGCTCAGTAAGCAAAGCTGGTTTTATGAACTTCAAGGTTGCACCTGCATTGCCATGTGAAATTATATGTACTGCAACTACAAGGCAGATCAGAGCAGGCAGGTCTGCAAACCAGCGATGGTCGCAATTGCAACAGCTCTGCAGCTTCACTCATCGGCTGCTAGTGTATGGCTCATCTGGTGACCATTTGAGATAGGTATGACAGGTGGCGATGAGCAGGCTTCAACCACAATGCCAGATCAAACTGTGATCACTGGTACCTAACACATGGTGTCCAACAACATCGCCTACAGTCACATCTGCCTAAATAAGGACTCTTGCCTCCCATGAACTTCGTCGATTTTCACATACAGAAGAAAGTGTTCGCCACGCACGGCCAACCCCAGCAGCAGCACCACTCGTTTTGTACGCATAAGGAGGCCTCTATACATGGACAACTGCGCGCATCTTGCCTGCAGTGCCAGCTCCCTCTCGCTCGCAGCCTGACTCTGCAGCGCCAGCAGCGCCACATGAGCCACATCTGGCAGCAGGCTCAACCCATCCACGCTGGCCAGCTGCCATAGGATGAGCAGTGCTGCATCCAGAGGGAAGCCGCCTGAGCGCAGCTGTGGGATGAGCACTGCCACCACTGCCCATCTGACCTGCACAAGAGGGTAGTGTTTGTCAGAAAGTGTGCTTTGCGCACTGCCGGCAACTTGCAGAGAGGGTAGCTGGCGCAGGGGTTGGTGAGTCACTGACTGTTGCTGAACAAGGGGACAGGGCCAGGGTTTACTGTTATACCACTTCAAGTAGTTGAAGTTGAGTGAACCGAGCCATCTGTAATCATAGCAGCCACTCCTTGAGTAATGTAGTGAATACAAATGTTGCAGTGGTGTCTGTGCCAGCCAGCAACATACCCTGTGACGGCACACAAAGGAATGGCAGACGTACGTCGTAGCGTGACTGTGCGCATGCGTCCGGACGCCCTCCAGAAAAGAGGCTGCAAGCTAACCTTGTGCAACATTGCCACCCGGTAGTGATACTTACTGGCCAAGTCCCTAGGAACACTGGCGGCGTGCGTGTGAAGCATACCTCACCACCTCAAGGCTTCGGCGTAGGGCATCATCACCTGTTTCGCAAGGCATCTAGGTGGCCTTGCTGAGCTATCTCTATAGCACATACTACTACTACTGATTGCCGCCCGCAACTCACAATGCAGGCTACTACAGCTACACGCATCAACTACTTTATGCGACAATGATCAACCATCTTTACCTGAGCAGCTGCGTAACTCCACAGTACTGGATCCTCCAGCACCAACGCCGCATTGAGCACCCCAGCGCACCATGACACCGCCAGCTGGCTCTGAGCCCACGACTGCAGCGGGTAGAAGCTCAGCATGCACGCCTGGCTGCACACCAAAGCTGCCGCAGTGGCATCCTGCGCCCCCCTAAGCCCCCCGCCATTGACCTGCACCGTACGGAAATTGGGATGATCGTGTGAGCTGAATGCAGCAACGCGAGCACTGGTCTTGTGAAAGTCTGGTGCATGTGCTTTGATTCGCCCTGTGATACGGTGTGCTAGCATTGTGCATGCCCTGTGCTGAGGGCTCGCTGAGGCAATGGCGAAGGTCGGAGCGTTGCTGCACTTGTCCTTGCAGAAATAAGATCACTCTCGGATGACTCTAGTGGTGTGAGATGTACTTATGCTTGCACCACACAGTTTTGCCTGCAAGAAATGGTGTGTTGCCACAGGGTCCAGCAACAAGCACAGCAACATGCAAATCGTCGACGGGTTGCTTGCATGCCTAGTTGGTGTCAGCGCTGCTTATAAGTGAGAACTGCACTGCCACATATTTTGTGCACACTGGGGTCTCAAACCTACATACATGTGTACCTGAGCGACTATGTAGGGGTGCAGGCGCTCGTGCTGAGGGTGCAGCAGCACTGCAGACAGCAGCGCCAAAAGCGCACTGGCCGCTGCCCTAGGAGGCAGCGCTCCTCTCTGACTGCGAGCCACCACTTCTGTCAGAATGCTTGCTGCAGCTGTCTCGTTGATGTCCATAGCCACACCCAGCAGCTCGGCACCAGCGACAGACGCCGCATCAGGTTCCCCGTTTGCATCTGCCGATTGTTGCTGCAGAAGATAGACGCCGGCGATGCCTGCAGAGACTGCGTGCACTGCTGCAGGCGCACGTTTCGTGCGAGCTGTTGTCTGCTCAAGCGCCTTGACTAGCCACTTTGCAGCATCGCCTGTTGGAATATGTCCGAGTTGCGCCTCCGCCAGCAGCGCCTGGCAAGACTTTGTGCACACCACCAAGCTCTCGCTGATGAGCAGCGACTGAAGCTTGTCCTGCAGTGTGGCCCTATCCACTGCAGCTTCCAGTTTGCCATGGAGAGCAAACACTTCCGCTACAGCATCACTTGAGGTTTCATGTTCTCCAGCCCCCACCTTCTGCAGCAGCGCAGGGAGTGCTTTGAGTCCTTGCTGCTTCACCATGGCGCCACTCCGGCTGCAATCCACCGCAATGCTTGATATCAGCACATGCTCACACGGCCTCGTAGCGGCGATGGATTCGATCTTCAACAAGATCCTGTTGAAGTTTTCCTTTGAAGAACAAAAAACACACACACTTCACACACACACACACACACACAAAAAACAGCGGAAAGAAGAGAGGACAGGCACAGCCCCCCAAGTGATGCTGTAGCGGAGGTCTTCGCGGGATATGCAGGGATTCTAGTTGCCGCAGGTACCTGATTACGTAGCCGTGATGCTGCTCAGAAAGACGCTCCAAGCGCTGTGGGCAGCAGCGGTCTGCCGATGGTGCTCTGGGCTGATCCTGCAGACGTCCATCAGCCAAGCAGGGCCCAGTTCAGTGCAACTCTTCTCCGACTTCGGACTGGCGGGAGGGGGGAGTGCAGCCTTTGACGTGATCATGGACATGTCGGTCTCCTCGCAGAGGGCGAGAGGGTACATTATTCTGGCAGGCAGGTCAGCAGCGGCGAGCTTCTTCCACCCCAACCTTAAGGGCTCTCCGGACTGGGCAGCGGTATGCTCTGCTCCCTCCGCAGCGCGCTTCGAGATCGTCTCCACGACGTCGGTCAACGTCACCGTGCCCACCGCAGACCAGTACACCGCGTACCTGCTGCTGTGCCAAGATCTGCTGTTCGCGGGAACGGTCACGACGACGCTGTTGAACTTGACCCCCGACGGCGAGCTGTCGCAGCAGCTGCCTATAGAGGACTCGCCGCTGCCGCGCCTGTATACGGTGGTGCTCGTGGTGTGGGCGCTGGTGGCGGCTCTGTGGCTGGCGCAGCTGTGGCGGTGCCGCGCGTTTGTCATCAAGGTGCACCACATGTTCACCGCAGTTGTGGGGCTGCGCGTGGTCATGGAGGCGGTGATGGCGGCGTACTGGTACAGGTGCGTAACTGAATTTCACTCTTCTGACTTTTACTGTACACATGCAGGAGGTCATCTGGCAGATGGATGTACATGTTTCAGCGCCATGCTTTGATGCTGCACAGCTACGCATTTGATGTTGATTGTCTCGACAGCGCGCATAGGCAGTACATGATGCTTGAGCGGTACGTTTCCTGCGCTTTTCCCGTTACAGCCGCAATATCAGTTGATTCATATGTTGCTGTCGCTCATCGACACCATACATTGGCAATCAGGTACGGGCTAGAGTTGAAGCACAGCCATTCATTGCCGAGTCTTCGTACGGAAGGGCCCGTCGATATGAGGGCGCATAGAAGTGACATTTTGGTGCCGGGTTACTCCTGCTTGTCAACTAAGTATCATAAGCAGCGCGATGCTCGTACTTGCTCAAAGCATTACGATTCGGGCCTGCGCCTGGCGGTGTTCACATCAACGTGTCCAAGTGGACGCAACTGCATCATGATCTAATCTATCTAATCTCACTTCTGCCGCTGAATCCCTTGTGCACAAGTGTTGGAGTTCGCTGAGCTCTGCACTGGGCAATGTACAAGTTGACAGGCCTAGGCTCTGCGTTGGTTGAGGAATGATGCAAATCACAAGCCTGGTGCTATGTGCATGTATACATAGCCATGACTTCCAACATGCAAGCACTTCATGGTGGGTAGGCCTTGAGTGCGCACATTCAGAGCAATAGCCGCTACGTGCGTAGCAATGCAACCCCGACTTCAACACGAACCCCCCCCCCCCCCCCCCCCCCCCTCCTCAACACCCCTTTCTTCCCAGGCTGCAGCAACCGCCCGGCAGCAGCCCCTCCCTGCAGCGCCTGGCCTCGCTGCTGAGCAATGCTGACCAGGTCCTCTTCATATTCACAGCGACGCTCATCGGCCTGGGCTGGGGCTACATGCGCCAGCGCCTTAGCACGCAGGAGGTGCGCCTGCTGGCGGTGGTGTTCACGGCGCAGAGCGCGCTGAGCGCGGCCGAGGCGCTGTGCGTCGGCGGCGGCCCGCTGTGCGGCATCGTGGTGATGCTCGACTACATCCTGCGCAGCCTCATCATGCTGACCATGGTGGTGGCGATAAACTTCAACATCGCGCACATGCGCGCCGCGCTGCACGTCCCGTGGACGTCCTCCATGGCGCTCGAGTACCTCAAGCTGAAGCAGTACCTGACGTTCCGGTGGACGTTCCTCGCGTACCTGCTGCTGCCGATCGCGACGCTCGCGGTGCAGTATGCGGTGCTGCGGTGGGAGTACCTCTGGGTGGGAGCGCTGCTGGAGGAGTTCCTCATGGTCGTCATCACCGTGCACATAGGCGTGACGTTTGCGCCCTTCAACACGTGGTTCATCACGCGCGCGTACGACCAGAGCCTCGAGTGAGTCGGAATGAGTGAGTGACTCTGCGGCAAAGGGTCGGCGCAACCTTTGTGGTGCCGGTTGCCGGCGGTGCTCGCCAGGATCTCTTGCGCAGCAGCACGTGCCGCAGTTGGGCGGCAAAGGCTCTGACTGAACTTCAACTTCAACATCAGCAGCCGCGCTGCGATGCAGTCATCGTTGTGACGACCAGCATCCCGACCTGCGAGCACCGCATTCCCAGTGCAGCATCGATCAGTCAGCAAGCCCGCAGAGGTATGTATCGCAGAGGTATGTATCGGCGGTTACGCACGTGGTAGCCGTCACAGCGCCCCAGGTGCTTGCGTCAACCGGGCTGCTTGCGGTGCATGCAGCGCGGCAGCAGCAGCTGCCAAGGAACCGCGATGCGAGGACCACGCGCACACAGGAAAACGTGAAATGACGTCCATCGGAGCATAGCCATGGCTTTGCCATAGAGTGCGACGTCATGCGGTGGTGGCATTAAAGGCAGCCAACGGCAGGCCATCTGTCTTAGAAGTTTCGCTGTTGGGTCACGACGACAAAGGTTTCGATGCACACGTGGTAACTTTTGTGGTACGTCAGTACGCGCGCTGAAGGAAGAGCAGGGACAATGGCTCTGCCCAGCAGCTGTACGTTGGCAACAGCTGTCTCACGTGCCTGCCTTGGCAGGCATGCATGCACACAAGTGTGATGTTGTCGAGGGACGTTAATGGCACTTGATGACACATATCTGCTGGCAGCTTCGGGTATCTGTTTGGCCTGCTACTTGCTGCGCGTCAACGCACAATTGCATGTACATGCTGATGGCTTGTTGATAGAGGTGCGACAAACCCATTGACGGTGCACAAGTTCACCTCCATGGTACTTGCTTGTTGTGGTGCTTGATGGCGTGCAGCGCCGTGATGCGTGCAGCGCCATGATGACCCTCAAGTGCTTAGAGGCTGTACGTCTGTTGTGGTGCATGTCATCATGGCGTGTGTCCTGCACCACTTCTACCATGTGGTGCAGCAGCTCAGTAACGCTCAGCTGGGCTTCATGAATACTTCCCACACATGCAGGTAGAGCAGGTTCAACTGATCCCGGCATGGGGCGAGTTCATGAGCGGAGGGAGCTTCAAAAATCAATATCATATGCTGTGCTGCACATGGTGGCAGTGCCATGCACTTGTCAGACACTTGGCTGACCAACAGTTGAGCATATCTGCATACCGCCTGCACTGTCTATACTATCGGTATCCCAGGCAACCAAAGGGTGTAGATGTATCCTGACAAAGGGGTTTGCACTGATGCACACACACTGCGCGACAATTGCTGGCCTCGACGTCATTGCAGACACAGCAGCAGGTATGATGAAAGCTCGAGTTGTAATATGCCTGATGTGATGTGTATTGATGACCTGTGATGTGATGTGATGTGTATCGACGCCCAGAATGCGGCAGCCAATGTACGATGCCAGCAGCGCAGGTGTGCTCCGGTGCACAAAAATACATGCATACCTGCCAGAGATTCTTGCTCTGGTGCATATGCATACCGTCGCATGGCTTCTGGCCAAGTGCACTGCGCAGCAGCGTTGTACACGCACTTCGACTGTTGCTTGTAATGCACTCAACGTTAACAAGGCTAGCTGTGGCAGACTTGTGTGTGATTGCTGTTCAGCATTCACAATGTGCGGCGTTGTCAGAGCGACAGTAAACTCTGCTCAACAGCCACCAGCCACAGCTAGCTGTGCCTGCGCTCCAGCAGTATAATGTGTTCCGTGCGCATGCTCCACTTGCTGTCATGCGTGCTGCGCAGCGTGGCACTCCCCACCAGCCTTAACAACCCGCTTTCACCTTCTACATCCCCTCCCCCCGCCTCGCTCGCAGCCTCCAGGGTGCTGGTCAGCGCGCACACCCCCGCACCATCCCCTATCTGCACCGCCATTCGCCCCCCCGGTGCCAGCCCCCTGAGCACATTTGTGATCCACGCAGTGTGGCCCGCTTGCCACGTGCTCTTGAACTGCAGCGGAGCTTTCTTCAGCGTGCGGAACGCTCCCAGCTCATCGCTCAGCCAGTCCGCTGGCCACGTCCTGTCAGACGGCACCGCCGTCTCCAGAAACCCCCCTCGGGCCGCAGCTTCGGGGCCCCCGCCACCGCCGCTGCCCGCCGCCGCGCCGCCATCCCCCTCTCCCGCAGGGGACGCGTCGCCGACTTTAGAGCGCACCTCGCGTGCATGAGACAGGTAGTCATAGACTCCCGGGTACGGGGGGCTGGTGATCACGGCATCTACTTCAACAGGGAACGTCACCGCGCGCGCGTCGCTCCGCTGCAGGTGCGGCGCCTCCGGCAGCAGCGCGGCGCCGCTGTGCGTGACCGTCTCCAGCAGCTCCCGCACGCGCGACACGTAGCCACCCGCGCACTGCGCGTAGAACTGCGGCGGCAGCACCCTGCGGCGCGGGCTGTGGCGCGCCTTGGCGGCCTGCTGCAGCGCCGTCGAGTAGACGAACCACAGCGGCTCGGCGAGCTCCGGGCGCTGAGCGCTGGCGCGCTGGACGACGCGCCGCACCGGCTCCCAGCTGCGCAGGCTGCAGCCCTCGCTGTCGACGCCGGCGATGTGCTCGGCGACTAGGGTTTCTAGCGCGCTGAGCGTTGCTGCGGAGGGCATCCAGGTGCGGCCGCGCGCGACGAAGAGGGCGAGAGGGGACACGTCCGCGCCGTATGCCTTGCGCCCTGCACGCAGCGCTTCGATTAGGACTGTGCCGCCCCCGACGAAGGGGTCTGGCGTGGGGAGGGGGGCATGGGGAAGGGGGGCGGAACAAGCAGAGGATGAGGAAGGACTAGGGAGGGTATGTGCGATGCAGTCAGTGCATTGCACTGCATGCCAGCAGCATACGGGTGGAGCAGGAGCACGAATGTGTGCATAGCGGGTGACTCAAGCAAATGGCAATAAACGCATGACATACTCATGCGACTGCTGTAGAGAGCATGTGGCACACACTAGGCATGCTCATTCATGCACAGCAATGAAACAGCAGCTCACACAAAAAGAACATTACCATGATCACATGTCGACTCATGCCCTACCCGCCACGGAGGTCCCTGGCATGACGGTTTCCAGAAGGTGCTTGGCTGTTGCTGCCTGCGTGTTGCAGATGCAGGTGCAGTGCCAGCGGGTCAAAGTGTGAAGCTGGCAGGGCGACAGGACCGGTTTCAAGCACTGGTGCACAGGCGTGCCCAGTACCCAAAAACATCGAGCAAAAACTTTGTGTGGTTGTCCAAGCAGCTCACACTGTAAAACGACAAACCCTTGATAGCTCATTCGAGATATGTGAGTAGTGCAGCTTTCACAGACAAAGGTGGCGAGAGAAGAGGCACTTCACAAGATGTTGCCAATTCAAAGCTGCCAGCAATGCATCTGACCTGCATGCTGGCTGGGTAGTAGTGAAAGCCATGTGTCAGCCTGGTCATCCCTGCTGGCACTTGCGGAAAGCCATAAGCCCACTGAAGCCGGCTGGCTTCCACGAGTTCCCTTGTCACCTCAGGGGGCCCGTTGGTTTCGCATCGCACACTCTCCCATATATTATCATACTGGTGCTGTACCTTATCGCGCACGCTGCCGGCGTGGGTGCTCGCTCTTTGCACAGTACTCTTAATGCCACATGGTGCTACTCGTCGCAGAGCATGTTGGAATGCACCAGTCATGCTACTGCAGCTGCACAGGGCCCCTATCATCAGGGGCTGCGAGCGCATTTGCATTGCGCCCCCCCCCAGCCGCCGTCCGCCGCTTCCACACACCGTGTGGTCCAAACCTTTTCTCTTTCTTCAAGTAATAGTTGAAGTTTGTTTTTGGTGAAGTTCTACCTCACACGTTGACGACCGCGGGGGATAAACCATGAGGAAGCTCAAGTACCATGAGCAGAAGCTGCTGAAGAAGGTCGACTTCTTACAATGGAAAAGCGATCAGAACATACGGGAAATCAAGGTAACGTGCTTTGCTCTCTCCCATCGCCGCTAATCTGGTTTGCCTTGTGATCGACATAGCTCACCAACGCGCTTCGCACTGCCGATGCTGCCGGCATGCTTGCTGCAGGTGCTGCGGCGGTACCACATACAGGATAGGGAGGATTATGTGAAGTACAACAGGCTGGTTGGGCATGTCACAAGCTTGGCGGCGAAGTTGAAGACTCTGAGCAGCACTGACCCATTCAGGGTCAAGATGACATCTCAGCTGCTGTCCAAGCTGCAGTCCATCGGCGTTATTGACACAGAGAAGAGTCTGATCAAAGCGGAGCAGCTGACGGTGTCGGCGTTCTGCAGGTGAGCGACTGCTAGCTTCGAAAAGCGAGAGCACTGACTGCATCGCAAGACCGCAGACTAATTTCATTCAATCAATTGAGGCGATGCTGTGGGCTCTTGAAACTCATGATTTATCCAACAGGGCCACATTGTGCAATTGCATTGTTGCCTGTTTTCTTGCTGGTGATGGTGGTTGGTAAGCTAGCCAGCAGCTCTTGTGATTGGTGACAGGGAACATCATGTTCGTTCGAAAACGCATTGAATCCGAAGATGTCACACCATCAGAGATCACAAAACTTTGGCTTCTACTAATCGCCAGCAATCGATTGCATGTTTTCGCATCAGCGCTCGAAAGGCTGCATCTCTGCTCCTCGTCTGCATCGTCCATGATTATCCCACATCCCTACTTCATGCCACTCCTCCTCTGTGCAGGCGGCGGTTGCCTGTTGTGATGGTGCGTGCCAAGATGTCAGAGACCTTGCGGGAAGCCATCACATTCATAGAATCGGGGCACATTCGGGTAGGGCCAAACGTAGTTACAGATCCAGCGTTCCTGGTCACGCGCACCATGGAGGACTTTGTGACTTGGGTGGACAGCTCCAAGATCAAGCGCACCATCGCAAAGTACAATGACAAGCTTGACGACTTTGACCTGCTGGGAGAGGGGTGATAATCGAACTGATGACCTCGATGACCAGTCGGCGGTGCCTTGTAATTTACTGTTTGTTGCGGCTCAAATTCTGCGGTGATGAGCGTTATGGTGTTCAAAGATGAGCTGTACGCTCAAAGAGGGAATGTTGTGCGAAGCTGACATTGATCGATGGCAACCTGACCACTTTGTGCAGGCTTGTGCGATGGACTTCATGGCTCAAGTCACAGTTGTGCCGTAATGGTGGGCCATACTCATGGTGTCTGATTCCAACGTTGTCAAGACAACGTTCCATTCTTGCTGTGATCTGTCTCACTACATGTTAAATCAAGCTGCTCAATTCGTTATAAGACTCCACCCCGGCCGCCCCTGGGGCTGTTTTGGCAGTGGATTACTACCTGCTTGCTCACATGGATGTGTACGTCTCTCAAGGATGCGGCTGCAAAATGCATGGCTATTCAACAGAACATGAAAGGGTGGGAGGATATCCAAGGGTGCCTCACAGCCCCCATGGGTGCCTGCACGAGTGTTGTTGGTCAGCAATTCTACTTCAACCCTAAATTTCGAGGTGACTTTCCCTTGGCGCCCGTGTGTGAAACACACCAGACGCAGCGTGAGAGGCGCACCTGGTAGTATGGGCACTTGAGGGGTACTTGCGGCCTGCAGGCCGGGGGTGCCATGGTTGAATGCATCGAAATTGGCTCAAGCAGCGATTCTGAACATGACGAGGGTGTCAGTGACGAGGACTCGACACATGATAGTCCTGGGGAGCTTCAGACCCTGTTGCAGAGGGCCAGCTGGCTCATGCAAGATGGCAACAGGACCTGCTGGTGGTGCCGGCACACCGACATGTGCTCACAGCTGCTGGAGACGCTGGCCGATGCAGAGGTTGAAGGGAGAGAGGCATATTGGCAAGAGCATCAGCGACAACTCGCCACTGGATGTCCAGACTGTATTGCACAGGTCAGCAAATCCGGCCTCTTCAATGATGCTTTTAACTCGAGGTTGAGCCGGTTCCGCATTTACGGTCGCCTGTCGACCGCGCGCTTTCTACATGTCACATTGCTGCACCAGAAGGAAGCGAACGAAAGCGAGGCACCTGAACAAGCCACCATTATACATGCTTGTGAGCAGCTCTGACCAGCAGTTGTCCACTGTCTCACTGACATGACTGCTGCTGCTGGTGCATCGCTGCTGCAGTATCATGCCGCGAAGGACGCCTTGGCGGACCGCCTCGACCCCTCAGACCTCGACGAAGTGCTGCGCAAATGCAACGACATGGACAGCGTACGCCTGCAGCAGACCCTCTCTGATCTCTGCACACGGCTGGCAACAATGCCCGCCGCCACCCGTGGCACGAGCGACGCAGCCATGCAAGACGTGCTGCACAGCGCGCGCATGATTTTCGCGGAGCTGCTCTCGAACTTCGTGCTGTTCTCTCGGGCGGAGCTGAGCACCGTGTTCACTCGCGCGCTCAGCGCCCTGCTGGAGCGCGTGCCCAGAAATGAGGGCTTGGAGCTGGCGATGCAGCCTGACGGCAGCGGCATCTATCCAGGTGCGTGTCTGCGCGCTGCCTGGGCGACGTGTAGCTGACATATGCGTTAGCGCTTGCGCCTTCTGCTTGTGTTCACTCAACCATTGAACAATGTGCATATGCATTCCATCACCAGATTCATTGTGTGTGTGTGCGCACTATATTGTTTGTCAATGCTAGCATGGGTGCAGTCAATTGCTTGACAGTACAGTCACATTTTTTAAATATATATATAAATACTGCGCGTTCTCTCCGCCCATCGCCAGGCGTGTACCGACTGCTGGCCAGTACGGACGTGCCCCTGCGCGCCTGGGCCTACAGCGCTGCAGACAAGGCGGGCCCCCTGAGCCGATCCAGCCTGGAAGAATTTGCTGAGCCGCTGCTAGGGGAGTGGCTGCAGCGCATCGAGGGGTACATGTTCAGCGGCAGCAGCGGCGACGACGCGGACAACATGGCAGCAGCGATCAGCAGGCGCGACAGCCCCTTCCTGGCGCTGTGGCTGGGGGTCTCGAAGCTGCTGACGCTGCTGCAGCCGGAGGCGCGGCGCGCGCTGGTGGAGCAGGTGCAGGGCGTCCTGGACGATATCTACACGGCGCTCGATCATGCCGTGTCGTGCGTGCCGCAGCACACCCAGCTGGTGAGTGAGTGGTCATAACATGAAAGTGTGTGAATATATCACCAATGTGGGCGCATTAATAGTCTAGTGCCAGTTTAATCAAGTGCCAGTTGATCATGCACGCACCAGTTGTGACCGGTGCCGCAGCAAAACACCGGCAGAGCTCTCCACTGTAAACAACGGTTGTTGGCTGTTGCTGCAACGATCCGCTCCGTAATCGTCTCTTGCGCAGCAAATGCCTATATTCTGCACCTCATGTCGTCCATGCACTTGCACCCAATGGCCTGCTCATTGCCGCCAGGTGCTGACCATTGGCAAGTGCCTCGAGGCGCTCATCACTGCCGGCGAAGCACAGGGCGGCTCGGACATTTGGGGCAACGACAACGCCAGCTCGCGGCCCATGGACTTCCTGCTGCTGCTGGAGAAGCTGACGGGCGGCGAGGGCGGCAGCGGCCCCAACGGCGGCAGTCACGAGGGCGTGGTGCTCATGGCCATGAAGCTCATGCCGCAGCTGCTGCTGTCGGCGGAACCCTCGCAGCAGCGCGCGCACGAGGCGAGCCTCGCCTCCATGTCCGGCACGCAGTTCGCCGCCGGCGGCAGCGGCAGCAGCGGCGGGCCCCTGGTCAACAGGGCCATCGAGTACCTTGTGCGGAGGCTGGAGGGGCGGGGGGCGGGGGGGGGCAGGGGTGGCGTGCAGCTGAGCCCTGCCGTCCGCGCCGTCTGCACGCGGTCGCTGTGCGAGGTCGTGAAGCGGTGCTTCGCACGGCGGTGCGTCGACGACAGCGCCGGCGCCGTGCCGTGGCACTGGCCGCTGAAGAGCATGTTCGCGTGGGGGCCCAGGCTCGCAGCGCTCGCCGGCAGCAGGGGCGAGGCCGACATTGTGGGCGCGGCGAACACGGCCGTCCGCGCGGTGCTGACGGCTTGCGTGGAGCGCATACGCCGCGCCGCAGCGCCAGCGCCTGCCGCGAATGCCGCTGCCGCAGCAGCGGGGGCCGGGGTGGCCGACGCGCTGCTGCCCATGGCGACGCCGCTGCTGTCGCGCCTGTGCCTGGAGGCGGAGGTGCTCAACATGCAGGTGTGCGTGCACGACTGCATCTTCAAGGCGCACGCGCTGCTGGTGGTGCTGCCGCCGTCGCGCGCCGTCGCGCAGCAGCTCGACGACTACTTTGCGCCGTTTGTGCTGCGCCACGTCAGCTCCGTGCGGCTGCGCGGCGCGCGCGCGTCATGCCTCAGCAACGAGCACGTAGCGCGCTGGCTGCCGCTGCTGCTGTGCGCCAGCCCCGTGCAGTCCGCGACGCACGCCGCGCTGCGCCAGCTGCTCGCGCTTAGCGTCGGCAGCGGCAGCAGCGGCGCTGCGGGCACAGTGACGGTGGGCGCAGGCGGCGGCACCGCCACAGGCGTCGTTGCGGACCTCATGCGGCTGCCGGAGAAGTGCCAGCGGGCCATGGCGATGCAGGGGTTTGAGGTGCTGGTGGCGGACCTCAAGGCGTATGGGGTCCCCCCGGGGGCGTCGTGGGAGGTCCTCTACGGCGCGCTGCGGAAGCTCATGCAGTGCTGCAGCCCGTACTCGGACACCGCCGCGGACCTGTGGAGCGCCATCGAGCGCGACGTGCTCACAAAGCACGCAGACGCGACGCTTGGCGGCAGCGGTGGCGGCGGCGCAGGCGGCAGCGGCGCAGGCGGCGGCAGTGGCGGCGGCAGCGGCGGACAAGGTGCAGTGCTCACCGAAGCCGGCGTTGCGGCGGCGCTCGATGTGGCGCTGCACCTCTGGGCGGACGTCAACCTATGGGAGCAGCTGTGCGGACAGGGGTCGCAGGCAGCGCACGACAGGCTGGCGCCGCTCGTGCTGGCGTGGGTGCGTGCTCACTGCAGCGCTGACAGCAGTGGCAGCGGCGGCAGCGGCAGCGTCGCTCAGCGCGTCGCCAACCTCGCAGAGCAGGTGCAGCGCTGGTACGAGGGGAAGGGGCTTTGCGGAGCGGGGCGGGAGGCGTGTGCGCGCGCGGGGTGCGCCGACGTTCAGCAGCGGCTGCGGGCGATGGCACTCGGCAGCCTGCAGATAGGCAAGCCGGGGGGCGAGGCTTGGCAGCACGGCGGCGGCAGTGCTGGCAAGACTGCTGCGGCAGGGCGCTCACCTGCGAAGAAAGGCAAGCAGCAGACGCTTCTGCAAGCTGCGCCACCAGGCTGGAACATCCCCAGCGCTGCTGCACAAGGCGGAGGCGGGATGAAGCAGCCGAGTTCCAGCACTCATGGCGCGGCGGCGCAGGGCGCGGCGGCACCGCCTGAGCGGAATCTATTTAGCGCTGGCTACACTTTTGCGGACAGCGACCTGTGGGGCGACAGCGAGACTGGCGGCGCCAAGAGCGGAGGCAGCGGCGGCGGCGACGGCGCCGGCGGCGGCGTCGGCGGCGGCGCTCGGAGCACTGCCCCAACGCAGCAGAATGGGCTGCGCGCGCAGCAAGGCTCCAATCGGAACAGTGGAACAGCAGCAGTTTCACGCGGGGACTGGGACAGCGGGAGAGTCACAGGGGATGCATGGGGCGCGCTTGCAAGACCGAAGCCAAAGGCAAGTGTGTGTGTTACTGTTGCAGTGTACAAGTGTGCCTGTGGCTGATGCGCTGGGCACCTTTACAGATCGCGTGACGTTGAAGTGTGCGCGTCAACGGCGACACATGCTCGCATGCTTCGCCTGTCTGACAAATGCCTTCATTCAGATGTGGTTGCGCTCGCATTGGTGCACTGTGCATAACATGACCACGCATCAAGGTGCCCAATTTGCTCTTATCTGCACCAGCAGCATTGACCATCTTGCTGCATTGAGCATCGATATGTACCATGCATGTGATGCAAGCGCGCCTTCGGCTTGCTTGACTCCCTAGTCTCAATTTCACATGTCAGATTGGCTTTCACATGTGCCTTGACTGCAGGAGAGTTCCAGGAGCACCACTGCCCCGCCTGCCGCCTCTGCTGCACGCAGCGGCACAAGCGGTCCTTCAGCCAAGCCTCACAGCGCACTCAACCTCACTTGGCCCAAGAAAGCGCCAGCGCCTTTCACCACCAAATCGTCAGCTGCCCTGGTTGACCTATTGGATGAGTACCGCGCTACCAGCCCCACTCGGACTGCCGTGCCACGATCGCGCCCCGCCAATCACGACCACATGAAGCTGGTGCTGCCAAAAACTGCTAGTGCCCGCGCCGGTGGCGCTGCGGCGGCGCACACAGCTCCGCAGCAGAGAACGTCCAAGGTGTCGGCCATCATGCAGACGCTGGCGCAGAAGTCGGGCGCCATGGCAGCAGCGGCGCCAGTGCCTCGCTCCGCAACAGCAGCAGCAGCAGCAACAGCAGCAGCGCCGGCGGTAGCGGCCCGTGCTCCGGCAGCGGCGGCAGCAAAGCCGGTCTGCGCGGCGCCGCCAGAAGCGGAAAATGCAGCGCCGCTCGACACAGCTCCAGCACCAGCGACGGTGCCTCGCAAGCCGGCGAAAGTCGTCGACCCGGCGCTGGAGGCAGCGCGTCGAGCGCTGCTGTCACAGCAGGCCGTCTCTGTGCGCGAGTCCACGGACCCGAAGGCGCGGCGCGCGGCGCTGGACGCCTTTCACTACCTCGTGCTCGCAGGCTTCAGCGAGCCCGGCGTGCTGCACGGGCGCGCGCCGCTGCCGGTGCCGCGCGCGCCGGTGTGCTTCCAGAGCATGGAGCACTACGCGGACGTGTTCCAGGGGCTGCTGCTGGAGGAGCTGAGGGCGGGGCTGCAGGAGGCGGCGGCAGGGCGCTCCGGCGGCAGCGGCAGCAGCGGCGGCGGCAGCGCTGCGCATCTGCAGCTCGGCGGCGCCGCGCACGGCGACGACGTGGAGGTGCGCGTGCGCAGCAGCCAGCGCGAGAGCGACACGCCGTTCACCTACGTGACGTTCCATGGCGCGGGCCGCAGCGGCGGCGGCAGCGGCGGCGGGCGCGGCGGAGGCGGGGGGTACTCGCGGGACAACGACAGGGGGCAGGAGTTCAGCGGCAGGGACGGCATGTACCTGGGGGTCTTTGCGGGGCAGGACGTGGTGCTGCTGACGTGCCGGCCGGACGGCGGCGGCGGCAGCGGCGGCGGCGGCGGCAGCGCGCCGCTGCAGTGCCTGGCGCTGGTGGAGGAGGACCGCGACGCGCGGCACGGCGCGGCGGGGCGGGCGGAGGCGCAGTGCTCAGTGCGAGTCAAAGTCGTATTGGCAGATGACGGCGCTGCTGGCAGGGGCGGCGGCGGCGGCGAGGTTAGCGACAGCGAGCAGGAGCCGTGGGCGCAGCGCGGCGGCGGCGTGATCCCCAAGAAGGTGCGCAGGGGCGGCGCTGGGGGATATGGGGGGGCGCGCGGGGGAGGGGAGGGGGACAGCGGGGACGACGAGGGGGGTCCGAAGGGGCTTGCGGAGATGCTGTGTCAGCAGGGGCAGACGTGGACCGTGCGCAAGCTTGAGTCGCTGGTAACGTCAGGTGAGGCGTCATTGAAGTTGAGGTTATGTTGGCTGATCTATTTGCGCTGAGTAGCAGTGTCAACGCCCACGTCGTTTAGGCTTAGGGCTAGGCATACTTCTCGTCGTCACTCATGGCATCAGAGCGAGAGCATACTCCATGTTTAATAAGGGTTGCATCAGCAAGTTCACTTCTTGTCACATCAGGCAGCTCCGTCACTTCTGCGCGTTCACCATAAATGCTCAACTCATGTTCATGCTTTCGTCCAGTTGCTGCATAGGTGCTCGGTATGTTGATGTGCTGAGTTCAGTGGCGCATATGTGTGTATGGTAATGTCAAAAAGTACCAAGCACACCACAGTGCATGCACAGTGCGCGCTCTCTAAGCATCTGGTACACAACTGCACTCGTGCTCGTGAGTATACATACGCACTGTACATAACGGCGCTCGTGCTGATGCTCTGCGCTACATGACACGCAGTCAAGCTGCCATGGTGCCTCCACTGATCACTGCCACCACATCAGACGCGTTCATGCAACAGCCAATCCATGTGCTGTCTATGATCCATGGTTGTCAATTCAGGCCGGGAATGGGTGGCGCTGGCAAGCTTGCCCAAGCTATCACTAGTCCACCACCTGCTACAAGCGTCCAGCCACCCGCAGCTCGTCAGCGCCGACAGGGCCGCCTCCACCAGCAAAGGCAAACTTCAACTTCAACTGGTGCCGCCCTACCGCATCGACGCTCAGCACTTTCACGACGCGGTCGCACGCGTGCGGACGCTCAAGTCGGCCGGCAGCAGCAGCAGCGGCGGCCACGGAGGCAGCAGCAGCGTTCTTCCCCTGCACCTGCTGCGCGGCGTCTTGGCAGCGCTCAGCAGCATGCGCATCACGATGGAGGACCTGGACACGGGCGACATTGAGGACTTGACGTCCGTGTCGGAGTTCAAGAAGGAGGAGCACTGGGACGAGGATGTGCGGGCCGTCGCTGGGGAGGTTATGGGGGCCTGGCGAGCCGTGAACAAGGAGCGCAAGGCGGCCGGCAAGCAGCGAGATGGAGCCTGCAGCACTGGCGCAGGTGCTGACTGAAGTTGGCGTATACGCAGGGTATCATCCAGCACGTGAGGTATCATAAAACACAGAAAGTTAAGGTTTGCCACGTCAACACGACTCACGACGAGGTGTACAGTGCATTACCATGCTGTACGTGTCGATTGTGATGGTTGCCACAAACAGTTATCTTTCAAGTACCACCACACACTGGCGCAAGCGGTGCTGTGGCTGTACAACTCTGATCAGCCATGACAGCATAAATTTATCTGCCGCCTCGTTATTGCGTGACGGCGTGTTCACATAGAACCCACTCTCCGTTCCAGTATCGGGTGACCCCTGGCACCAAGCACATAGAATTGCTGTCTAAACTAAGCCTGCCCACCAAGACATGATATCAATGTCAAATCACATCATACGTCTGCACCGCTGCCCCCGCCTGCCCCTGTCCCAGGCGCGCTGCCGCCATGCAGCAAGGCCATCGCGCGCAAGCTCGCGGCGCTGGCGGCCAACAACGCGCAGCCCCCCGCCCCATCATCGCAGCAGTGCTCCTCACAGGCGAGCACCGAAAGCCTGAGCAGCGCTGCCACCGCGCCACCCGCGCCCAAGCTCATCCGGCGCGCCCTGTGGGAGGCGCTGTGCAGGGAGCACAACAGCGCTCAGCTCAAGGCCATATGGGACGCGGCGGCGTCGGCGGCGGAGCGGCGGCGGCAGCGCGAGCGGCTGGGGGATGCGGAGGGGGGTGCGGAGGGGGGTGGGGGTAGCGTGGCCTGCACTTCGGGGGTAGAGGCGCTGACGCTGCTGCAGGGGCCCCCAGGGACAGGTGCGTTCGTGTGTCGCAGCTGCCTCTGCTGCGGTGGCGTGCCGTGTAGAGGGGATGTAGTTGGGGGGATAGGACAGCGTGAAGTGGAGCAGCTGTGGCAATGCGGAGCGGCTGCGGCAGCAGCGCGAGCGATGCCACAGCCCCCCCCCCAGCACCCCGGGTCAGACTCTGTGCCGCATTTCTGTGCCTGATCTGGAAGCCGCCCAGGGTATGGCCAAGTGCAGCATAAGATTGAGAGAGGGTTGTATTGACAGGCAGTGGTGTTGAAGCAAGTGGATGGCTTTGAATGATGGGCGGTGTAGAAATTTGTCTTGCTACATGTGCTGAGCCGTTGTCACGGTGACAGTGCATGTCAACCTGCGGTATGCGCACCTTAGCGTGCGATGCACACCAACACAGGTCACGGGCCCTACTTCACGCTCTCAATGCATACCTTCCTCCTGCTGCTGCCGCTTGCCGCCATCGCTGCTGCAGGCAAGACCAAGACCATACTGGGCCTGGTGGGCGTGCTGCTGCACCGTCGCGCCGACACCACCGCGCTCAGCGCCGCCACGAGCGCTGCCACAAATCAGCAGCATCCGCAGCAGCGGCGGCCCACGGCGTTCACGGCGGTCACGCAGGCCCACGAGCGCCTGCTGCTGTGCGCGCCGAGCAACGGCGCCCTGGACGAGGTATGACGCCACCCTCGCGCAGCTGGAGGCTGACCCTAGATTTACGTAGTGTTTGCTTGTGAGGTTTGAGGGGTTTGTCGGTTGAGCGCTGCGCTCACATCCCGCGTCTCTGCCGTGTCGTGTCTCGCTCGCCGCGCGTGCAGCTTGTTAAGCGGCTTGTGGAAGAGGGAGTGCGGGGGCGCGACGGCAACGTGGTGTGGCCGCGCGTGATACGCATCGGGCGGCCGCCGCCGTCAGCGAGCGATGCTGTCAAGGCGGTGACACTCCACGTGCGGCTGACCAAGGAGCTGCAGGCGAACCCCGTGCGCCTGCAAGCCGACAGCTGCTGCGCGGACATCGACAGGCTGCAGACCAAGGTGCGTTGCTGCGGCCAAGGCAGTACTTCAAGTAGTCGAAGTCGGGAAGTTGCAGGAGCTGCAGAACAGAGTGTGCATTGTGGCGCTCTCTGTATCTGTACTACATGAGTACAGCCCCTGTACTGCGGGGGTATCATGACTTCAAGTACTGTAGGTTGGCAAATGGCAGTTGACTTGTTGCTGGAAGTTAGGGACTGTCAAGGAGACAGAGGTGGCTCATGGTGCAGTGGTGCTTTTGCTGTGTCACTGCCATGTGTTGTATGCTTTCGGACTTTCAGAAAGTGATGCAATGGACCCGGTGCGCTCGCCTGCCAGATTTGTTGACGACGCGTTTCCGAGTTTGTTTGCTCCTGCGAACTCCTGAAGTGCCAAGCTGCAGCGAGCTTGCGTTAGCGCGTGGCACAAGCGGTGGCAAGAGCAGCCACGAACACGTTTTAGACAGTGACTTGCAATCGCGCTGCTTGGCGGGCGATGAAAGTGGCGTGCATGGTCACAGTGCTTGGAGGTGCAGCCATGTTAGTGCGGGTGCCAATATGCTTCGTTTCAGCGACGCACGCACGACTTGCTCATGTGGCTGTTCTGTACTTGACGTTGTGTTCAAGAGGTGAAGTTTGCAGCAGGTGACTAGCCGCTGATGGGTCTCCAAGGCTCCCGAAACCATGCCGTGATGCCCTTTCAATCAATGCTGACTTGAGGTAGTGTGCAAGATGTGAAGTTTGCAGCAGGTAACTGACTGGCCGCTGATGGTTCTTCAACAAAGGCTCCCGGAATCATGACGAGATGCCCCTTTTAGCCAATGCTGATAGCCCTACCTTTCCCTTTTTTGCTGTGCAGCTGGATGGCCTCAACGCTCAGCTAGACAGCGCGTCGGGAACGGACAACGGCGTGCTGCTGGTGCGGCGCAAGGAGATACTGCAGGAGCTGGGGGTGAAGCGGCGCACGCGGCGGACGCTGTTCAAGCAGCTCGACAGCGAGCGCAAGCGCTTGCGCAACAACCTCCTGTCCAATGCGCAGGTGAAGTTGTAGTTCTCATTGATCTGACCAGGTCCACTAAGGAAGAACATTGAGATTAATGCCCAGATGAAATGTGCCCCTAAGAAAATTAGACTGTGCTGCGCGTGCCGCACAATTCTGGTGTGGTGTCCATCATAGCAAGCCCAAGTCTGGCTTTTAGCAAGTAAATTGCACACTGCATGGGTGCTGAACGGGGTGCACTGTGAATCACTTGGTCGACTGCGTCAGCCAGCGTTTTAATGATATTGTCGGCCAGGATCTCACCCTCTTGAGTGGGATTTGCTGATGCAGCAGTGCTCTGCCAACAGCTTGACAGCAAGCACACCGTAGCACAGGCGGGACGAGTAGAGTAGCTAGAGTGCAAGCGCTACTCTACTATTACTTTGCACTCTGCTGACAGGGGCGTTGGTGTAGAGTGGTCGAGTACACAACACTCTAGTTGGCAGGCACTTTTTGAGTCGAGCGCGAGTGACAAGTATTTCTCCCACGCTGTATCTCTCTCGCACCCATGCCGTCAAACTGCAACCCCATTCAACTTCAGCTTCAACCTCCCCCCGCGGCACCGCGCTCAGGTCGTGTGCGCCACGCTCGCGGGCGCGGGCCACCAGGACCTTGTGGAAGCCGTGTACCTCTCCGGCAAGGGCTTCGACCACGTCGTGGTGGACGAGGCCGCGCAGGCCGTCGAGACGGCAGTGCTCATACCGCTGGCCCTCGGCTGCAAGCGCCTGACGCTGGTGGGGGACCCGCGCCAGCTGCCGGCGACGCTGAAGTCGCGCGCGGCGGCGCGCGCGGGCCTGGAGGCGTCGCTGTTCGAGCGTCTCGAGCTCGCTGGCCACGCGCTCCACATGCTCGACACGCAGTACCGCTGCCACCCGGCGATACGCGCGTTCCCGAGCGCGCGCTTCTACGGCGGACGCCTGAGCGATGCCGCGGCGATCGCGACGCGCGCCGCGCCGCCGCACGCCGCCGACCCCGCCCTCGCGCCCCTTGTCGTGTATGACCTCGGCAGGCACGGCGCGGAGGAGCAGCACGGCGTCAGCCTGCAGAACTCGGACGAGGCGGCGTTCGCGTTTGACGTGGTGGCGCGGCTGAGGGGGGGGCGCGGGGGGGCGTACGGGGCGGCGGCGCGCGGGCGCGTGGCGGTGATCAGCCCGTACCGCGCGCAGGTGACGCGCATCAAGGTGAGGCTTTGTTGAAGTTGAAGTTGAAGTTGAAGTGGCACTTGAAGTTAACGCGGTGGGCTGCCGTGTGCTGCGTGGGGGCGTTCTGCGTTGGTGATGGCAGCGTTTGGCAGCAGCCTCAGAGTGAGAGATGGCATACTCTACATGACTGTGCCAAGAGTAATGTTCGTGATCCTGATCATTGCTCATGCCCTGCTCCTGAGCAGTGTACGGGCATTTTCTATTCACCTAGCAGCGCGTCGCAACATCACATTGATGACGATCATGCACCACATTCCTTAATGAGTGAATGAATTCACGCCGTGCAGCGCGAGTTCCAGCAGCGGTGGCGCGCACCGGACTGCCCCTGGCAGGAGTTTGTGGAGATAGCCACGGTGGACTCGTTCCAGGGCCGGGAGGTGGACACCATCATCTTCTCGTGCGTGCGCGCCAACCGCGGCAGGGGCATTGGCTTTCTGGCCGACCAGAGGTGCGCTGCTTGCTGCAGCAATGCTCAGTATATTCCATTGTTTATGCGGTCATGGCCATGTTGAGCTGCGCCGCAGACGATTTCATGTGGTGGTCGGCGGGTTCATCACAGCTGGCAGCCTTTGCGGTTTTCAAGCGGGATCATCAGATGCCGTTCTCGCCTGCCGCAGCCATTGATTACCAGCACTGTGTCACTAAGCACTGACGCATGGCACCAGCGATGCTCAACTTCAACTTTCAGTTCCTCCGCTCCGCGATGGACAGGCGCTAACTGCCATGCATACGCCGCACTGCACTTTTCTGCAACAGGCGTATGAACGTGGGTCTCACGCGCGCGCGACACAGCCTGGTCGTCCTGTGCTCCGCCGACACCCTCCGGCAAGATCCCGTATGGTCGGAATTCCTCGACGCAGCAGCGATCAACGGCCGCGTAGTGAGCACGCACGGCCGCGATTTCACCGCCCTCTACGAGCAGATTCAGGAGAGGCACGCTGCCGACTCCGCTGCTGCTACTGCTGCTGCTGCTGCCGAAAAGCCTGCTGCCACTGCCGCTGCGGCGGGTAAGGCGGAGCTGTCTCAGCACAAGGAGAGCTCCGCTGGTGCTTCAAATCGGCCTGATGAGTCGAGCGCTGCCACTAGCAAGCGCGACAGCGCCGTGCACGATGACAGCGCGCGCGCCAGTCGCAAGCACGGCAGCGGCAAGTCCAGCAGCAGCAAACACGATACCGGCAGCACACAAGAACGCGACCACACGCAACAAAATGGTGGCCACCGGCGCCAGGGAGAGAGGAGCAGTGGCAGCGGCAGCCGCGCCGAAGCTCGACATGATCGTGCGCGCGGCAGCAGCATGGAGGCTCGGCGCAATCGTGAGCACGGCAGCAGCAGAGACGGCAGCAGCGGCAGGCGTGACGGCAGGAGCAACGGCGGCGGTCACAGCGGCAGCAGGCACGACCGCGACCGCGCAAGCAGCGAGAATGGCAGAAGGGGTGAGAGGAGCAGCAGCAGCGGCCGCCATGCAAGCCGGCTCCATGACAGCAGCAGTCAGCACCGCTCCCTGTGTACGGAGGCCAACGGCGGCGACCGCGCTGGCGGCTCACACCAGCAGAAGCGGCCTGCCAGCGACAGCAAGGCTGCTGCCGGCGGCGCTGATGTCAAGGGTGTGTCGGCTGCTGATGGCGCTGCTGCCATGCCAGTGCTGAAGCGCAAGCGGCGGGACCCCTCACCAACTTCAGCCCGGCCGGCCGCCGCAGACCGCAGCACAGCCGACAGAGCCAGCTACAACGGCAACAGCGGCCAGGCTGCGGTCCGCGATGCCGGCGACCGGCGACATGGTCATGGCGATGCTGCGGAGGCTGCTGCGCCGACAGCCATCAAGCGCAAGCTGCGCGACGCGACCATGCCTGCATCACCGTCGCTCACACACTTTGCCACCACTAACGGGGGCCAGAGTGGCGGCGGTGCCAAGTTGACGGTGGGTGCTGCGAGCAGCGGCGGCGGCGGCGGCGCTGCTGCCGCCGGTGCCTCGGGCGGCGGCGGCGCGGCAGCGCCAGCAATCAAGCGCAAGCGGCGCGACCCCTCACCTGCCGCAGGGCACGGCAGCGGCGATCACGACAGAAAGAGCAGCGGTGGCGGCGGCGGCGGCGGCGGCGGCGGCGGCGGCGGCGGTGGCGGTGGTGGCGGCAGTGGCGGCGGCGGCAGCGGCGGCGGCGCTGCTAGCACAGGGTCCAGATATGACAATGCGGCATCGGCGGCGCGCGGCGGCGGCACTGTGAGCGATCGTGCCGCCATCGCCCCTTCGGCTTCGAGCCGCGGTGCTGCCTCTGTAAAGCCTGCCAGCAGCCATAGCAGCGCTGGGGCGAAGGCGCCTAGTATCATGCCGCCGCCGCCCGTCATTTTCAGGTTTGGTGAGGGGCCCGTCGATCGCGATGCCGCCGCTGGCATTACGCAGAGCAGGGTGCACGGCGGCAGCAGCGGAGCTCACAGCAGCAGTGCTCAACACAGCAGCAGTGGTGCTGGAAATGGCGCTGTCAGCTGCAACTCGGTGGTGCATCCCCCAGTTCCTGCACGGGATGGAGCGGGTGGCGATCCATCAATGCGTACATACAGGCAGGGGACGAGCGGCCAGGGGGATGGTCTCAGCAGGCCTAGCCCCGCTCAGCACGATGCCAGTGACAGATCTAGCAGAGGCAGCAGGCCGCCTGTCAGCAGCAGCAGCAGCAGTGCTCAGCATCGTGTCGACGCAGGCCGTGGCGGCGGCAGCGGCGGCAACTCCAGCAGCCAGCACAACAGCGGGGGTCGGCGCGGTGAGGGAAGCGGCGCAGTCAGCAGCAGCGGCATGAACACCGGCGCTGCCAGCAGCAGAGGCCACAGCAGCAGGGACAGGGGCGGGCATGCTGCGGGCAGTGGCGGCGGCAGCGGCGGCTCGCGACATGACAGCAGCCATGGCCACGCGGGTGTCAGGGCTGACGGCAGCAGCGGCGATCGCGATCGCAGCAGCAGTGCCCAGCAGCAGCACATCCGTCCCAAGCTGCGCGATGCGGGCGGCAGCGGCGGCGGCAGCAGCAGACAGCCCGGCCGTGACACGCACACCTCGACCGAAAGGACAGGAGCCGGTAGCCGCAGTGCTGGGGCAGGCAGTACACGCACAGGGGGTGGCGCTAGTGAGGCAAGGGGGGACGCAAGGGGGGGCGGGGGTAGCGGAGCGTCGTGGCAGCGGCGGTCGGACGCTGCCCAGCGGCTGGCAGCAAACAGGGACATGGCGCAACCTGTGGGAAAGCCAAAGTCGTGGAGAGATGTCGAGGCGAAGGATAGGCACGGCGGCAGCACAGGCCGGCAAGGCGGTGGCACTTCACGGTCTGAAAGCAGCAACCCTGGTCCCGTGATCAAGAGGAAAGGGGCAGTAGCAATCAGCACAGAGGATTCTAGGGAGCCGTTGTTTTGCAATTCAGGCCAGCCTCCGGGAAAGCGTCCCAAGGGTGCTCAGGCGTTTGCAAAGCCCAGCAAATTGTTTTAGATTTTTGTTAAGTGGGAGTGTTGGGAGGATGGGATGTATGAAACACGTTGTAAATACGTCTCAAGGCTTCAGAGCACAAGAGGAAGAGCACCCAGTGCCCTCGCGTTGCTTCACATCCACACTAGCATGCACCCGAGCCGAGTGGTCTCGTTGACACATTCCCTTGCTCTTTGCACCCAGAATATACGCTTGGCATCAACTCTGCTGCATCTTCTTTCAGCGCACCCTTTGACGGCCTGCATGCACATGTGTGTCGGTGCACCACTTCTGGGGTGTCACAACGGTTTCATGAATTTTTAGCTTTGAACTGTGGCTGGGGGTCGTGCCAGCCGCGCCGAGGGTCTTTTCTGAGACGCAGTTCGCAGGCTGGTGGCGCGAAGGCAAGCGTGGGGTGAAAGCGCTGAGCTGAGAGGGTCCGAAAGAGCGCTCGTCGTGGCTGGTGGTGGCAGTCAGTCACGCCGTGCGAATGGTCGTCTGGGGTGGGTCTGACCATGTCGCTGCGGGGAGCGTGCTAGCAAGTGCTGATGGTGATGGCGTGTTCGGAGACCATGGCGCAGACGTGCAACATTCGAGGCAAAATGCATTGGCAAAACAAGTGAGTGAGTAGATTTAGATTGTTCTCCGTTGCGCACCTCGCGAGCTCCAGCTTTGTTGTTGCTCGTAACATGCCGATGCCTTGGCGGCCTTCGCTTCCAGCACGTGTGCGACAAAATTACAATGTCACCAACATCATCCTCCTGTGACTGCTAGTTACGTACACGTTAATGCCAGTGTTGGCATTGCAGTGCAGCAGCAGGTTTCACACTTACTGTTGACAGACAGCGGAGGAGCCGCACCAGGCTCTAGGTATATCACGCAATGCGTTCACTGAACACATGCAGCTACCACACAAACACTTTCTTTTTCTCAGGATCGCTCCCCTTGCGAAGGCAGCAGCTCCCTGCCGCACTCAGCGAAAACGGGGTGCACGTACAGCACGAGCACTAGCACAGGCGGCAGCAGCGGCGGCGGTGGTTTCCTAGGCGCCAACTCCCTGCGGTTGCACATAGATGCAGACTGCAGCCCTCCCACTGTTGAATGCACGCCGATAACGGCAGGGAGCCCTGTAAGCGACAGCGACATGGTCATTCCCTTGAGAGGGTTTGCTCGAACGAGGTCGTGCAAGGTGCTGTGCCTGGCCATGTCGGAGAGGACGTGGGAATCGCAGTTTCCAGGTAAGACCTGTGAGCTTAGTGAAGTTGAAGTTTCATGAGGTACTGTAACTGCACAAACAGGTGACGGTCCCATGTGACTGCACTCGCACACGTGAAATTGAGGGTTTTAGTGGTCCCTGGCTTCGTGGCAAGCTGCTACAATGCTGCGTACTTAGACAACAGTTCCGTGTGCTTGACATTGTGTCGGATGAAGGCAAGTGGTGTGCTGTGTTGGAGAGGGCAAGTTTTGTGTCCACTGTCATGGATTGGCCTGAATGCAGTGTATTTCCGCTCGGCTACAGTAACAAAGCAGCAGCCAGTGGTAAATTGGGGCTTGCAACAGGTTTTTCATTTGAAGGGTCTGCCGCTTTACACATTTCTGCAGTCTTTGACCTAGACATCAAGTTTTTGTTGTTAGTCAAAGCAGAAGCTACCAACAGTATCAGCTTGCAGTGCCTCTTCACCAGACTGCCATTCCAAACTGAAGTCCAGGCTGGTGCACTATATAGGCCTACACACATCATGTGAGCACGCACCATTACTGTCATTTCATTCTAAAGTCAAGGCTCATGTGTTCTGTCCACCCACAAACACCTTGCATGATTCGTGTCAAGACAACATATGTCAAAGTTTACAGTCAACAGGTATTGAAGTTTGCCTTCTGTGACGCCCCCCTTTGTAGGCGAGCTGCTGCTGAACGTCGACTACGTCAACTGGCTTAACGCCTGGGACGTCAGCGGCAACGGCAGCGGCGCAGAAAACGGCACAGGCAACAGTACTGCGCACGACGTCAGCGCAGGGGACATGGGGGATTCCTCCACACGAACCATTTTGCGGCACGCACTTGTGCTCACGGATGCAGCGATGTACTTGCTCAATGTGAGATTGGAGACACGGGTGGCTGCTGAAAGTGCGCGATGCGGGGGTTCTGAAGGGGGGGATGCATTCGGAGTGGAGGACGTGGGGCTGGACGTTGAGGAGGAGGGAGGTGACTCTCCGCCGCCGTCGCCCATCAGGCACCGCCGACTGTGAGTCCCAACTTCAACTTGTGCGTGTTGATGAGGCAGAATGTCAGGGGCCGCAGAATGCTGGCATTGGTGTGTTAGGGTAATTGAAGTTTCATGAGGGAGCTTCAACTGAAGAGGAAGAAGGTGACTGCCACCATGTATGCTCAGAGCATTTGTACACACTCCTTGTGTTGTTGGCGCACTTGTGGGCACTGCTGTTAATTCACACTGTGTCGTGTCGTGAACTCTTCAGGACACCCACGTTTTGTGAACATGCCATTGCAGACTCATACGGAATGCTGCCGCGTTCAACAGCACTGCATGTTTTTACTCTGCACATCAAGGTGATCATATTTTGCAGCCAAATTATGTTAGGCTGGATTAACTTCGACTTCTTATTTGAGGTTACAGGACGAGGCTGCATCGCTGAACTGTGCCGTCACCGTGTGCGCGCTCTGCTCTGCCCGCAGACCAACCTGGGGCGCCGCCGCTGCATCGGACATATCGTCCCTCACAGTGCTACACCGTGTAAGGCCGCAAGACATTGAGGAACTGCTGCTGCCATACACGGCATTCACGCTGCCGAATGGCGAGGAGGTGGCGCAGAGAAGCGGCGATATGGTGGTTGCCACTGCCAGTGGAACCAAGTTCTGGCTGCAACTTCGGTCCAATGAGGTGTGAATGTGCTGTTACCATTTTCTTCGTACCAACAGACTTTGGTGGCTCTGCCACTTGCATGTAGGTCCAGGCCTGACTTTCATGTGTATGTATATTAGGGTTTGGTACACTGCATTATGTTTGGGCACAGCAAACAGGGGATGGTTGAATGATTGCCACGCCCAATAGCTCTATGTCCTTTTTGCAGCTCAGATTCATGTAGTGGGGGTTGTATATGGCAAGCAACAAAAGCCGCCATTGGCTTGAAGCAACAGGTACTGTGATGCTTCGGCTTTGGTCTGACCCTGACCCTTACCTAACCCTAATGGCCAGGTTGGTGACTCACCTTTTTTGCTAAGGGTACTTACTCTCTGAGTGTATCACCTCCTGACATGATGCCATAGACAATGCACACCCAAGGCGTTAACCACATCTTCAACTCCCATCTTCAACTTCTTCAGTCGCGGAGCACTGCTGTGGACATCCTGGAGCGCTGGCACGCGAAGCTGTGCGACGGCAGCGAGCTGCTGCTCACGCCCGTTCCCGATCTTCAACTGCTCAGCACAATGACAGCAGCAGCAGAGGAAGAAGCGCAAGAAGATGACAGCCTCCCTAGCGCAACAGCAGCAGCAGCAGCAGTCGCCGCACCCTCTGCTGCACATGCGTCGCGCGATGCGCCAAAACGGTCCGACAGCGCGCCGGCACCACATGCTGGTCACCAACTTCAACCTGGCCATACAGCAACGATCAGCGAGCAGCCGGAATCAACGGCAACGGCGCCGGTCAAGTTGAAGTCTGGCAAGGCGGAGAAGCGGCCAGCGTTTGGGCCCACACAGGCGCCGCGCTCTGCTCACGAGCGGGCGCGGCGGCGGTCGGTCGGGCGCTCTGTGAGCCGTGGCCGCAGGCACAACGACGTGCAGCAGCAGCATCACGATGAGCATCCGCCGTGTGTGATCATGTAGAGTTACCGTCCGGGGGGGCAGGTTTGGGAGACGGGGGGGTAGAGAGAGGGGAGAGGGGGGGGGGGCTTCCTGTACAGGCCAGCTAGCATGTTTTGGGCTTTCTTTCTCGTCAGGGCGTGCATGCGGTGGCGCGTTCGTGTGTGTGTGTTTGGTATCTCATTCATTTTCTCACTTATTTAAGCACGAGAGGGGGGTCTTTACTGCGGACTGGGACGTAGTGGGGAGCGTTGCTGCTGCACGCTTGGGCGCTTGGCCACACAGATGCTGTACGCGCTGTGTCACTTGGTCTTTGCATGTGCTGTTTGATTTTGTCGTGTGTGGTTGGTTGTGTTGCACTGTGTATCAATAAACCCTTTACAACGTCTACTGGTGTGTTTGTGATTCACAACAACAGTGCTGCGGCAATTTTTTGTCAGTCGCATGAGTGTGTTGCCTGCACTGCGTTGAAGCATTAGCTGTGTGTTCACAGCATACACACATGAGCTTGCTAATGCCAAAGCTCGCCGCTTGCAATTGTACTTTTTATTAATTCTCGCTCAGGGCGCGAAAAAGCCCAGATGATTGGCATCTAGCTGTAAGGAATCTACATGTCGTATGACAGTTGTACCTCTGAGCTTCGCCCTCTGAGATTCGCCAGCAATGAGCGTATTCAGGATTTGGCACGATCATGAAGAAGTTGCTCAGTAGCACCGAGCGAACTGCTCATGATGAAGGCACACACTGACAGAATGCCAGTGTGTAGCACAGTACGCACGGTCAACAACACAAATCTGACTGCATGCGATTGCCCGAGTGCAACACATGTGAAGATGGATGAGGATGTAGTGACGGGAGAGCTGCCATTGGGTGATCACGTCAGTGCTCATTTAGACACTTGGAAGTCATCACAAGCTACCATTCATCTAGGCTTTTTGCGCCCTGAGCGAGAATTAAAAAGACACTTTCAAAAGTCACACGACATGCAGATTCCGTACAGCAGCATCAAATTAGACCATCATCTGGGCTGTTTCGCGCCCTGAGCGAGAATTAATAAAAAGTACACTTTTAGGCTCTGGCAGCAAGCTTGATGTCAATCTTCTGAGCGTTTGAGCCCTGATCAAAAACTCATAAAACGCACAACTAGTAACTACACTGCTGGCGTGCTGCAAGCACAGGCGGGTAACCAACAGCAGTTGCCCATCAGAAACAGCAAGTGGTAGTTGAGCATTCTTTGTGGCAATTGACCACAAGTGACTTGAGCAATGCATGGACATGCAGTCCTTTGGTGACATTTCAATGCAGCACCATGTTCACAAAGGCCGCACACCAAGGCAATGCACATTTGCTGCACTGGCACTGTCAGGACCAAGCCTCTTCCAGCATATGCAGTGCACGCACAGCGCATCGGGGTAAAATAGTCCATGTACATGTGCCAACTTCAACGCTGTGCAATGGCTACCTACATGCGCCCAGAGGCAATCTATCCTGGTCTGGTGCCAGCGCTGCGACAGTATATCTGCCGTGTCATGTGTGTTTTTTGACGGTGGTGCCTGCCCTGTTGTGAGGAAAGAGCTCTCAAGGCACTTCTCATTGATCTACCTATATATACTACGCGCCACTCGGCGGTGGACAAGCCTAAGCTCAACATGGGTGACGCCGCAAGCGCCAGTCATAGTCAATTGCTGCTCCCTCACCAGCATCCTCTGACAGGTGGTGCCGTGCATTGAAGCAGTGGCTGAAACTTGAGGCTTGTCGTTGGAGTGCCAGGACTGGACAGGTGAAGCCGCAGACTCAAAGTGACGTGCGCTGCGCTTGCGCATCTCTCAGCACCCCAACTTCAACTGGGACAAACTTCAAGTAGGGTTTCACTTAGCCCCCGGCCGATACCCAACGGACCCCCCCTCCACGTCATCCTCCTCCCCGCTGCTATCGCTGCTGGTGCTATCAATGCCGTGCGAATGCCGCTTCTTGCGCGCCTTCCCCTTGCCCAGCCCCCCGGGTCCCCCCCCGCCCAGAATCATGGGCCTGGCAGCCCCCGCCGCGCCGGCGCCGCTCCGCTCCAGACTCGTGAGTCCGACTCCCGACTTCTTACTCCGACTCTTGTTGGCCCCGGAGCCCTTGCCCTTAGCGCCGCCGCCGCCGCCGCTGCGGCTGCCCTTGCCGCCGCCGCCGCCGCGCGCGCCGCCGCCGGTGCCCGCCGTCGCCATCTCCTTCTCCAAATTGTCGAGGATCGGCTTGAGCGTCGGGGCGCTGAGTTGAAGTTCACCGTCCTTGACGATGTTTGCCGCGGCGAGCGCGATTTGGTGCGTCGCGCCGTTGAACTCCGCGGCGTTGGCGGCGATGACCCGGAGGTCCGCGAGGAAGGCCGCGGCAGTGGCGTACGCCTGGTTGGACGCGTTGCGCTTGAGCGTAGAGAGGTCCATGGGGTTCTTGATGCGCGCCTTGTAGTCATGGTACCAGTCCAGCTTGCCGTGCGTGGCCTTGGTGATGGGCTGCTGGAAGGGGAAGCTGTCGGGCCGCTGCCACAGGATCTCCAGCACCTCCTTGAGCCTGCGTTGAGGTATGTAGGTATGTACATGAGCGATGTCGTTTGAAAGGGTGATCGGCAATGCGCATTGAGACACTTTCATGGTGTTCATGGAGACACAAGCAGACTCTGGGTGCAAGTCCATGGACATCCACCATCTGGGCTTGTTTGCGCCCTGAGCGGGAGTCAATAATGAGTACATGGACCAAGCGCGATCGGTCACGTATGGTGTGCGTAAATGGCAGTCGCAGTGTCAGCAGGGCATGCGTGGACGTATGAGCACTGCTGTGCAACAGGCGCATGAGCATGTAGCACAGATGCGGAGCAAGCAAACATCATCATGCAATCATATCGCACCGCAACAACGAGTTACAGGCAACAGCAGCAGGCAGCCTACTCACTGGTGCAATAGTGGTTCGTTGATGCTGCGCTCTGTGCAAGTGGCGGAATATTCACCACCTCACGCACATGCGCTGGTCCCAGTATTGCACACGTCAAATGGTCAGGTAGACTGATATCGCCGTTGCAACAACATCCACCAAGTATTTCTACTAGAGTGGGGTCTAAGTAGTCGTAGGAGAAGGTCAGCATTAAAGTCAAGTTGGGGTGTGGGGTGGGCAAGAATCAAGCCTAAGTTACAGTAGCTCACCGCTCCTCAGATAAGAAAGCGGAGACTGCTGCATTTGTGATTAGGCTTGCAGAAAAGAAGCTTAGAGGTAATATTGAATTAGGGGTAGGGGGTGGGCTAGCCCTAGGTGAGGGTTTGAGTAACAGGGAAGCGGGAGAAACATAAGTTTGGATGAGCAGGGTGTCAGGCGACGGTGGCAGAAGGGCAAGGATTGGGTCAGGTTTGACGCTGCAGGAGAGTGCAAAGTAGCCCTAAGGTAGGGTTTGAGTAGCTCACCGCTCCGCAAACTGGGAAGCGGGGGACTGCCGCCGCGCCCCCCCCGCGCGTCGTGCAGAGCCCGAAACCGCCGTGTGCGCCCTCTTGTACAGGTTGCGCTCTGCCTCTCGGCCCTCCTCTGCCTTGCGCTTCTTGTCAAGCTGTGCCTCTTGCAGGCGCCGCTTGAGGTAGCTGAGCTTCAGGGTGGGTTTGCTCTGCGCCGCGGAAGAACACGGAGCGTGCGCGGTGCCGGCAGCGTGAGTTTTGAGGGTGCGCTGCGCAGGAAAAGATGCAGATTAATGCTGGGCACTGGTAATTCTAACTCTTTCCCTAATTGTAACCCTAATCCCACCCCTAACCCTGCGGCCAAGATAGGCCAATCTAACGCACGTACTGATTACTGACTGATGCTGAGCACTGGTGTCTAGCGCAGGTGACCTGCCATCGTGCGTTAGGCCTCAGAGGTACCGCAACAAGAAACACATGCTGTTAGAGCTATGCTTTAGTGAAGCAGGCACGCGAGACAGACACTGTTGAATCACACGACTCAATCACACCCCTGCCGATCCGCAGCAAGAAGCAAACCATAACTACGGTACTTGTCCAGACTGGTCACTGTCCGCGCCCCCGATAAATTACTGATGCAGCACGCACATACATTCTTGTGCATGGCCGCCTTGCTTTGGGTCTAGAATCATGTAGCTAACCCTCATTCTAAACCTAATCCTCACCCCTACCCTTCAGGAATATGTGCATCTACAGCTCTAGCACTGTCAACTCACTGCCCTAGCCCTAGTAAGCCCTCCTGGCAACGCCGGTCAACCCTAATCCTGCTGACATCGCACAGCTCATGTTGAGGCTGGGTCCCGCTCTGGCACTGATGTGGCTATTCATGATCACTAACCCTAACCCTAACCCTAACCCTAACCCTAACCCTTACCCTAACCCTAACCCTAACCCTAACCCTAACCCTACCTAACCTTAACCCTAACCCTAACCCTCCCGGTTCCTAATGATCACTTCTTCTAGCAACACATGCACTAGCCGCCAGTCTAGTGCCTGCTTGGGTCTGTTGTTTGTCCATCTCTGCCAAGCGGTGGATGGTGAGCTAACCCTGGTCACCTGCCCCTATCCCTAAATATGCTCTCACCTACATGTGCTAACCCTAGCCGAACCTGCATCCACCCAATGCTGAAGCAAAATCACGGAGCCATACCTCCGTGCCGTTCATCAAATCACGCCACCCCGCCGCTAACCCTGAGCCTAGGTCATACTGCTAATCCTAAGTCTAGGTCATGAAACCCACCTCGTCCAGCGAATCGTAACCGATATCGTCGCGCGTAGCGCACGGCCGTGGTAGGAAGTGTGCCAGCGGTGCTGCAGCATCCTCTGGGGACCGCGGTTTGCGCGCATTGCGCTCCAGATCCTCAAGCCGTCTCACTTTATCCTGCGCAAACTCGAATCTGCGCAGTGAGGGGGAGGGGGGAGGGGGGAGGGGGTGAGCTTGCCATTGAGACTAGGGCTAGGGGTTGGGAAATAATGTCGTCTCCGCAGGCGGCAACGAGTTGCACTTGCAGTAGTACCACTAATGACGAAGGGCACTACGCTGCTCAGCTTGAGGAGAAGAGGTAGCTGCCATAGCAAATGACACCCAGGTCATTGCAGATATAGCCATCTCCAAGCTATGCATACCAGCACTTGCGCACTACCTTACAGTGATAGTCCCTGTCCCCTCCTCATTCGGCGCTCAATTCCCTTCACAAAGCGATTGGCGCACTGTGCCCTCAGATACGGGGGGTAGGGGTTTGAGCTACCTCGCCTTACCTGAGGGTAATGGTCTCCGTCCCATCCTCATTGATGCGGCGCTCGATTCTCTTCACCACGCGCTTCGGACACTGCGCCCCCAGCCCCCTTGCCAGCTCTGCCATATGCGCCGCATGCTTGGCTGCGCCCGTGAGTGGCGCGCCGCCGTCTGCTGCCGCCGCGCCGGGAGTGGCGTTGGCAGCGCTGCGCTCCATGCCGCGCTCCGCAGCGAGCTGTCGGTTCATCTCCTTGAGCTCCTGTGGATAGGATGCGGGTGATGCGGGATCGTGGTAGGAGTTAGAGTGAAGTGAAATTGGAACTTCAAGAAGGCTCAGCAGAGTGGCGTTTTGGTGGTGCTCCGCTCCATGCCGCGCTGCGCCGCAAGCTGTCGGTCCATCTCCTTGAGGAGGTACGAGTTGGGCTTCTCCTCATCGCGCTGTGCCTCCTAACCCTAACCCTTTAGGGCAGATGCGATGCTTCACCCTAACCCTACTATAGCTCAACCCCCTACTCACATCCACCCCCTCTTAACCTCATCACCCTTACCCTCACCCCTACTTCAACCCTAATTGTGCGCCGTACCTTCTCCTCGTCACGCAGCGCCACTTCCATCATTGTCGTCGACGCCTGCCAAATCAGATCCGCCATGCCCTGCTTCTCCCTAACCCTAGCTCAACCCCCGGCCCACGTCCTCATCGCCCTAACCCTAACCCTACTTCAACCCTACTTGTGCCGTACCTTCTCCTCGTCGCGCTGCGCCACCTCCATCATCGTCGTCGGCGCCTGCCGAATCAGATCCGCCATGCGCTGCTTCTCACTGCGCGCAGCCTCCTCATCTTGAACCCCCTCAAACAGTGCCTCCAGGTCTTCATCATCATCGTCGCCGCTGCCTGCGGCGGCGCCGCCCGCTGCTGCCGCCGCCGCGGCTTTTGCGGCGGCGTCACTGGCGGCGGCGGCCTTGCGGATTTGTTTCTCGCTGCATTTGAGATAAGAGCATAAATTTAATTAGCATACACAAGCACAAATATAAGCACAAATATATGTTGAAGCCAGGTGCTGACTGTAAGCACAGGGTTAGGGTTAGGGTTGGCTACCAAAAACACATTACATACCATACATATGAGTCACATGTGTATATGAGTCATGACGTATGCTCATGTACAAAGTGCATACATGCTGTCGCTGCGCAGCTGCTAGCGTGTAACATCAGACAGCACGAAACGTATGCAGAAAGCGCAATGCGCATATGTACATGCTGTAACTGCGCAGCATTCACAGCATCAAGATGCGTGCCGGAAAGAGGCTGTCGCACGACAATGCGATAAAACATCTGCTAGTCAACGCGCGGTAGTGCGTTGTGGTGAGTCACTGCATGAGACATCGAGGTATACGGTTATTGCAGCCTTCGAGGTATCACCTGCACCCCAATCCACTAAGTGTGCAACGGAAGACTCACTCTTACAAGAAAGGTGAGAAGAGAAACAGTCAGTAATGTACGCCAGCAGTGCACAGGGGGTGTACTGCAGCGTGTATAGATACATACCTGTAGCCTTTAACGTCTTCTTCGCCCAGGCTCAATGCATGCGCCTGCCGCTCCCATATTTCCTGTACAGCAGCAGCAGCCAAGCAGCAACATAGTGGTTGTATTAAGCTGCCATCGACATTGGTGCTGGCACTGCAGATTGAGAGCAAAAACTAGAAAATGGATTCAAATACTTCCAGAGTACAGCACCTGGTCCTTGCTTGCATCACGATGTCGTTGTGATAGAATGACTAATGTCCACAGTGTCAGTTGGTCCAACAAACGTGCGCCAATGACACATGCATACATTTGGGCAATGTGGCACGCATCTATTGTGGGCAAGTACGAGCATCACTGCTGGGTGCATGTCTGTCTCACCTGTATGTTATGTCGGTACTGTTTCTTCTCGCCGGCGGTGCTCTTGCGCGGCTTGCGCGTGAAGCGTGACACGCTGCAGCAGGCATGAAACAAATCAGTGATCAGCCATGCGCTCGCAATATATACTTTTTTTTTTTGAAGTCAGATGTAGTTGCAGCGAAACAGTGCACGTGCTGCATGCGCACACCAGACACAAACAGGTCAGTGAACATGTGTGAAATGCGACATGCGTGATCCTGGCACAATTCGGGCTAGAGGGGCGTGTGCAGTGCTCAAAACTACGCTGCCCCCTGAGGGGAGTTGCAGCGCTCAACAGCGCAAACGCAACAGACATTGGGAAACAAAGCCGCAAGTAGGCACGCACCCAAAAATTCAACATCAGGATTAGCGCTGATGGCACTCGCTTGATCCCTTAGTGTTAGGGTTGGTGTTAGGGCTAGGGTTAGGAGACATGAGCGAGTGCAGCGCAGAAGGAGTTCAACATGATTCCATACATAATTGGCCGTGCTTGATGAGCACTCAGCACAAGCGCGGTGCAGAGCCAGTATCTTTTGAGTCGTGCATGACCACAATGTTGGCTATGCAGTTCAACAGCCTCTGCACTGACATGACCCCTCTTGACATGCGTATTCACGCCGTAGCATCTGCATGTGGTGAGTCACCGCCATGAACTTAAACATGAATCCATACACATGTGCCCTGGCTGCGTGCTGTGCGAAACTGCCATGCGAGGCATGCACTTCAACACGCTCTTACACGTACGCGCACCCACGTTGACCGCGCCCTGCGCGGTGTGCGTCACTTCCATCGTTGATATGTACTGCAACATGACCATACACATATGCCCATGCACTTCAACATGAATCCATACGTACATGCCCCATGCACTTCAACACAATTTCATACATGCGTGCCCCCACCTGGCCGCGTCCTGCGTGTTGTGCGTAACGGCCATATTGGCCATGTGCGAGATCATCTGCACCCTGTCCCAGCGCTTGAGGTGCGCCACCGACTCTCTGTCCATGCCCAGATCCACCAGCTGCTTCTCCAGCTCCCGCATGTTGAGCTTGCGTAGATCCGCACTCGTGCCTGTAACCTGTGGTGTGGCAGTTACATGGCGGTTACACAGCATCAGTTGCGATCATTGGGGTCGTGTTCTGGAGGCCCGCAATGTATTTTGTTTTGTATGCGGGAGTGACCTATATACAAGCGCGGTTGCCTTTTTTGAAATGCGGAAGCATCACCTTGGATGCAGTTCGTATGATCAATGACGTCGCAGTTGTCAGGTCGTTGTAGTTGTTGTTCAAGCATGTGCTGCCATGTGATGCCCACCATGGCGCTTGCTCAGCGCATTTATCTTCTTTTGAGCCTGGCCACTGATGATGGCATACTGCTTAACCTGTCAGTACCGTCCCAGATTTCATTCGACATCACAATCAATAGCCTGTGTCAAACAAGCGTATGCTCAGGTGGCGTGTCAGCATACACAGAGCTGTGGCTCACATCTGACTTGTGATGATATACACCAACCTTTGGAATGGCCAGCTGTCATACGAGCAGCGGAAACAAGAAAATCTGCTCCTTGGCCAATGCGCTGGGCGCATTATGTTCAAACATGCACACATACATGCACACAAACACGCTACGCATGCCATGAACATGTGGCCCAGCAACCAGACACGCTAATAACAGTCCAGACCTTCCGGATGGCCAGCTGATCCAGCTGGAAGTTCTTGGGCAGGTTGTCAAAGGGCCCAGAGGCCTCTGCCGGCTTCTGAGCAAAGCTGAAACCCTCGCCACACCCCCCACTAGGGTCCCCCGTGCCGTTCAGGCGCATCATGCCTGTGCCCTCCTTCTTTATATGTGTGCGCACAAAGCTGGTGCGAAAGGAAAAATGAAGATGGCTGGAATCAGTATTCCAGAAAGCTCAGGTGCTGCTGAAAGGTGCAACAGATGCGTTCCAACGGTAAATCACAAGAATATATTTGATCTTGCTTCGTGAGAAAAAAAGTGTTAATTGCCAATGCGCGCATGTCTGTCAGGCGCATGCAAGGGCAGGAGCTACTGCAGACCCTTGAAAGGTCCCAGCCGGCATTGCATTGGGGTTGAAACTAGGCTGACATAGGGCCTGGTCCAGCGGTGTTGCATCGGCATTAAGGCAAGTCAAGGTCAGCTTGACGGCGGAGAGCGATCAATCATGGCAGGGGCAGATATGTGGGGAGTCACTCGGCTACGTTTGTACTTGAACTTCTGCTTGAGGGGCGGAAACCCGTTTCCGCACCATGTCACAACAACACGTACTACAGTATGCTCCTATTGAGCTCGTGCAAGCTTTCCCCGCTGGGATATCCCAAACATACACAAATACTCACAAAGCTATCTACAGATGGGACTCAACGTTTGTACTGATTCAGGTGTAGCCTGACTATTATACAGGGGCATGAAAGCATAAACAGAGCATCATCATTCTGAGCGTCGGCAAATGATGTGTGCGACAGCAGGAGCAGCACTACGACCACCGACCTGCAGCATTGTCGCAAGCGCACCACTGCACAAGGGTAGGTATATGACGCAAGGGCAGGTAGGCATCACGAGGGTACGCATGTATCATACACGCATTCATTTGCTGCTGCAAGTCCGCGACATTGTTTCATGTGACTTTGAGGGACACACACGCACACACACACACACACATGTATACACACACCCACACGCTCACACACACACACGCGCGCACACACACACACACACACACACACGCGCGCGCGCGCGCTTGTACACACATAAACACTACACTTCAAGTGGTGAAACTTCAAGTGGTAACTCGCCTGGAGGTGATGAACCACGGCGTCAGCTGCAGCTCCTCCAGTATGTAGCGGGCCACCGCTCGAACTTCATCCACCTCCTTTACCTGCAGTCAGTGCAAGGGGCAGTATGCACATGGTGTTAAGCGTGCGTGCTCAGGGTGTGTGCCCGTGCAACAACGACATTTACCATGAATTTTCCCCATGTTCAGCCAGCTCAGCAGAGGTACGCTGCCAAGTACAAGATGCTGATATTTCTCCGGACGGTGCAGTATGCTGTACGTGATATGCTGTACCGGCACCTCGCGCATAGGCGTGACCTCACCTGCCGCTTGAAGTCCTTCAGCAGCGGCTCCGCGGCGGCAACCGCTCCAACTCTGCTGTGCGGCTGCGCATCAACTTCAACTTCATCATATGGATATAAAGGCGTGACCCTCACCTGCCGCCTGAAGTCCTTCAGCAGCCGTTCCGCGGCGGCAACTGCTCCAACTCTGCTGTGCGGCTGCGAAATCAACTTCAATCTCAACATACGCAACATGCGTGACCCTCACCTGCCGCTTGAAGTCCTTCAGCAGCCGTTCCGCGGCGGCGACGCGCAGCCGCGCCGCGCGCACCTCGTTCTGCGCTGCGCTCTTGCCCGCGCCGATGGGCGTGCTGCTGCTGCGCCTGTCAGCGGGGCTGCGCAGTAGCGACAGCGCCTGCTGCGCGTGCTTGTGAATGTCATCAAGCTCGTTCACCATGTTCTGCAGCCTGTCTTGGCGCGCCTGCGGTGAGTCAGGCGCGATGGTGTCACGCGGTTTGAGTAGGTTCAAGCGGTGACATGCCTCCTCCGTTGCACGCACTTGTGTTGCTGAGCGTTGAACATGAGGGCAGGTATGTATTTGTGGTGCCCGCAGATGTGCTGTCGCACTGCAGATGCAGCAGCATTGACTGCACATGCCTGTGTATGCAGAACCTCTCACGGTATCCGCCCTTCGATGCGCCTTTGCATATGCACATGCGTGCGGCATGCACATATATGCATGAGCCACTCGTATTGCGATACTTGGAGCTTGCAGCAAGCGCATGTTCTGTAGGTATGGGTAGAAGCACTGGCCATATGTGCACCATGTACATACGGCTGGTATGCTGCCACACGGAACACTTGCCACTGTCGACAGTTCACCGCCGCTGTCAACAGGTGAAGATTGCAGTGTACGCTACTTCAAATTTGTCACAGTGGGTTTCCGTGTGCGCCAACAAGACACTTGCAGATCTGGGACCACTACAAGTTTGGACAGACATAGACCAACTAGTCTCCATTACATACTCCGTCTTATCAAAGCACTATTGGTACTACGGAGTGGCCACGCTGCGCAACTGGTGTGCCACATACTCCATCATGTTGAAGTATTATTGAGTGCCCAGTCTGCCCAATTGGTGTGCCACGAGCTCGTATCCTACACTGTGACGCTCAGATTTTTTTCAGCAACACTCTGATATGTATGCTGCTAATCAACCTTAGTCACAAGGCTGTTAGTTGTGAAATAATTGATGTAGACCCTGGCATGCTCGACCTCAAGCAACCACTTCAGCATTTGTCAGCACATTGGCGCAATGGTGTACGAGCCGTATACCCACATACCCTTGACCTATTGACATACCTACATACCTGCTTTGGCCTCCCTACACCCTACATACCCACCTTGAGCTTGACAAGCTGCTCCGATATTGCCTCTGCGGACGTGACGGATCTGATGCCGGCGTCCTTGAGGTGGCGATGAGCACTGAGCATGCTCTCCCACGAGCATGCATCTTCCAGGCGGAACTGCTGCGAGAGCTGCGGCAAGGGGGTGGGAGGGGCGAGGGGGCAAAAGAAGTGCTCGAGTTTAAGGCAGTTCAAGTTGAAGATTGCAGCTGTAAAAGGGAGGAGCGTAAAAAAAATTGCAGAGCGCGTCGTTTTCAAACGACATGTGATCTTCGGGCAACACTGCTGCAACACTTGCCGGGGGAGGGGGTAGGATTCAATGCTCTTACTTCTAAAGCAGACGGCAGTTGTACTTTTATTATATTCCACTTGTGGCTGTGGAAATGCCATGCTGTAGATGTGTCGCCTTGTACTTGTTCACATGTATGTACACGCACCTGGTCTCTGATGTTCGTGAGTTCCAGCTCAAAGGAGCGCCCGTAGTACATCTCAACGCCCTGTATGTTCCTGGAGCCCGCAAACTCCTCTGCCATAGCCTTGAGGTTGTCCCAGTCAATGCCGGTGGCCTTGAACATGGCACGAAGTTCCATGGCTGACATGCCTTTCTTCTCCTGGCTGCTGAACATGCGCGCGATCTGTGTGGAAATGGCAGTAATAAGGGTGTTGTGGCAATGACAGGAGTTTCATTAGCCCAGGGTGTAAGCACAAATTGAAATCCGTAAGGATGGTGCGCCGCTCAAATAACTCTAACCCTAGCTGTAATCCTACATCTAATCCTACTGTTAAACGTAGCGTAAAGCTTAGGGTCAGGCCACGCACGTGATTCTTGATTAGTAATGAAACAAACATGCACGACGCGCGCAAACAACGCTCAGTTAGGGTTAGGGGGTAGGGCTAACACTGGCCAATCACAGCTGCAGACTCTCGTGCTAGTGTATCATGGTTGTATTCTGAGGACGTGGCAGGTGACTGTATGTCCTGGTCGTGCACCCATGCAGCAATGCTCAACATGTGAGGAAATCTACGGACAGAAAGGCAATTTGAAAGAGAGGGCGCGGAAAACAAAGAATGTGCGCACGTGGCTCAAATAGGGTTACAAAAGGGGTGATGATGAAACAAAGTTACTTCAAGAACATGTCTTGACGCAGCGTACATCACTCAGGGTCGGCAATAAAGCTGACACTGACTGTGGTACAGTACACGAGGTATGTAGACTATCCTTAACCGCGCATACATACAAGCCCTTTGCCACTCGCTGATACGTGAGGCAATGTACGTGTCCCAAAACATCAACTGTTGACAACTCACCCGATACTTGAGGTACGCGTCATGAATGCCAGAGCCCTAGGCCACTCAGATGATACTTGAGGTATGCATCCCGGAACAGGGTGCATACGTACCTGCCCTTTGCCGTCCACTGGGACACTCATGGGACGCTCACGTGGTACTTGAGGTATGTATCCTGGAACGAAGTGCATACCGACCAGCCCTTGGCCACTCACACATGGTACTGGATGTATCGTGGAACAAAGTGCATGCCTACCAACCCTTGCCACTCACATGGTATTGAGGAGGTATGCAACCCTACAACACAGCCCTCTGGGCACACATGGTGTTCGAGGCAATATCCTGGGCACAAAATGCATACTCAAGAAGTACCTATCAGCCCTTGGCCACTCACATGGTACTTGAGGTATGTAAGCTGAAACAAAGTGCATACCTCCTAGCCCGTGGCCTTTAGCCCTTGGGCACACACACGACTTGAGGTACGGTCCCCAAAACAATAGCACCCCTTGCAAAGCTCGCATGATACTTGAGGTGCGTGTTATACATGCCAGCCCTTGACCACACACACCGGTACTCGAGGTATGTATCCTAGGCACAAAGTGAATACCTGCCAGCCGGCCACTCAAATACTTGAGCTGTGTACCCTGGGCACAACATGCATACTTCAAAGTACTTTCAGCTACCAGCCCTCGGCCACTCACATGGTACTTGAGGTATGTAACCTGGAACGCGCGCACGTTGTCCGCGTCCGGCGCAAACACCTCGCGCTGCGGCTCCGTCTGGCCCGCCACGTACACGCGCGGTATCTCCTTCACAATGTTGACGTACGGCAACTTCAACTTCTCAGGCTTGCCCTCCGCCGCGGCGGCCTTGGCGGCGGCGACCGCGGAGCTCTTTGGCGGCTCTCGGATGAGCAGGAAGTCGGTGTCTCGCGCCTGCGCTCGTGCGGAGCGATGATGCACATGTTGAGCAGTGCCGCAACGAACGACTCGATGTGCGACTCGTTGTGGCAGCGGCGACAGACAGCGCGCAGCACGCGACAGACTGTGTCGCCAGTTCACCACCGACGCCGACAGCGCAGCTGTGAGAATTAAAAAACAGGCGACAGTATTGAGGCCAGCTACACATATGTCACCGGTGTGCGTAAGGGACATGAGCATGGCATGCGCTCGAGCCTGCGCGTGAGGCAGCATCGCTCGGCGGCCAGGCTGAGGCGGAGGCAGCGGCGCTCGGAGACGCGTCAGAGGCGGCAGTGCTCAGCGCCGGGGGCGAGTCGGCGGCACTTGACGGCGACCGGAGCACTGCCGCGCACCGCGGAGGGCGCGGCGGCAGCGCTGAGCGTTGAGCGGGTTGCAAATCCGCTCGGCGGTCAGCGCTGGGCGGCGGCAGCACCCACCCAAGAGTCCTGCTCATCCGGCGCCGAGCGCCGAGCGGAGCTGCATCCTGCTCAACGCTCGAAGCTGCCGCCCCGCCCTTGGTGGCGCACGGCAGTGCTGCCGTCCTGTCGCCATCAGGTGCCGCTGACTCGCCCCCGTTGCTGAGCGCTACCTCCTCCGATGCGCCTCCGAGCGCAGCTGCGTCCTGCTTAACGCTCGCGTGGAGAGGAGCTGCAGGAAGGGTGATGCTCAACAGGCAGCGAGCGCTGAGCAGTGGTGACGGCTGCCGGATGACTCACGAGTCTGACTCCAAGTCACTGGGCGCAGACGCACAGCCGTGGCAACGCTCAAGCACCAACTCACCGAGTGCTCAAACAGCGGCGCCCGGTACAGCTCGTTGCATATCGACGGCTGCACCACCCCCGCGCGAATCTCCCCCATAAAGGGGCTCTCCTCCTGCGGCTCGAGCCTCTGCGGCTGCCCATCCGGTCTCTCTGGGGGCTTCTCGTCCCCCTCCGCTCCAAACGACGCCTGCCGCGCAATGCGCCCCCCCCCGCCCGCCCCCGCCGCACCCCCCCCCGCCCCCCCGCCCCCCCCCGTGGAGCGCCACCAGTTGATGACCCTGCTGGCCATGCCCGTGGCGCAGAGAAGGGGGGGGCGCTCCTCCACGTACTCCACGAGGATGAAGCGCGCGCTGGGCTCAAAGGGGATGAGGTCGCGCTCGCGCCGCATGGTGCTCATGGTGCGCCCGCCGCGGAGCGTCACCATCTCCATTTGACCGCCTGCGGCCTGCAGAGCGGCAGGTGGGGGGGGGGAGGGGGGGGGGAGGGGTCATGTGTAGGGGCGCTGACAGGCGGTATTATAGAGGCCGTGACAGGGGTAGCTGGCTTGTACTACTGGTCTGCTCGATGATAGCAGCACGAGCGGCAGCTCGCACCATTGCAAAACATGTATGCGCGCTGCATGACAACCAGAGGCGACGCGTACACCCGTAACATAGGTACGAGTGCGAGTTTGAGTTGGTTCAAGCTGGATTTGAACTGCACATGTGCGTCAGAACACATGCTTGATTGCAATGGTGCAGCGTCATGCTTATGGCATGCCTGCCACAAGTGCCGACATCTCCAGCATGAGGGGCAGCAGCAGGCAAGAGGAGGGCAACGCACTTGACTCCGGGGCACAAGATGCACTGTGTGACAACAGAGCGCTGCAAGACTGTCACTGCAGACAGCACTTGCTTCACCGCATGGAAACCGTTCCACTGTGCCAGCTATAATTTCAGCTTCAACAAACGCTCACCTTAGACTGAGGGACGCGAACAGCAGCCGCTGCGCGCGCCCGCCAGCGGGCACGTAATACTTCAACATTCGACTTCAAGTTTCATCATCACGACGCGCTCACCTTGGCGCCCAGCGACTTGAGCAGCAGCGCTGCCTGTTCGACAGTAAACGCGCGCCGTGTGGCCGCCCGAACGCGCGCACCTCCTCACACCGCAACACGTGCAGCTACAACATCATACCTAAACTTCAACTTTTACATCAACTTCAATCAAAACTTCAATGCTGAATTGAACTTTCACATTCACGACGCGCTCACCTTGGCGCCCAGCGACTTGAGCAGCAGCCGCTGCCCGCTCGACAACAAACGCGCGACGCGCGGCCGCCGGAACGCGCACACGTCCTCTGCGACACACTACAACACTAAATGCCCGGAAGAAGAAGACCATTCTAAGGAATGAATGGTCTTCTCGAAGACCATTCTTATAAGACCATTATAAGGAATGGTCTTCTTCTTCCAAAAACTTCAACACCAACTTCAACTTCAATCAAACCTTCAATGTCAACCCCAACTTTCACACGCACAACGCGCTCACCTTGGCGCCCAGCGACTTGAGCAGCAGCCGTTGCCCGCTCGACAGCAGGCGCGCGACGCGCGGCCGGCGGAACGCGCGCACCTCCTCCGGGCGCGGCACGCGCAGCAGCATCTTCTCCGCCGCCGGCGGCGCGTGCACGGGCGGCGCGACCTCCACGGGGCGCATGGTCCTGTCCGTGCTGATGCCCTTGACGGTGGTGTCGGCGCTGTAGTTGAAGCCGGTGGCGCGCGCCGCGGACGCGAGGCGCTGCGCCTTGTCCTCCGCCATGCGCAGCTTGTTCTCGCGGTCCGTGAGCACGGCGCTGTCCTCGCGGCCCGCTGGCAAGGTAGCAGCGGCGGCGCGCGGCGAGATTAGGGTTATTTGCGTGGGCTCGTGGCTGATGCGATAGTGGCGCAAGAGCAGGTCTGTTGTGGTCGTGATGAACCAGTGACCCCGCTTAAGGCGGTTATCAGCATGAGTTCAAGTTGTGCGCTTTGCAGTATATACGCTCAGGCAACTCCCAGCATTGCAGCTTGCGCCTCCTAGCCCCCCCCCCAAATCCTGATCAACCCCCCCCCCCAAATCCTTGTGACGTCCAGCTATCCCAATCATGCTCAGAGTCGCCACGCACCTTCGGTCACGACCCTGGCCCGCAGCACCGGCCGCGGCGTCGCCTCTTTGGTCACAAACAGCTCCATGTCGCGCTGGCTCATGATCAGCTGCGGGCGCCGCGCGCGCTGACGCTCATCCCACACCACATCGCTCAGCCACGCCCTCCCCATAGGCCCTGGCCCCGCGCACACCAGCACCGAAGAGGACGACGACTTGGCAGCAGCGCCGCCGCTGACCGGCGCCGGGGGCCCCATGCGCGCCCCAGCTGCTGCTGGCGCCGCCGCCGCCGCTGCTGCTGCTGCTCCAGTCGGCACCCGCCGCATCGTCACATTGCCCTCCTCGTCCTCCGACTCCACCTCCATGAAATCGCTAGCAGCGGTGGTGCCTCCAGCACCAGGCGGCGGCGACGCTCTCGCGGCAGCGCCGCCGCTGCGCAGTTTCGCTGCTTCGCCCTCAAAGTCGCCGCCGAGGTATACGTCGCTGCGCCAGTCAGAGCTGAGCACTGCATGCGTCGCGGGGGGCTCGCGGAGCACTGCGGCGGCGTAGCGCTCTTCCTCTGCGGCCGCGTCCTCCGTGTCGGTGCTCTCAGCTGCGTGGAGCTGCACGTCGTGGTCGGAGTCGCCGCCGTCGTCGCTGTAAGAGTGCGCAGCGCATGAGTGAGGAGCTTGGTCGTGGATGGTGTAGTACAAGCCCTAACCCTAACCCGACCCCAAACCCGGCTGTGTAGTCAGTGGTATGCGCGGCATAGCACCAGCGGCGGCCAGAAGGACGTGCTGGATCAGGCAAGGAGCGCATCGCTGCATCAGTGCATAGAGCATGATAGCAGTTCGTCTGTGTGCACTGCCTATGGTGGTTGCTCGGGTTCCTACCTTGAGGTCAGGTCGGGAGTTGCAGTCAGAGGGGCACCCGCCAGGAAAGCGCGGGCCTGGTCTGGCCACACGCGCAGCTTCTGGCCCTCCAGCTCTATGATCTCACCGTCGTCCTCCTCGTCATCGAAGCCATCGAACTCAATCCTCTGGGTGCTGCAAGCGAGCAAGGCAAAGCGCCAGCCAACGAAACCAGAAGGGATGAGCAGATCAGACTGGAGCCTGATGTCTGACTTTATGAGCAAGCAGCAACTTGCAAGCTGGCGTCGCTGTTCCATAGTCATGATCCTGACCTGGGTAGCCCGGCGAGGTACTGCTCGTCCCCTGTGGGCTGCATGAAAGCACTCATTTTGACCAGATTGAGTGTCTGACTTAGCAACGGGACGGGATCCGGCTGTGCGACCTCATTGGTCATTTGCTCCGCGGCCATGCGCAACGTCTTGCCGGCTGCTGGTTGCTTGGCGGAGAAGGCCGACATTTCAACTCTCTGAGTTGTACAAAGGTTCGCTCTGTGTTTGTGATGTGAGAAGGTCAAGTTGCGACCAGTCGCTCCGCGCAGCTCTGCTCAAGGCGGCATACTGCCATCGGCTGGCTTAGCTGATACTGTTCACTTTCAACATGCACTTCAAGAGCTTGAAGTTGACATTTTTCGGGAAGAGGAGAGGCAGGCGCGCGCGCCCGATGGCGACGATGCAGAGCATATGGTGCGACGTTAGAGAAATCCGTGCCGCAGGGAAGGCGACATTCGAACGCCTGGACCACTCAATCGGGTTTCTGCTTTGATGGGTCATTGACGCCGGCCCTCCCTCATGGCGGAGTGGTTCAAGGGCTTGCTGATGCGTAGTTCAGCATCCCCTGACCCCCAGAAGTCTCTCTTCTTGGCCGCACTCCACGCGCTAGTGCACACACCCTGCCTCACAGAGTGCCTCCGGCAGCAGCAGCAGCGCCAGAAGGTCGGCAGCGATGACATCCTGTTCAAAGTCCTGGCCTGCTTCGACTCGGAGAACGTCAAGAGTCCCATGAAGGACGATCATCAGCGCCTGGTGAAGCAGTTGCTGGATAAAACGATTCTCTACCCCCGCATGACCGCCCTCAATTGCCTTCGTGCTCTGCTGCAAACGACAACCGGGATCATGGGCGGAGTCCTACTCGAGTCCTGCACACAGCAGATCTGGGTGCGCCGCAGCTGCTGCACCGGCACATGCCAACGCGAGGAAGTCAAGCCCGGACTTCCAGATTCGGCCTTGTCCGTCGCGCTTACGGACGGGCTCAGCGGCGTGCAGCAGGCACTGGAACTCAAAACCGCTGGCGGCGGTGGCAGCGGCGACAACGGCATGCGCAACTGCCCTGTGTGCCGCGCTCCCTGCCTGGTCGAGAGCCTTTGCCTGAAGGTCGCTCCGCCGTGCTTTGCTGTGGAGTTCAAGTTCGAGAAGCCCCTGTTTGGCGGGCTGCCGCGGCCGCTGTCAATGACGGTGGACGATGCCATCACGGTGCCAGTGCTCAACAGCGACGGCGCGCGCTACCAGCTCAAAGCGGCCATATACGAGGGACGTAATGGGACCTTCAAGGCGTGCTTCACGCAGCTCGGCCAGCGCTGGATGTCGATCAACTGGGAAATGTACCAGGACACCAACAGGCGAGACGACGAGCTGCCGGTCCTGGCGCTGTATGAAAAATGTGACGCTAAGTCAGCACCGGCGCCGCTGCCGCGGCCGCCGCAGCAGCAGCAGCAGCAGCCACTGCAAGCGCAGCGCTCGGGACCGAAGGCGGCGGCAGGGGCGGCGGCGATGGCGCGCGCTCAACACGGTGCTTCGCAGCGTGGTGGCGCTACAGCCGGCCGCGGTGCCCCAAGGGGTGCGCTCGGCAGCAGCGCGGCAAGAGCAGCACAAAGTCGTCACTTTGGAGGGCCCATGCATACCTCAGGGCTGGGTGGGACGGTGTCGCTGCTGCGGCAGAAAGGGCCGTCCGATGATGCAGCTGCAGCGGCGCAGCAGCAGCAGCAGCACTTATCCTGGGTCCAGCCCCAACCGAAGCAAAAGAGCAGCGCTGGCTGCAAGGCGCAGGCACAGGCTGCGCTAGCTCTTGCGCCGCGGCAGCCGAAAGGTTGGGAAGAACCGCTTCGCTTTCCAGGTGCTGATACGCCGCAGAAATACTTTGCTGCTACTAAGGCTGAAGCTGCTGCTAAGGCTGCCGCCGCTGCTGCTGCCGCTGCGGCTGCTGCCCCTACGCCTGCTGACGTACTGGAGATCAGTGACGACGAGGAAGACATCGCGGTGCCCGATGCTAGCCAGCAGCAGCAGCAGCAGCAGCAGCAGCAGCAGCAGCCAGATCTGCGGTCACGCACTACAGGCAATCACATACACAGCACTGCTGCTGCGGTGGCCGCCGGTGAGCTCAATGGCAAGTACGTGGCGGCACGTGTGGCACCAGCAGCAGCGACAGCAGCGGCAGCGACATCAGCGGCGCGGCCAGGACTCGCAGCACGCGCGGCGGCGGCAGCGGCAGCGGCGGCGGTGAGCAGCAGCAGCGACGCATGGCTGGACGTAGACAGTGGGGATGGGGCGCTCGTTGCGCCGGCAGCAGCGCCGCTCAGGTGGCTCACTGGCGACGCCGCCTTGGCCGTTGCTGCCGCCGCCGCGCGCGACGAGGACGGCACGGACTCCGACAGCGACGCCGAGCGGTACAGGCGGAAGGAGGAGGAGGAGGAGGAGCGCAGGGAGCGCGAGAAAAAGCGGCGACGCAAGGAGCAGGCCAAGTTCAAGCGGGAGCGCGAGGCGGGCCTCGTCACGGGGCCGCTGGAGCTGCCGGCGACGCCGCTGCGCGACGCGGCGGCGCAGCATGCGCGGCCGCAGCCGCCGCTGCCGCAGCAGGCGGCGCCTGAGCGCGCGCAGCCGTCCGCTGCGCTGCCGCCGTCTGCCGGCGCTGCCACCGCCCGCGCCGCCGCCGCGCCGCACGCGGTGGACCTGTCCGAGGAACCGCAGGAGGCGCAGCACGCTTCAGCGTTGAGCGCTGCCATGGACGTGGACGACGCGCACAGCAGCAGCGACGTGACGCCAGCCTTGGCCGACGGTAGCACCTGTCCCCAGCTCACTGGCAGCGGCAGCGGCGGCAGCAGCGGCAGCGGCGGCGGCGACGGCGTGGTGGCTGTGGACGAAACCAACGACGACGACGTGAGCGTAGTGGAGGAAGCGTGCGGCGCGGGCGCTGCGCCTGCTACCAGCGGCTTCACGGGAGCGGCGGCAAAGCGCGGGGGCAGGGGGAAGGTGCGCGCGCGGCCGTGGCAGCAGCAGAGCGGCGGCAGGGGGCGCGGCGCCGGCGGCAGCGAGCAGCGGCCGCGTAAGCGCCCCGCTGCTGCTGCTGCTGCCGCAGATGCGGTGGGCGCTGCAGCCGCGCTGGCTCGTATGTTTGGGATGGGGGCGCGGACGCGGCTACGCTCTGCCAGGGAGAGGGGGGAGGGGGGGGGTGCGCAGGGGGGTGAGGGGGGCGCTGCGCAGGCGGAGGATGTGGAAGCGGACCGGCTGCAGACGGGGGTGGGGGAGAACTCGCGGGTGGTGATGACGGTCGCGGGCGTGAATATCACGGAGGAGCACGTGGAGCGCTTGATGGTGAGTGGGCTGCTGCTGTCTAGGCTGGATCAGTTGCGTGTTATGCACCTACACTACCGAGTATTGATTGGGTTAGGGACAGGGTTAGGTCATCAGTTGCTGGTAATTAACTGCTGACGATGAATGGAGCGTCGGCGGCAGGCCGGCAAGGAGCCCGGCAGCAGCTGCGTGATCGCCATCATCAGACAAACTTCACCGCATCGCCTTTTCGCGCTACATTAAAGTACATACACACATTAGCCTTTTTTGTTTTCAACGGCCGTCCACCGTTCGCCGACTCCTGACACACTTGCCCCTTGAACTTCCCCCAACTCCCCCCTTAAACTTGCCCCTCCAGAACGAGCAAGGCTGGCTCACGAGCCAGATCATCGACGTGCGGCTCTCACAGCTGCAGCAGCAGCACCCAGACAATCACTACTTCAACACGAGCTTCTTCGCCCTCCTGTGCCCCCGCCCGGGCGCGGAGCTCGAAATCGATTACCAGCGCGTAGCAGGGTGGACGCGGCCGCGCCGCCTCATGTTCGGCCGCCAGTCCCTCTTTGACTACCAGCGCGTGTTCATACCCATCAACGAGGGCGGCGTGCACTGGGTCCTCGTTGCCGTGTGCCTGCGCACGCGCCGCATACGCTTCTTCGACTCGCTCGTGGCGCAGCGCGACGGCGGCCGCTACGTGCGCGCCGTGCGCGACTACCTCGAGGCAGAGCTGGCAGCGCGCGGCGGCGGCAGCAGCGGCGGCGGCGGCGGCAGTGGCGGCGGCGCCAGCTGCAGCAGCGGCGGCGGTGGCGGCGGCGGCGGCGGCGGCAGCAGCAGCAGCGGCGGCGTCGGCGGCAGCGGCGCGGGGGGTTTGAAGGCGGGGGACTTTGTGTTGCGGCCGATGACGCCTGCGGAGGCGCCGCGGCAGAGCAACGACAGCGACTGCGGCGTGCTGATGCTGCACTATGTGGAAACGCTCAGCACGGAGGAGGGCGAGAAGCGAGGGTACGTATGTATGGGTATGGTACCTGGTGCGCGTGTGTCAGCTTGCTGGCTGACTCTTGAAGTTGAAGTATGGACCTGCACGCAACAGAATGTCGGTATGCTCGGCTCGTGGCCTCACCACTGGAGTGTGGATATAGTCACAGCATACCCAGCATGTGCTGCAACGCCACTGTGTTTGTGGTACAACATTGCACTTCACGCAGGCAGCTGGGCTCCTCATGAGTTGAACTTGGAGACGTACACGTGTCCAATTCCCTGGAGCGTTCTCAATCTGTCTTCATTCAGCCCTGCGGAGGATGCAGAAGCGACGGAAGAGAACGTTGACACAGCTGCCATTGACCCTCTGGTACATGTAGTCATGCTTGATCAGCAGCATCACTATTAGGTGGAAGTTAATTCCACAAACAGGCATGCATCAGCAGTGCTCAAGCTGCCACCACTTGTTGAAGAACAAATGTGAATTATCATTGAAGGCCAAGATTTGGAGCAGACGCTGACGGATTGCTATGCAAGCAGGCAGCCCTAATCTCATTTATGGTTAAAGAGCAGTGATGCAGGCGCACATGTGTCTTTTAAAAGTGTCAGCCGGCCGGCCGGCAAAGTCAAGTTGAAGTTTGGCCCACTACCATGTGTCTGCTTTGCTGCGCAGCCCCTCGATTTGCAAGGTGCACAACTGCCAGTATTGCTGGCGCATCTGCAGCAACATTTCACCGCCCTCAAGCTGTACTGCGCAAGGTCGCTACTCGTTTCAGCTGCTTTCACACCACCACTCGCTGCTGCAAATCGCCCATGTGCTCGTCCAGATTCCGGCAGCTGAACCAGCAGCGCATCACAGAGCTCCGGCGAGCACTGGTGCAGCACATCTCGGAAGCACACGAGGCAGAGTCCCTGGCACAGCAGGCCAGCACAAGCACTGTACAAAGGTCCATGACAGCAGGGTCACCCTCTCAGCCACAAGTGTCTGGCGATCGTGAGACTGGGTCGTCGTTATCATTAGCACGCCTGCCACTGGGGTCCAGCAGTCAGCCGATGGAGGTGTGAAGCATGTTGCGTTGTCCGTGTCCTTCACACACAATACAGTACACGATTTGTTGTGTTTGATACATGTCTGGCTGAGTTTATTTTCGTGCTGGTGCTTGTGGCAAGACGGCCAATGTTTCTCTCAAGCTGTTCTGTGCTTGTTGTAAGATGCAGGACACACACGATTGCAAACTTCCAGCAGACTGCCTGCTCCTGCAATGTGCACGCATTAGCATAGTCACTGGCACAGCCGACTCTCCATGTGACCAGCATGGCCCATGGAAGCAACACTGCTGTATGCACTAAGCACAAGCACCAGCAGGCACCATGCAATGTCTGACGTAATAAGTAGCCTCACGAATATTACACAACTGCATAAAAGAAGAACTGCAAAATCAGGCCTTGAAGTTCCACAAACGCGTTAATTGGGGCTTTTGCGAATATAGATATAGCTCGAATCCTGGATATCTGAACCAGTGTGCATCAAGCGGCGGCTCTTATCATTTCAGGCTCGTGGCGCGCAGGAACTGCTGTCTCGCGCACTGCGCTCCCAGCAGCTTACTGGCTGCACCTGACTTTCTGCTGGAGCTCGAGCGATCTTCCGGGATCTTTCTAGGGTTCGATCATGGCCCTGAGGATGGCATCTCGATCGCTGTTGCGGATGCGGTCGCCAAGTGCATTAGCTTGCGGTGCGCGCAGGTTCGAGGGCAGCTCTTCTATCAAAGGTGCGTGTAACAACGCGCTATGCTCACATGTGTTTGTAATGTGATGTTCAACATGAAGTTCACAGTCCTGATGGCGTACTCTCCCTTCCGCTGCGCTATCTGTGTGCCTTGCACTGCCTTGCACTGCTAGAGTACGAGTTTATAAAGGTGGAGACCAAAGGCAAGACAGGGGTTATCACAATGGACCGAGCAAAGGTAAGGTGTCTGTCGGTTGTCACCGAATGCTCGACTCTGGCCTCGCTCGAGCCTCGGCTGCTATGCAGATATGATTGGTCAGGAGGCACCATGACATGTATCTGCAAGCGGCATCAACTGAAATAATGCCACTCCTTCGCGATTGAACTCAGATGTGCTGCTTGTTCTGATCAGCAGCACTCAGCAGCACATCACAGCTTCTGGTCCGATTTTTGTGTGGTTTTGTGCACCCAAACCAATGTGGTCCGGCATATTTTGTTTGTCATTCACCTTCAGCATGCTGGTGACTGTTGCAGACATACAATGCGCTGTGCAATGGGATGATTGTGGAGCTGTGCACGGCTGTTACGGCGTTTGATGAGGATCCAGCGGTGGGCGCGATTGTTATCACTGGCGGCGACAAGGTGTTTGCAGCAGGCGCAGACATCACGGTACGCCCATGTTGAAGGTTGCGCTGAATTTAACTTGGCACCGAGTAGGCAGGAAAGCTCGTTGCGTGTTCATTGCGCGATGCAAAGTAGTCTACCGTCATGTCGTTATTGAAGCCGGCCGGTCACCTAATTAAAACAAGCGTTTGTATACGTCAGACAAGCCACTTAAATCAAGCTTTTGTACGTCCACGCTTATATTTTCAAGTTGACCTCTTTACGCGACCCTTACACACCACACAATAGGCCCACCCACAAAATTGGCTTTTGTTTGCACGCACAGTCGGGCATTTTTAGTTCTAGTCATTGTTGAGAGGTCTGCATGTTCCGCCGCGTGGCTCCTGCGTATGGAGCTGAAACAGGCTCAGGAAGTGGGCTGCAGACGTTTGCAGAGCAACGATGCATTACAGACATCTACAAGAGGGCATTCTCAACAATTCGTGCAGGCACCAGCAACTTTAGTTCAGCGTGCAGCAGCACGCACACCAACAAGGGGGGGGGTCGGCTTATGTTGACACCAGCGAATGTATCACCCAGGCTCAAATATTTCTGGGGCCAAATGTCACTTTGCGTAGGTGTTCGGCCGGCTCAAATAGCGTCATGACGGTCATCGATGTCGTGTGCTGCGGACGAGGCTTAATGCTCAAAGTATACGCTCATATCAGCATCGTGCTGCTCATGAAGTCATCACATGTCATCATCGCCAAGTGCTTGACTGGCTGAAGTCTCATGCTGTCAATGAGGCTGCTTCGATGCACCTTGTACTGCACCACACTGATGCCAGGCACGCCAATTTTCATGTGGTCACAGCTGACTCTGTCCTGCCGGTGCGTACAGTACCGCAAAGTAGCTGGTGTTGAAGTTTGAATGTTGAGCCATCACTCTCTAAGAGATTACGAAATTGAGTGCGCTGCTGCGGGAATACATCTAGGCGCAACGTAGTGAAGACATCAAGCAAGGTTGTTCAACTTTACTCCAAATGTCGTGACGACGCCAGCCACCACTCAAACACATTACATTGACTTGATGATCATCCAACATATTACACTGTTGAAGTATGGGTCGTTTGGCTTGTTTGCGCTTAAAGCCAGCTGTGTCCATGAAGCACCTGCTTTTGCCCACATGGGTTGTTTCGCCCTAAAGTTATGTTGGGGGTCAAGGTGTTAGTCAAATTGTGAGTCAAGTCATGGATAAGCCTTTGACATGGTGTTGTTTCGCCATGGGACTCATGTTGTGACTCAAGGGTTGAATCAACTTGTGACTCAAGTTGTGACTCAAGTTCTGAGTCTTCAGCCTCAGCGCTCATCCTGTGCATGATCAGTGCTCAGCTTGTGCCTGGGTGCCTCCGCGTGCGCCTCTCAGGAAATGGTGGGCTTGAGCTTCTCAGACTGCTACAACCAGGACAAGTTCAAGGACTGGGCGGCGCTGACACGAGTGCGCAAGCCGGTGAGCATCAGACATTTGCTAAAAAGCTTGCACACAGAAGTCTTTTTGCCTACTGTGGTTATGGTGGCACTGTTTGACTCGTGGCCAATGACTGCAGCAGCGGCGACCGCGGCTATTGGTAGAAGGCACTTGCGGCTAGCCATCCGTTGTCACCTGGAGCTCTACGACCTTTTGATTCGTTTTTCATTTGGCATATGGTTTGGTTGTAGTGGCTACAGGTCGCAAGTGGCAGCAGTCCACCTTCAATTGCCAAGTAGATGCCACCTTTGTGATCGACATTGTACGCCACTGGCACCTGGGTCACCAGCTTGCACTCGCAGGGATAGTGTAAGGGTAAGGGTTCAAGTTAGAGTCTGAGTCGGCCTTGATGCGTCGGCCCTACTTGTTGGCATTAGTAGACTTCATTCCCAAGTTGACAACTACACGCTTTGGACTCCTGTTCTCGTGTTGCTTTTGCTCGCCACCCGCCATAAAACTATACCATGCAGCATCTCTGAACAAACACACGGACATGCACTGAAAGCTATTGTGTTTGTCACGTGACCACTCACTCACACATGCCCTGCGCGGCGATCCCTGGTGATCATTTCCTCCTGTGCACTGCTGCAGCTGATCGCAGCTGTCAATGGGTACGCTCTTGGCGGCGGATGCGAGCTGGCAATGATGTGTGACATCATACTGGCGGGCGACGATGCCAAGTTTGGCCAGCCGGAAATTAATCTGGGGGTTATACCAGGTGATGCTTGAAATTGGACAGTCATTTCATGAAGACTCGCACCAGAACCTCTAGCATCAGAGAGAGTAATTCAGCTTCCTGAAACGTGCTGAAAGAGGGTAGGTACATAGGAGTGTCACATCAAAAGCGATTGTGTGGCGGGCAGCGTGGCGAGCAGCCGTTCTTCATCATTTTGAACTTCAACTTTTGCTCAGTCGCATGCTGCAAGCTCAAAATAGAGTATGCACATAATTGCTGCAAGACGAAAGCTGAGAGGTTCAATGAGACCAGCTTGATGCGCGCCTTACCACCATAACATCTGGTCATGCTGCAGTACTTGTGAGTTTGCACAGTAGCATCATTGGAGCGCAGATAACTCGAGAGCAGGCAGCACCCCCCCAATGCCTGAGTTGCACTTGTGCAGGTGTCAATCATGCTGTGATGGTACGTTGAAGTTGCTTAGCCGTGCACTCGCAGGGATAGGGTAAGGGTAACGGTTCAAGTTAGAGTCTGAGTTGGCCATGATGCGTCGGCCACAATGCCTGGCGCCGTCCTCATAGCACAAAGAACAAGGGCGCCAAGCGCCAGGTGCATGTCGCTACTGCATGTCGGCTGCTCTCCCTTCTGGTCATGCGTGATGCTGGCGCTTGCTTCACTTTTGAAAGTCAGGAGGGCGTACTGCTGCTGCTCGCTGCTGCTGCTTCTGCTGCCGCTGATGCCGCAGTAGCTGCTGAGCTGATGCTGCTGCTGCCCTGCTGCTGCTGCCTAGTGCTGCCTACTGCTGCTGGTGCCGCTGCTGCTCGCTGCTGCTGGTGCTGATGATGGTTCTCCTGCCGCCGCTTCTGTCGCCGATGCTGCTGATGCTGCCGCCGCCGCTGCTGCTGCTGCTGCTGCTGCCGCCGCTGCTGTCCGCTGCCTGCTGCATCCTTGTTACAGGGTGGGGCGGCACGCAACGCCTTGTTCGCGCAGTAGGCAAGTCCAAGGCAATGGAGATGGTGCTCACAGGCAGCATGATAGACGCAAAGCGGGCAAACTGGGATGGTGAGTCACACGCGATTGCTGCTGTGCTGTGGGTGAGAGTTTGATGGGTCGCTCGCTCACTGCCACGGATTGTGAGTTGCAAATGACTGCTGCGCTATCGTGAACTGTGATCGGTTGTTGGTGGCAGCAGATAGCAGCAGCAGTATGCTTAGCAGGGGCACCGCATGGTCAGATAGGCACAATAGCTGCTGCGTTGCGAGTGATCGTTTGCCGACTCGCTGCCCAATACTTCTAGTAACACGCAGTGTCTCATGCGATATCTCACATCTGTTGACTCAAGATGCCGCTCTTGCTCCCATGCCTTCTTCTTGCAGGGTTGGTATCACGGGTTGTCGAGCCTGAGAAGGTGGTGGAAACTGCTGTGGCTCTGGGCAATAAGATTGCCAGCATGAGCCGGCCTTCAGGTGCGTACAGTGATGACATCAGTGCTCAAATTTTTGTGCAGGCATTGATGTCAATCACACAATGCTGACTCATTTTGTCACGCATCATGTTCACGCTTGCGATGCAGACAAGACAGTGAAGATGACCTTGAGGTGGCTACTCCAAATCACATCATCGGGGTGACAAATCTTGTGGCATATATCAGCTGCTCGCCGTCTCTCGTAGGTACACAGGCAACGCCAAGTGCCGTGCGGCATAGATTGCCATAGCCCTGCCCTTGTGATCTTATCCGCATTGGTTTTTGTGGCTCATTTGCTATGTCGATCATCTGCGTTTGTTCTCGCGCTCGCCTGCTGCAGTGCTGATGGCGAAGGAGGCCGTCAACAGTGCGTATGAGCTCACCCTCACGGAAGGCCTGCACGTGGAGCGTCGCATGTTCCACAGCCTGTTTGCCACGGAGGACCAGAAGGAAGGCATGGCCGCGTTCCTTGAGAAGCGCAAGCCTGAGTGGACCCACAAGTGATGAACGTCAAGTTGAACGTTTGATGCTGCCTAGGGGGGGGGGGGGGGGCTGGCCCAACGAGATAGGGGTCATGATCCCAAGCAGGCGGTGTGTGTGCGATGCGCGTGGCGGGATGCTGCGGCAAGGCGGCCCGCTTGAGCAGTTTGCTAGGGTCACGAGGAGGTGATGCATTGGTATTGCACTCTGTATGATGCATTTGCACGCGAGTGGGGGATTGTGCTGTGTCGTGACGCATGGCACTGGGCTTGACATCACACGGGGGCGCTTTGACAATTTTGCCTGCCATTGCGGGTCGAGTGACGCCACTGTAAATACACATTTGTGATGTGATTATGAGAAGCTACATGTAGATGCACGGTTTCTGTCGTGCTTCATGCTGTGAGCACCTGTAGGGTCAACTTGTGGTGGCTTGGCTGACTGTGCCTGCCGTCCACGTTCACTGCAGTGATATGCTCAGGCCATTGGATGATGCGTTCACGATGACCAGGTTTACTTGCACGCAAGGGCTTGGTACGTAACGTACACGTTTGCTTGCTTCGACCCTGGAGGCCCGGGAGGGGGGGGGGGGGGGTCTAGCCTTGTGAAATCCGCTCGCGGGAAGTTACCCCCAAGGCAGGTGAACTTTCAAAAGTTTTTTGGATGTGCAGGCTGCACTGTGTGGCCATAGACGATAGCAGCACAACCGAGAGCGGCCTGACCTGACTTTCGCGTAGTTAAGGTCATCACCGTGCCCCTCGAGCAATGCTGTGAGCCCTATCACCTGGTGGCTCAGTTATGCCAATAAAGACCTCCAGAAAGGCCTTGCCTGCAAACGACGATGGCGGCAGTGGCGATGTGAAACGCCGGGACACCAAGGCTGTGAGAGCGGCTCAACGCACCTCCCCCAATGCTGTTTCGGCGCTGCCGATCACGCACCAGGGCAACCAGGCCCCAATGGAGCTGCTCGATTTGGACGATCACGCGGTATCCCTGGTGTTTTTTGGAGGGTACTTGGACAGCATGTACATCATCCAGAGGTAAGTTTTCTGGCCCAATGGTTGCTGAATGCCTTGTTCAACAAATCCTTATCTGCGTGAGAGCACCTGGCGTGCTGCGCGGTGCAAACTTGCGCAACTGATCAACCCTCTGAGCTCAAGATCCCACCCCTTTGAACTGCGTTCTCGCCTTGCAGCCTGCGTCTGGTGAGCAAACGGATCTCGAAGCTGGGCAGCAGCTCCCGCAAGCTGCTGGACTTGCACACCTGTAAGCTCACATCGCCTCAGCTCGAGAGCCTGGCGAGGGCATTCCCGCTGGCGGAGGAGGTCGACTTGTCTTTCTGCCGGGAGTTGGACGACGCCTGCGTGGCAGCTCTAAAGCCCACTCGTGACACCCTTCAAATGCTGTATCTGCGAGGCTGTGGGGCCACCAATGGCATGCTGGCTGCCCTGCCCCAGTTCAAGGCGCTGCAGGAGCTCGACATCAGCCAGGCCGTCAAGGTGAAGATTGTGGAGATTGAATGATGTTCTGTCTGTCTTGACAGTGGAAAATTTGCAATTCTGCTGCTGCTGCTGTGTTTGCGATAGTCAACGCAACTACTTTCTGTTACAAGCAATATTAAAAGGGCAGTGCTGGGTGTATTGCGGGTGTATGTCGGGTGCGCCTGCATCGAGTCTCTGCCCTCACCAGCGAAATACCTGCCGCTTGTGCTTGTCCTTGTGGCTTGGGCAGGCGCAGAGCACGGCAGTGGATGATAAGCATGCGCTGGCGCTTTGCGGATTGACCAACCTCACCAGGTACGGCAATTGCTGATGTCTGCAAATCCACCTCCGCCTGTCGACATTGACAGTGCACAACAGCAGCAAAGGTGTTTTACTGGCAGTCGCAGGGAGGTCAACTTCTTGCAGCTCCCTTGATCGTACATGCGTGGCCGCGCACAGCTCTGTGTGTATTCTGAGCACTGCTTCTGGCATCACATATGGCGTTGCAATGCTGATGCTGGCTCAGTGTGAGCACCAAGGCTGTTTCTGCAATGGCGCGCCCCTCTCACGGGGGCACACAGTCAAGGTTAGGGTTAAGCCATTGTTGCTTTGAGGATTAGGTCGTTGTTGCGTTCTGGCCTGCTGCTGCGCAAGCGCATCACGCTGCATCACAGCTTACACAACCTGCTTATCAAGGGCTGCGTTGAAGGGTAGAGCAGCGCTCAACATTCCTGAGCGCTGCTGCCGAGCTGAGGCATGCTGCGCTGACATTGCATTGCCGTTGCTGCTGATTATGACAGTGAGCAGCCTTCAACCTAAACAGCCATGTACCTGTTCTGCCGCCTCTGTGCTGCTGTCTCGACTGCAGCTTGAACGTGGCGTGGAATGCGCGCTTGACGGATGAGTCTGTTGGCCCCCTGGTGCGCGGCCTGCCGCGATTAAAGGTAAGTTCAACTACGCAACGTGTCTTACAGCTTGACGTGTCTTACAGCTGTGGTCAGATGTGTGAGGTCTATACAGCGAAAGCAAGCACGGGTTGGGATTAGGGTTAGATGAGCTTTATGGTTAGGCAGGTCCAGTGTGCTTCCGTGGACAGTACAAGGTTGAACCTACCGGTTGCCTGGATGGAAGGGTACCTAAAACAAGAGGCTAGAGTAGTGTGGGCCTCTTAGGGCTGGGCTAGGCAGACGCAGAAAATTGAGCTTACAGGCTGTATCGCGGTGCCATACTTCACTTGACCGCAACTCTCAGGCGTGACCACTTTGGGTCTGGTGACTGCGTATGGCTGCAGTAAGTCCGGGAGGGGAAAGGGCATTCCACACCGGCATCCCTGTGTAGGCGCAGTGCCCTGAGTAATAAAACTTGCGTTACATGCAATTGCCTTTGTTAGTGGCTTTTGATGACCTCGCCTGCAGAACCTTGCTGTGTAAGCCTTCCAGCTGCCATAGCTACTTTACGCACAGCTGTTCCCGGAGCTGGAGCTCTGAAGGGTACCTACAGGCATCTGTTTTTTTTTGCAGGCATGATCTGCGCTGTGGATAAGCATGTAATTTGGCATGTATGTATCGTCGCTGTTCATGACCAGGTATGCATATCTAGCACGTATCAGTGGTGTGCTGCAATGAGAAGCGAGGCTGGGGGTAGCACAAGGGTGTCATACTGCTACCATTGGCCGAGCGCTGGTGCGCATTTTTAAATCGTCTTCACATTTCAATTGCTGACCTTCAACTTCAAGACCACCAGCCCAACTGGCCAAACTGGTGCATGCGCTCACACTTATGAGTGCTTTTGTGTGTGTGCTTGGTGTTCTGTGCAGAGATTGGACCTGTCCCTGCTGCCGGCGCTGAGCACTGACACAACAGCAGCGCTCATCTCGGCGACGCAGCTGGAGTGGCTGTCGCTGCGCGGCTGCACGTTTGGCGACGGGGACATAGCTGTCATACTTGCCAACTGCAAACAGGTGCTTACCATGGCTTATCACACGCATATTTATTTGCATGAAAGCGTTTATGTAGGACATGCAGTGCCTTCAACTTGGAAGTGCGTACTTGCGTGTGCAATATACGTACAAACTCAAATGCATGCGCGCTAATATAGATGCACAATCAATCCACATGCTGTTATCCAGCACCTGTTGTCAGTATTCAGGCTCCCATCGGTGGAGGTGCAGTGCATGAGGCAGTGCTTAATGTCTATCTGACCGTGCTGGCATCAACTGTTGGGTTAGCTTGAGCAATATGTGAGCCGGTGCATGCGAACGGAGTGTGATACTGGGTTAAAAGGTCAGGGTTAGGGTTACAATGGAGTTCCGGTCAGAGTCAATGTCCTCGTTTAAGCCGCTAGTACTTCAAGATGGAGAGCAGCATAAATCATTGCGCATGTACAACTGGGGGATGGTGATCAGAAGCAATCATCACAGGTCGTGATCATCCGTACAGAGGTCAAGGAGACAGCAGTACTGAAGTGACTTCTTGCTTGACTTACTTCATGATTGTGCAAAACGCCTGAGCCACACCACATCAACTCTCACCACTTCAACTTCAACTCTTGAAGTCTCCTGCGCATGCTCGTGCAGGCGTGTTCCCACTACTAGCAGCAGTGCCTGCCAGCCTCATCTCAATATGCATATAGTGGCATGTGCCCTCTTGCACAAATCCCCACACAGCTTCGCAACACACGCGTGTTTTCACCCAGACTCACTGATTGAGTCGCTCACACATTCACTCACTCCCTCTGTGCGCAGCTGCGGCACCTTTTCCTGGCCTTTCTGCACGTGCCTCACCCAGAGTCACTCACTCACTCACTCATTCACTCACTCGCTCTTGCCCCCTGCGTGCAGCTGCGGCACCTGTTGCTCGCCTTCCTGCACGCGCTCTTACCGCGCCCCACCCAGACTCACTCACTCACTCACTCACTCACTCACTCACTCATTCACTCACTCGCTCTTGCCCCCTGCGTGCAGCTGCGGCACCTGTTGCTCGCCTTCCTGCACGCGCTCTTACCGCGCCCCACCCAGACTCACTCACTCACTCACTCACTCACTCATTGACTCACTCGCACGATCGCTCTCGCCCCCTGCGCGCAGCTGCGGCACCTGTTGCTCGCCTTCCTGCATGCGCTCACACCGGCGATTGTGCCGGCGCTGGCGACTGCGCCCGCGCTAGAGTCTGTGGACCTTGAGTGGTGCCGCGGCATAGACAACACCGACATTCGGCAGCTCAAGTCATCACGCCCCGCGCTGGATGTGAAGTACCGCCGCATCTGCTGGCAGACGCTGTAAAGAGTGCATCGGCGCGTTAGATTGCCGCAGCGCCTCAACTTCAAGTTGAAGCATTCGCGCGCAGCGCTGCAGAAGGTGCCTTCACTGTTTTGCACTGTTTTTGAGGTGCACGCAGTGCCGCTGTCGCTGAAGGTTGCGGTGACCGTCTGTCGCTGCCAGAGCCACGCGGCAGCAGCGGCGGCGCGTCGCTGCTGCCGGCGCAGGCGTTTACGGCGGAAGGCCGTCAGCAGAGGCCGTCAGCAGCACGGTGCAGCACTGCTCAGCAAAGGTTCGCGTGTGATGTGAGGGCATGCTACAAACGCCGTCTCAGCCCTAGTTGCTGCGCTGTGTGGCTGCTCATGGCGCGCCGTGTCGAGGATGAGCGGTGCTGCAGCGTGGCGCATCTGATCGCTCTGAGAGCCTGCTGCGCTGCTCGACAGCTGATGCATCTTACGGCCACTCAGTGCGTGACGCGTTGTGGAGCGAATGAATGCGTGCCGGAGCGTCTTTGGCATGATTGCTTAGCGCCTGCTGCAGCGCTCAGCAGCAGATGCGGTGTGCTGACACTGCGCTAGCCGTCTAGATGCGCCGTGTTGTCCCCTGGAGTGAGAGTCGTGTGTGCCATTTGGGCGGAACAGCCAGTGCGCCCTGCTGGTGATGCTTGATGGCATGTTGCTTCGATTAGGACCTTGCGCTGGGGCGCACCGCTGCCAGCACTTGCCTGCTGGCGTATGCAGTTTGTGCGCGCATGCAAGCAAGCCGTGCCACCACTTGCGCGAGGGTGCCTCGCAACAGCGCACACTTTGAGGTGGTCTGGGGCGCATGGCTTGTACCCCAATTTCCATATACATGAGATAGCATGTGGTTTACAGGCGTCTGCTGCGGTGTGTAATTGTACTTGTCATCTGTGCCTTGTACTGTTGATGTACTGTTGACATTGCGGTTCACGGATTTGTGTGATGATGGCTTGCTTATCTGCCCACAACAGACCAGCATCTGCATGCCGCAGGCATTCATTCCCCCTCGGCATGGCATCGGAGTGGACTGTGATGAATGGATAATGAAAAACGAGCCAAAAAGATCGTTGAGCTCTAGGTGACAAGGGATGGTTAACTGCAAGTGCCTTCCACCAATAACCGCGGTCGCCGCTGCTGCAGTCATTGGCCACGAGTCAAACAGTGCCACCGTAACCACAGTAGGCAAAAAGACTTCTGTGTGCAAGCTTTTTAGCGTCCGAGGCATGGGTGTTCAGTATGGACAGGTATAATGTTCTGTGATGCATTTATACAGAACATGAAGCTGTTTACCACGACCATAGCAATTGTGCAAGTCAGTGCCGCATGGTGGTGTGGTAGTACGCACACGCTGCTAGGCAAATGTCCCTGTGAACAAGGGTGACAGCTCCAAGCAACTTGAACATGAAGTTGACCCAAGCGGACTTGCCGAATTGTGACTTGCAGCAAATGCATCGCCAGCTATGTACATTGTGTGTGTGTGTGTGTCGTGCAAAGTGTGTGTGTGGCAGTATGCGGGTTTTGTAAGCATGCCATTCAGACGTTTCCCCTGTACAAGTGACTTGGCAAAGCCAAATTTGCTGCCTGCGCAATGAACTCAGTCAACTCTCCAGAAGCAGCGCACAGCGTATCATTATCATACCAAGTCATGATGCCACCACACCAACAACATGACTGCTATGCAGGAGAAATTAGCCCAGCCCATTGCTCACTCTTAACTGTCTGAATCTGGACGCCTGTCAAGTGTGGACAATGTGCATGCAGAGCAAATGTCAAACAGCGCAGATGGCAGCGCACTTGCCCTGTGGGACATCAGTTTTTTTACCAACAATTTAGAGCGTGACAGGCAGGTCCTGTGCCAGGTGTGACACTTGGTGTGGCACTGCTCAGGTACACTTCAAGAAACAACTGAAGTTGCGAATGGCGCTGCGTGCTCAACCGGAGCTATTGCCCAACGCCAAACGTCTCGATGATGCAGGCCTGCAGCTTCTGCTGTGCCTCCAGCATGCTATCCAGCAGCAAGCAGTCTTTGCGTTGCCGCTCGGAGACAGTGGCCTGCAGTGGATCAGAGGGGACCATAGATATAGGGTTAGAGCATTTGTAGTTGAGGTTAGAGCAGTTCAAGCCATCAGACCAGAGCCTTAGGTTAAGGGCTTGGAGGCTGTTGGACTTATCTATTTGTAACGAAGTGTCCCATATGTACGGCACCATAACCATTGGTTTGCAGAGATAGGGCTACTGGGGGCAGGCGAGGTATCGACTTGAAGTTACCAGCTACTGTACCGAAAGTGGTATGCCGTTCTGGGTCACTAACTAGTGGCGAGGTGGAATGGAATTAAGAGCTGGCTGCAGCAGCAGAGTTGACTGCAACGGCGCGACACATGCGATGTTTAAAACATATTTGGCGCAGCCGATGTTGTTACCAAGCACTTGCCATGAGTGCGGAAAAGTCGTGCAACTGCAGCACTAACCCTAACCCTGATCTAATGCAGCACTAACCCTAACCCTAATCTAACCCTAACCCTACCCCTAAGCAACATTCACGTGGGTGATGGCGACCAACGAAAAGTAAGCTGAGGGCCTGCTCAAGCCGTAGTTACACTGTTGTTCGGCAAATCAACCCACCCCGAATGCATCAAGACCCCATTATTTCTATCTTCTAAGAGAGATGATCCTGCCCGGGCAAGAGTAACAGGAAATGCACCTAGCGACAATGAAAGAAGTATTAAATGTTGGTGAAGTGCCCCTCAGCGTAGCTGGCTACAGTTGAGCCGCCAACCCAAACTCTGAACCTGATTGACCCTAATGCGCACCACAACTTAAAGTTGAAACATGCTGAGGTGACGCACCGCAATGTCTTCTCGCACTTCTTTGATGTCCAGCATTGTGCGCACCGTCACCACCTGGAGACACACCACCGTACATAAAAACACATAATGGGGATTGTGATGGTGTTTGCCTCAAGCATGCTGCGCAAAGGCCCCAGCTTTATGCAGTAGTTCTGCAGCACGCTGTCATGTCCATCAGTCAGCAGCGCACAAAGTGGCAGTTTACAGCCTTGCACAACGATTGGAGCGCTGTGAATGCTGGTGCGACAGTGATGGCACGTTTGAGAAATTAAACGTTGCACTCCACTTTACGCGAAGGATGCTTGTCAAAAGATACTGCGTTTGAATGCCGTCGAGATGGCAAGGGTGCTGTGCACAGACATACGCTGCACTCACGAGCCACTGTGCAATTTCAAGTCGTGTATGCGGTATTGATGAATTTGCATACTTGAACATAGCATACGCTCGGCCCTGTTGGCAGCGCTCCACATGGCGTACTCTGACCGTGGCATGACACACACGGCAGAATCCGGGGGGGGGGCACATGGAGGAGGACGTAGGGGAGGATCCTGAGATGCCATTTGGCGGCGGCGGCGTTTGAGTGGTTGCCGTTGAGACACTTTCAGACTGTCACACGACATGTAGATTCCGTACAGCAAGCTTCAAGTTAGATGCCAATCATCTGGGTTTTTCACGCCCTGAGCGAGAATTGATAGAAAGAACATAGCATACATACCTCTTCCCCCCTGTCGTCCATTCTCTCAGCTTCTATCATGTCCTCCTCCAGCAGCCAGTGCCGTGATTGCCGCATTGCCTGCGAGGGCAGTAATACAGCACATGAGCACTCAGATCTGGTTGGTGTTGTTGAGTCCAACTTGTTTCTCACAGACACATGCACTCAGATGTCCTAGTGGGTGCTGAGTTTCAATTCTCTCGCTGCCGAGTACACATGAGCGCACATGCGAGGCACGCCTTTCATCTTCATGATTCTGTGTCAAATGATTGCGCATACAATTTCTCCAGGCAAAAAAAAAAACTGACACTAAATTGTACAAATCCCAAATGAAAATGTATGAACTTCAAGTTGAAGTGATGGAGCGAGCAGCACTGCGCGCTCACCTTCTCATCCTCAATACTCTGAGCCGTGCCACGCACGTGAACCTCAAACCGCTTCATGATCTTCTGCTCGCGCTTGTGTATCTTTGCGTTCTCAATGTCAAACGTCTCGTGCGCCTTCTGCAGCTTGCGCGTAACGGCTCCGCTCTGCGCCTCTATGACGCCGGGTATCGTCACCTTGATGAACTGCACGTGAACATGGCAGGGGTACGTAGGCATGGTCATAACGTGTGGCAAACAATAACACAGAGAAAACGGTGACGAAGAGAAAAACATAATGCGTGAGCAGAAAACAAGCACATGCTTTCTCACATTCACCTGGCAGTCTTGGTATCTACACTTCCCCCCCAGAAAACATGAATATGGAGACTGCAAGTTGAACTACTTTTGAAACAGCGTTGCCATCGCTACAACCACTACCTTGCCTAGCTTCAAGAAGGTACGCAACAGCAGAATGAAAATGAGATGCATGCAGCTGCACGGCAAGATATTGGCATCCATTGTTGGCAAATCGGTGCAGAGATGCCCCTGTGAACGCAGCAGCAACATGCACTAGTGAGTTACAGCTCAAGCGCTTGCTGTACATTGTCACAGACTTGGTCAGGTGAGATGCACAGTCGTGCGCAGTAGGTATTACCTTACTTCAAACCTAAGTACTTCCCCATTCGTATCACACATTTTCTGCATTCATCACTTTCCAACAATGCAACAGCGGTTGCCACCATGCTTATGCGAGCTGAGGAGCATTGCACCTAGATTGCACCAGCCATTAATGCGTAGACGAACTGCCAACAATAAACAGACCATGATATGTACATATACTGCTCAGCAGCCATGCGACGCACAACATGTCCAGCTGTCCTGCCACGTCCAGAAATGAGCGTACGCATGTATGCAACTTCAACTGGTTCACATAGCTATCAATTTTGTGTAAGGTACAGTGCTTCAGAGAAAGTACACAAGCAGTGGCAATTGGCCCCTACCTTATCCACCCTGGCCTTGTTGGCCTCCACCCTCTCCTCCTGCTCCTGTAGCCCATCCGCAAATTTGTTGGTGATGTCGGAGTTGACCCACTCCTCAATGTTCGCCACCGCCGTCGCAAGTTTGCTCTGCAGCGCTGTCATTATCGCCTGTCAAGTAGAGTGCGTCATTACAGGCAGCCAAGCGTGAGACTGCTAGCTGAATACACCGGCGACTACAGTACAGTCAAGTGCAGATGAGTTCAATCAAGGGAAGGTGCAGTACGGACAAGGGCAATGACAATAAAAATGAATCAACAATCAACAATAGCTGATTGTATGCACAATGCCGAGGGCTCAAAGGCTAGAGTGATGTCAGGTCCGTCAGCAAACATTGCTTTGCAAAAGTCAGAGAACACATTGTCGCCTATCGGTGCTACGGCGTGTAGCCCAAGGCATGGCTGTGGAACCTCCTGTCCCTTCAACCAGAAACCGGGGGGACTGGACTTGTCAACGCGTGCTACTGCTGGCAGCAACTTATACTTCGCTAGCTGACAGATGGGTATTTACATAGACTTGAATGTACAGCTACGAAGTATGCAGTTGACAGTGTTTGCCCAACGGCGACAGTGCCTGCAGCCTCACAGCACCAGCACGACGCCAACACAAGTCTGACAACCTACTGATTCTGAAGCCACCTGGCACCAAGTATGATCAGCAGTATGAAACCAACCTTCTCATGAACGTATTCGCAGTCGGCACAAGCGACATCTGTTGGAAAGTGGCGCGGGTGCTGATACAAACTTCAACTATCACTACGTGCTTTGACTACTAGTTTGAAGCTGTGGCGGGCGCTGAGACGGTTTGCAGGGTCCTAGACCCCACTATACACTATAGACCAACGTGTAGTCGGAGCGCTCTGGTACCAGACGTGTCTTGGTTGGAGGAACTCGGGAACAAGACTCTGCTCCTGTTACTCATTCGATATGTACTGCACATTGGGTAATTGGGGCTTGACCATGATCATCAACTCTCGCAGTAGGCATGTGTATGCGTCACACTGCACCGGGTTGTTATTGTACTCTGCCCCATTAATGTTGAGCGAGGGCAAAGAAATCCGCAACTTGATGTGCATGACAACAGGCGGAGACAATGACTAGCTGCTCTATTCACTCATCAGGAATCAAGCCACGCAAGGCTTTCAATGGCCTTTGGCCTGGGTGTCACATTGGTGAAAGCATTTAATGGCATTGATGCTCAGCGCGTTGGCAGCCTGTGCACAACAGCGCCTGCATATGTGTCAATGCCATGAGCACCGTTAATTGTTGCCTGAACCCATTTGCGGCATACCGACTGCAAGTGCGGTAGCGTTGCTATGAACACCTAGCCCGGAGTACTGGTTCTGCTTGTGCTGCTGGGGCTGCTGTTGTGGCCGCTGCAGTGATGACACCACTACAGACCAACGAAGTTTCAGCAACTAGAGACCTGAGCACAAAGGCCATCGTGGAGAGTTCGGCTTCGAAAACGACAGTCATACCGCATGGAAGCCAGATGTGCTTCTTGTTCGCCATTGGTTACACATAGCGTATGTGCTGCGATACATCACCTTGTGAGCAGTTTCTCGCTCCAATGTCTCAGCAGACATCTTCTCCTCCAGATGCCTCGCCCTCTGCTCTATTGCGCACAGCTTGGCTTCAAACAACCGATTCCGCTCCCGGGTGCTCTCCTCCAGCTGCGTCAACTGCCCCGTCAGATCATCCTCTTGCCGATCCACCTTTGCATATCTCTCGCTGGGCGGCACCTCCGATGGCCCTACCCGTTGCACAACAGCAGTTCTGGCGCCAGGTGAGGAAATTGTGACCGTCTCCATGCCTGTCCACGACATGACGATGCGGTCGAGGTGGAGAGGGCTTGTCAGCGCTGCTCAACCACTGCACAAGGCGATGGGGGTAACACCATCTGCCAACCAACTGGCGTTGCTCGAGCCTCGCTCCATTACGAAGGCGCGTCCAACATTGAAGTTCTCATGGGCGGTTTCTTTTGGTGTATGTTTCTGTACAGTCTGTACATAGAGGAGTGCCAGTTCACAATAGGATTGTCTAGAACACTGCAGTCCCACTCCAGTAACACAGAAAGAGGCGCTTGACGCGCAAGCCTGGCTCATGTACTGCCCGGCACACCTAGTCAAGTGATACTTTCCCTCTCAGCAATCGTAGGCGTGCCCTTCAGCAATCGTAGGCGTGATGCATTGATAGGCCTGATGATGCATAATGCTGACATTTGCCGACTGTGTATCTGGCGTAGCATCTTACGCATAATGCCACGAGCATGCATGAGAGCTCACCAGGACGACATATGTGAAGCACGTACATAGACGACGAACCATAACGGGCCCCAGGCGCGCATGATCTTCCTTGTTCAGGCCTGGTTTTGTCGCCACTGCAAGTAGCCCGCATGCCTAAATCATGAACGCCGCCATTGACTGCTGCCTGATTACAGGATGCAAGAAACTTGTTTGAATAGGTTACCACATACCAAGCTCCACGTGCATTGGCAATGCCAACGGTGAGCACGTGTTGCAGCGCTGCCATCAAGGACAAATGTAGGGAGGGGTCAGGGCTCACATTGATGCTAGCATGCAGGCAGGGATGCCAAGCACACGTGTTTGGTGTAAAGGAGCTGCATACTTTCACCTAGCAATACAAACATTCGGGTTGCAGCTGTGCCTGCCCAAATAGTGTCTACTATGGTGCACTTGAAGGCATCCAAGACAGTCCCAGAGCAGTTGCTGTGCACAGTCACGCAGATCCTTTGTGTGTGCAATGGGAAACACAACACGCAGAAGACGCAGAATGTCCATGATGTGCAAATGTGCTGTATGTAGAGCACACAAAAAAAACATATGTGCTATTGTAATCACACAATGACGCTGGCATGAACATATGCTGCTGTCTGTCGCTCTGACCCCAGCTCCGCCAACTCAGAATACCTCAGGCTCCGCTTGGGTTTGCAAGTACTAATGCTGCGGCGGACTGTCTCACGAGCTCACAACATCCGTCGACGTCAAGATACTGCGGCGGCGCCAGCTGGCCGATTGTTGTCGGCAAGCTGACAAGCCCGCTGCAGTACCTCAGGTTGAGACACACCAGCGCCCCCAGGTGGCCCATTGAGTCGGGCAGGCACGACAGCGCTGTGCATTCCCTCAAATTGAGATTTCGTAGTGACTTGAGGTTGCCAATCGAGTCAGGCAGAGCCGTGAGCTGCGTACACTCAGGCAAGCTGAGGGATTTGAGTGCCGACATGTTGCCGATGGACTGCGGCAGGCACGTCAGCGCGCTGCACTGATCTAAGTCAAGCAGCTCTAAGGCCTGCAGCTCCCCAATGCTCTCCGGCAGCTGCTGGAGATGACTGCAGCGTCCAAGTAGAAGCTGAGACAGAGCTGTCATCTTGCCTATGGACTCCGGTAAGCTCGCCAGCTGACGGCAGATGCGCAGGTCGAGCTTTGTCACTGTGACCAGATTGACAATGCTGTCGGGCAAACCCGTGAGCGCCCTGTTGCAGCTGAGCTTGAGCGTCGTCAAAGCAGCCAGGGCGTCAATGCTGTCTGGGAGGCTCTCAAGGCTGACACTATGGTGGAATCTGAGCACTGTCAATGCAGCAAGACGGCCGATGCTACTCGGCAGCGTCTGAAGTGCGTTGAAATGCCGCAACTCCAACTGCTTGAGCGCCGTCAGGTCGCCTACGCTGTCTGGCAGGCTGACAAGCTGCTCACACCTGGTCAGTCTGAGTGACGTCAATGCGCGCAATTGACCGATACTGTCTGGCAGAGCAGTGAGTTGCGCACAGTCCTCAAGATCGAGCGCCGTCAGCGTCGTCAAGCTGCAAATGCTGTTAGGCAGGTTAGCGAGCAGCTCGCAATGGCAGAGCTCAAGCCTGAGCAGCGACGACAAGTCTCCCATCAAGTCTGGCAGTTCTTGCATACCCCCAACGTCCGTGGCGAATGACTTGACTAGCGTCAGCACATCTGCCTGAGGGCCCGAATCCGTGGCGCGCAGAACTGAGCGCAGTATGCGCAACACCTCCGTCGGGTTGCAGTCCACAACATGCATCTCCTGCAGGGAGGCTGGAGCGCGCGTCAGCGTCCCCTGCAAGTCGTGGAGGGTCATGACTTTGACGTCGCTAAACAGGCGGTCGAAACCTTCTCTAGCAGCAGCACTGGACGCAGGAGGGCTCAGCGACAAGGCGAGCAGCGGGTCGCGGTCGAAGCTCCCACGGAGCTCTAGGTGGACGATGGTTTTGCTGCTGAAGGCCTGACAGGTTGTATCTGGTGGCGACTGCTCTTCAAGGACGAGGCGTGCGTATGGTCTCACCTCCCTGTGCATGAATCTGCAGATGCCCCAAGCGGCCTTGGGCAGAAGGTGGTTTCGCGCCATGTACTGAAGGACCTCAAGGGCACCTCCAGTCGCAGCCTGAAATCCTTCGACCTTGTGGCGCTTCTGCATTGATGATGCCGCCAGCACCTTGCTTGGTGCGTCACAGCTGGGGCGACCGACTGACGAACTAGCGCAATCTCCACCTGTGCTCCCGCCGTCAGCAGCTGCCCTCGCAGGTGCCATATGGTGGCTAGCCATGTAATCTGTTGGCGTTGTCGTTAGCGGCTGAAGCTGATCAGTTGAAGCGCTGGCATCCTGACGCTTCCGGGCTATCGCTGCGTCAAGAGCGATCAGCTCCTGCTCCGTGCTCGCACACGCTTGCTGCAAGGCCTCCAATTTGTTCGCAGCATGCTGTCTGCGGATTTGCAGAGCTGCAACATCGAGGGCTTCTGCTCTGTCGAGGCTGGCCATTCTGCTACGGAAAAGCAAAAACCTGATAGTTTTTCACCACCAACCTTTGAAGTTGGCAGAACTTCACTTCACCTGTGCAGTTCTGCCAACTTCAAAAGTGAAAGAGCATGCTGCGCAGCTCGCAGCTGATCTAGAAATGGCCAACTTCGCCAGGGCAGAGGACCTCGATGTTGCAGCTCTGCAAATCCGCAGGCAGCATGCTGCGAACAAACTTGAGGCCTTGCAGCAGGAGCTGGTCGCTCTTGACGCAGCGATAGCACGGAAGCTTCAGGATGCCAGCGCTTCAGCTGATCAACTGCAGCCGCTAAAGACGATGCCAACAGGTCACATGGCTAGCCACGATATGGCACCTGCGCGGGCAGCCGCTGACGGCGGGAGCGCGAGTGGAGATTGCGCTAGTTCGTCAGTCGGTCGCCCCAGCTGTGACGCACCCAGCAAGGTGCTGGCGGCATCATCAATTCAGAAACGCCACAAGGTCGAGAGCTTTCGAGCCCCGACAGGAGGTGCCCTTGAGGTGCTTCAGTACATGGCGCGGAACCACCTTCTGCCCAAGTCCGCTTGGGGCATCTGCAGATTCATGCACAGGGAGGTGAGACCATACGCATGCCTTGTCCTCGAAGAGCAGTCGCCAACAGATACAGCCCGTCAGGCCTTCAGCAGCAAGACCATCGTCGACCTAGAGCTTCATGGGCGCTTTGAGCGCGACCCGCTGCTCGCCTTGTCGCTGAGCCCTCCTACGTCCACCACTGCTGGCAGCGACGGTTTCGACAGCCTGTTCAGCGACGTCAAAGTCATGACCCTCTACGAAATGGAGGGGACGCTGACGCGCGTTCCAGCCTCCCTGCAGGAGGTGCATGTCGCGGAGTGCAACCCGACGGAGGCACTGCGCATACTGCGCTCAGTTCTGCGCGCCACGGAATCGGGCCCTCAGGCAGATGTGCTGACGCTAGTCAAGTCATTCGCTACGAACGTGGAGGGTATGCAAGAACTGCCGGTTTCAGTTGGTGACTTGTCGGCGCTGCTCAGGCTTGAGCTTCGGGGGTGCGAGCTGCTCGCTAACTTGCCTAGCAGCATCGACAGCTTGACGACGCTGACGGCACTCGAGCTCTGTGACTGTGAGCAGCTCACTGCTCTGCCAAATAGTATCAGTCAATTGCGCGCATTGACGTCACTCAGGCTGACCGGGTGTGAGCAGCTTGTCAGCCTGCCAGACAGCGTAGGCGATCTGACGGCGCTTACGCAGCTGGAGTTGCGGCATTTCAACGCACTTCAGACGCTGCCGAGTAGCATCGGCCGTCTTGCTGCATTGACAGTGCTCAGATTCTACGACAGCATCAGCCTTGAGAGCCTTCCGGACAGCATTGGCGCCCTGGCTGCTCTGACAACGCTCGATCTCAGCTGCAACAGGGCGCTAACGGGTTTGCCCGACAGCATTGTCAATCTGGTCACAGTAACAAACCTTGACCTGGGCTCCTGCAGTGAGCTGGCGAGCGTACCAGAGTCCATAGGCAAGATGACAGCTCTGGCTGAGCTTAAGCTCAATGGCTGCAGTCTTCTCCAGCGGCTGCCGGAGAGCATCGGGGAGCTGCAGGCCTTGGAGCTGCTTGGCTTAGATCTGTGCAGCGCGCTGACGTGCCTGCCGCAGTCCATCGGCAACATGACGGCACTCAAATGCCTCAGCTTGTCTGATTGTACGCAGCTCACCGCTCTGCCAGACTCGATCGGCAACCTCAAGTCGCTAGTGCTTCTCAACCTGTCGCTATGCTCAGCACTGTCGTACCTGCCCGACTCAATGGGCCAGCTGGGGGCGCTGGAGCGTCTCCACCTGAGGTACTGCAGCGGGCTTGTCAGCTTGCCGACAACACTCAGCCAGCTGCCGCCGCTGCAGTATCTTGACGTCCAGAGGTGTTGCGAGCTCGTGAGACGGTCCGCCGCAGCATTAGTTCTTGCACCCCCTAGCGGAGCCTGAGGATTTCTGAGTTGGCGGAGCTGGGGTCAGAGTGACCGACAGCAGCATATGCGCATGCCAGCGTCATTGTGTGATTACAATAGCACATGTGGGCTTTTTGGGTGCTCTGCAGCACACACGCGTATCGTTTGCATTCTGCATCTTTTGCTTTTTGTTTCCGTTGCACACACAAAGCGGCTTGTTCAGGATATGCCTAACTGTGCACAGCAAATGCTCTGGAAACCTGTTGGATGCTTTGAAGTAGTAGACACTATCTGTGGCAGCCTGAGGCGTAGCTGCAAATCGAGTATTTGTATTGCTAGGCGCAATCATGCAGTTCCTTCACACCCAACACATGTGCTTGGCATCCCTGGCTGCGTGCTAGCATCCTATGTAAGCCCTGACCCCTACATGTGTCCTTGATGGCCAGCGCTGCAACACACGTGCTCACCATTGGCATTGCCAATGCACATGGAGCTTGGCATGTGGTCACTTCGAATACTCAAACAAGTCTCTTGCATCCTGTAGTCAGGCAGCAGTCAATGGCGGCCTTCATGATTTAGGCACGCGGGCTACTTGCAGTGGCGACACAAAATCAGGCCTGAACAAGGAAGAAAGCTCATGCGCGCCATGATGCAATACTGTTGCCATACACACCTTCAACTAGTGGTTGAAGTGGCGGCGGTGTTCAAGTCTCATTCCTGTGAACACTCCTGTAGTCAAGCAATCAATTGCGCCTAGGCATGCACTGACACAAGGGGCAGGCTGGACAAGGAAGAAAGCTCCTGCGGCGCCTGGGGCACGTTAATCCGTGCACTTACACTTTGCAACCGCTCAAGGATGGACTTCATGTTCAACTGAACCTTCATATTGATGAAGTTGCATCACAGTGGTTGAAGTTTATTTTTCCTCACAGAACACACACACACACACAACAAGACGCAAAAGGATTCGTCGACTCCACTGGATACCTACACTCAATCTAGGCGTCGCTCAGGAAGGGAGACCTGACTGCAAAAGCTGGCTACCACCCCGCAACATGAAAGTCAGATGGTGGGGCACGAAGGAGCAGCCCGGAGCCGGCAAGGACGCAGCAGCACCAATTGAGTACCAGATCAATGTGCGGCTGTCAACAGGCGTGCCAACGCTTGTGCAATTCAGGCCTGCATGGATGGAACAGGTACAAAGCCTCATGAACTCACAAGATCCCCCATGACTTGGTATGCATATGTGTTTACGGCCAATCTGCCTGCTGCGCTCTCAGCAGTGAACGCATTGACACCAAGAACACGTGACATCAGGAGCCTGTAGGTCGTCAGCGCCAAACGCGTTGCAGGACGACAGACAGTCATTGCCGAGGCTCCCGTTGCTTCAATCTAGAGCTCGTGTGAGGAAAGCACTTGTGCCCAGTTCTTGACCCTTTTTGTGAATCACGTTTTGATGGTTCTGTTTAATGGACAGGCATATATGCGGTTCGCGGGCGTCCCTTACCGGCTGGAGAACAGCACTTTCACCAGCAGCGAGGTCAGCGGGCCATATCCGCAACTGCAGGTACCGTGACCACGAAAAAAACACTTTGTGTGGGATTGATGATTGAAGTTTAGACTTCGCGCCTTCACAGTTCTGACCACGTTTGTCAACAGCATGTCAAACCGCCACGTCAATCGCCAAATTTGCTGCCGCTTTGGTCGGTGTGAGATGCAACTGAATATGCCACCATCGGCAACTCTTAGCACCGACACCATGCATATATCATGACAGCGCGCAATGCCATCACATCTTGGCGCGGTGACGATGTGCGCCACACGGTGAGCACTGATGAATGCAGCGCTCTCTTCGCACTGCAGGATGGGCACTTCTGCCTGCCAAGGGGGGAGATCATGCGCCATGTAGCCACGTACAAGCGAGACTTGGATCACACCCTGAGCGAGGAAGAGCTGTCTGACAGCTGCGCCTGGTCTGTGGTAGTGAGGGAGCGGCTGCAGCCACTGCTGCTGGCGGTGAGTTGTGCTTGAGTGGAACCTGCGACCCTCTGACAGCAGTTTGACCCTCTGACGGCAGTTTGACAGTTGAGGCCACCTTACCCTGTCGCTGCAGACTGGCTTTGCCCTGCAACTGTCTGACAGCTGCGCCTGGTCTGTGGTAGTGAGAGAGCGGCTACAGCCACTGCTGCTGGCAGTGAGTTGAGCTCGTGTTCTATTCCAAGTGCACACAGCATCAATGCCTGCCTGATCAGCATTCGACTTCACGTTGCCCTGGCGCTTTGCAGCAGCGACCTTGTGACGGCAGTTTGACAGTTGAGGCCACCTTACCCTGTGGCTGCAGTTTGGCTTTGCCCTGCAACTGTGCGGCTGTCAGTTGTGCCAAGAGGATAGCAGGCTGAATGCAATGCTGACAGTTGCTGTGCCTTGCAAAGGATTCAGTGCACGGCAGTCAACGCGCAACAGTTGTCCACGCCAGGTGTTCACTCGTGTTTTTCAAGGTTTCAAGCGGCAGCCTTTGTATGGTGTTGTGGCAGCAGTGGGTTGCAGAGTCACGGATTGCCGAGCTGCACAGCTCCTGTCTTTGCCAACAGACACCAGGCTGCCGCCGGCACTGCTGCTTGCAGCGGATTGCAATAGCAATGCATACAGACCATGCTACCTGTGTGATTTCTTGCCCATCTACTGCCAGCGCCCAACGCACTTAAACGGCACACCTGAGTGACGGCTACCTACACGTTCTCCAGTCACACCGGACAGCAGCCAACAGCGTTGTTGTGCTACTACAAAACCGCTCCTCTGCGCAGATTCGATGGGGCGTAGAAGACAAAACAGTGCACCACGCTACGCTAGGGCCCCTGTGGCGTGCGACACCGGGGCCCCTCAAGCTGCTGCTGCCGTGGCTGGAGTATCGTGCTGCAGCTGCCGTCAGTGCGCGTGGGGGCTTGCAAGGGCTACCTCTTGAACAGGTGTGGCTCTCCTTGCTTGCGCTTTTGAGTAGTGTGCCTTCATTTGAATCTCTGTGGCGCACGCCTGGGTATGTATACGCCATATGACATCTGCCCAAATTGGGCATATGTGCTGTGAGGTTTGCTGAGGTCTACTTAGGTTGGGCTTAGGGTTAGGGTTAGCGACTCGTTCAATGGGAACTACGACCCGCCCTGTCGCTCTCATCGTCTGTAGAGTCATCCCAGTTGCCCATCACGGAAAGCGATTGTTCAGAATGCTGGCGCCAACGCTGAGACTGCACCCCGCTAGCGAGCAGTCAATGCCTAATTCCACAGCAGGCGGTAGGCTGCGAATGTCGACATCTGATTCAGCAGCTTGGGGGACACAGACCATGCAGTGTTTTATATCATGTTGCGCGTTGCTTCGTGCACAGGAAAAACGCTCTCAAGTTCTTTGGCACTGCACCTTTTCACGTTCGTTCATCAGCAGGCAATGACTCTAATGTATGAGTGGTCATCCCTCGTTGTCATACTGCGCCCCGCCGTTGACGAGAGGCTAACCTCTCCAGTAGAATACGGGACTTTCACGCGTCAGAGGACGTGCGTTGCTGCATTCTTCCACCTTCTGTTGCAATACAATTTCTTGTCAATAAGCACCACATATTGCACCAAAGCATCTCGGCCTTTTCTGCCCTTGTACCCCCAACCTAGGATGTAACTGCAACCGTCAACTTCATTGCGTGCGCAGCTGGTGTCAATGATCCGCCAATTTTACGCGGCACTGGACACACGGCTTGGGGAAGGGACCGATTTCTTCTTTGGCGCCTCCCCATGCTCCCTGGATGCTGTGGTGTTTGGCCATGTTGCCGAAGCCATGTCTGACTTTACGCTCCTGGCTGTGCTGCCGCGGTATCCCAACCTCATGAGGTGATGAAGTACTGATGGCTGTGGGTTGGATTGAAGAATAGGAGTCGAGAATAGGTTAGAAGTACGGTTAGGGTTAGGCTTGGGCTCAGGGGTAACTTGCAGGTGCTGGTGTGGGGTGCAAACATTGATACGCAGCTGCTCAAGGGTAGGGTTGGAAGTAGGGTCAGGGTCAGGTTCAGGGGTAAGGTGCTGGTGTGGGATCCAAACATTGAGTGCTAGCCCACGGTACTTCAACGCCATCTTTCTCTTTTCAGGGCGCCAGCCGTGCTGTTGCACAGTATCTTGAGGTGACGTGTGATGTACAACAGAGTATCATCATTGACACAGGTCGCGTCCTCCATTGCTGAAGGACACGGAGTGGTGTTTTTTTTTTTCCATCTGTACCAAGTTGAATTAGCTTCATTGGTGAGCTCACGTCACTAGCAACATAGCCATGACGTTACCTGTTGTTTGGATGAGGGCAGGGCGGTGTGTGTGGGGGGGGGGGGGGGGGGGGCTATCAGTTTGGTATCGTAGTTGATATGTAACCTATTGCTGCAAATTTAAATTTCTGTTCGCAATCCTCATGTTTGCACACCTGTGCTGCGTTGGCTTGACTGATGGTGCCAGGGTTGCCCCACTCTGTGAACTGAGGCAGAAGAGCAGATCACAATGTTGACAGCTGGCAGTTACTACTGCAACTGCTCATGGTCCGAGTAGGAAGCCAATGACGCAACGCTCACCGGCATGGTGGGCTGGCCACAACAACGGACGCTTTTGTGGCACCCAAGTTGAAGTGCAAATCACAAGTTGAAGTGCAAATCACAGATGAAGTTTCTCAATACTTGCATTGTGAAGTTGGAACAATCATGGCAATGATGTTGCAAAGGTCATCATGATGCAGATGCGCAACGCTCACAATTTGTGCACTAAGACGAACAACACCGATGGTGTCATCATTGCTTTTATTGTAAGCATGGGAGTGCTGCACTCGCCCCATTGCTCAATATTTTGCGTATTTCAAAGTTCAAGTTTGACTGCAGTAATACATACTCATGACGCAAGTTCGAACGCTATACGGCAGCACACAGTAACCTGTGCAGTCTTGATACATTCTGATTGACCTCTGAAATATCATGAACACCGATGATTTTCAAAATCTGACAAGAACATGTTTTTGGTTTGTGCTGTGGTGCCGTGCAGGTGGTTCAAGCTGGTCGTGGCGCGCTATTTTTCCGCCACTCCAGCGACTTGCGACTCGCAGCAATTGGATGGTGATGAGTCTGAGTTGTTCTTGGTGAGCTATGGGACGCGTGCAACTAAATCACTCGTTCGTACAGCTAGCTGGTGATTGCATTACAAATGTGGAAGGGCACTACGCCCCTAGCTGCCACCTTCATTCTTGCAGACACATACATACTTGAAGCACGTTAACACACTACTGACGTCGTTGGGCTGCCTGCCAAGCTGCTACCCAATTATAATTTTTGCAGTTGTACAGCTCAGGAAGCATTACAGTGAGCATGCAAGTGCAGACATTACTATCGCCAACTGTCGTCATGGTACCACTGGTGACATTGCGTGCAGCCTGGCGTTGCCTGCTGATATATGCACCATCTGATTCTTAACTGCTGTTGATTCTGTAACTGCTGTAACTGCTGTGCCGCCTTGCGTTATCGCAGAAAGCCGTGGTGCTCGCCGATGCCGTCAACTCTCAAAATCCCTTCAATCAGGTGTGTTTCCGCGGCATGCGCTGTTCATAGCAAGCCCCCAAGGTGTGCAAGTGCATTGCAAAGGAGCGGGCACCATGCCACATGTTGATCTGCCGCAGTGGCACTGCGCAGGCCATATCACGCCGCAACGTAGTTTATGACTGTGGTTGGACCTCACGTGAAAACTGTGCCCGGCCACATGGTTCAAGGCCATTCATGCTGCGGTTCTCTGAAGCAAAGAGGCTTGAAGTTTCCACACGCTCGAAATGACGTGCTGCCTGTCAGGCCATGAAACCCACGTGCTTGCAACCGCCACTGCTGGTGTTGCAATGTGGTTGGTTTCAATGCCAGTTGCAGGCAGTGCGGAAGACCACAGTCGGCTTGATGGCGGTATGCTTACCTCGCTTGTTCGTGGATTAACCATGATCTAAAAGCTGTTGTCAAAGTTGCAGGCTGTTTTGCACACTCGGTGATGCGGATTGAACTTTGAATGTGGCCAGCTCTGCGGCAGAGCATTTGCTAATGCCCCGCTGCCTGCCTTGTACGTTGAGGCCAACGCTCAGCAACACGAGATCCTGCCTGCCTCGGAACTCATTCATTCATTCACTGCCTTGCGGGCGGTTGTGGCAACTGCTGCCCCTGCTGAGACTGACATATCGTCCAACGTTGCACTGTGCCGCAGCTACGCAACAGCGTCTTGTGTGCAGAGGCACCTGCAACAATGGACTTGTATCCACCGCTGCCTGCAAAACAGTCGGGAGTCCAGGTCTACAGTCCGCCGTCCGCAGAGGCGCCCATTGCACCACCTCCAGGTGCGTATGAATTGTCATATAAGAAAGAACCCATATTCATCAAGAAAAGAACTTCAATAACGCATGCTGCATGCACATATTGATGCTATCGCGAAAGTGTACAAGTATGCTCTTAGCAATACTGAATATAACAAGATGACATGTTATTGATGTACACTACCGCACCAGTCACCTAGATTCAGGCTAAGAGATTGCCAGGGTGAGCTGTAGCAGCATGTATGTGCTTGCATGAAAAACGTAGCAGAAGCAGCTTGTTGGCACCATAAAGGGCAGCGGAAGCACAATGCTAGTGCTATGTGCTGCAGACTTTTGGCGCTCAAAGCACGATGCACCACCGCATGGCATTTTGATCAGCAGATGCTGGTACACTAAAATTCATACAGCTTGCAGGTTCCAGAAGCATCTGTGTAGCCCGTCCTGCTGTTCTAATTTGAGCTGCAGTCACAAATTTGAAGCTTTGCAACTGATGCCTTGCCTTGCCTTATCTTTCAACCTTGGCAAGTGCAACGTATAAGCACTGCTGATTTCGCGGAGGTGCAGCCTTGGCGCGCAGGCTTGTGCTTGTTCTCCCTTCACCAAGGTCTTACAACCTCTTCAGAAACCAATTACTGGTGCCTTGTGCTTGCCTGTGGTTTGACAGACGGGGAGACGGCGACTGTGGTGGAGGTAACAATGCTCAGTATTGGGGCCGTATTGGCGGTGGTGCTCTATGCACTGGAATTCCTGGGCCACATTGAGATTGTTGACGACGAAGAAGACGCTGAAAATGACGACGAGGACGAATGATACACGACACTACGAAAAATACAGAAGCACACGCCAGTTCCCATGCTGCTGCTGCTGCTGCTGCTGCTGCTGCCATTGTCAGCTGTTGCTCCTGTCTGTTGTTGCATGCGCAACGAGCACCTGGCCAGGCGCAGGTAGTATGGTTGCCCGTGCATCACCCCCCCAAAAGCTGAACCCTAACCCTAAGCTCCCGCATCATGTAGGCTTGAGTGCAGGCACCTACTGTACACCCCCAAGTTTGTTCCCCCCGTGTGGTTGAACAGTTGCAGACGCATGCAGTTTCCTCGACGAACGCGATGCACAGATTATCAATGAGCAGAAGAGTAATAATGCAAGCAACACAGTGGAGGTGACGCACCACTACCAAAACAGAAGGAAGGACGCCAAGCGTCTGTGGCTCCATGGCTGACGCTTTCCAAACATGTATGTCAAGCTCCCATGGCTTTTTTGAAAAATCATACTGCAGCTGCATACGACTCAAACCATGAATGCACATGTAAGCCCCACGTGTCCCTGGTGTGCTACCTCATTAGCACCACCCCGCACAGAGCAGTACCACCTTGCAACGCACATCACATTTCGCTCGGTGCTTGCCTTGGATGTTCTGACCACTTTCCAAGTCCAACTGCACAATGCACGTATGCGTCTCTGACACCACCCAGGCTTGTGCTTCCAATGCGGATGATTGCAATCGCGTGGAGCACCGCAACAGTAGCTGAACACGTACTGATGAAACTGCACAATGGCTGCAAATGACATTTCGCACAGACAGACAACAGCAGATTCTTGTCACCCCACAACCACAATATGATGCAACGGATGTGTCTATTAGGGTCTGTGATGTTCATTTGTGGAAGCGCGCATTGCAGCTGCTCCACTGTGTATTCCCGTTCCGGTGTGCATACTTGCAGCAGTGCCCCTACTGCAGCACTCACGTAGCTTCCAAGCTTAGCGGATGCGCACGCAGCAGCGCTCAACGATCTGATTTTTGGGGGTCGCTGATTTGACATCAGACTCCCGTCCATCAAGCAGTGTAACTGTCCCATGTGGCAGTTACAAAGACGGCGTCGTGATGTCAGATCCATCCAAGCACTGCAACTTGTCTCGTGTGGCAGTTACAAAGGCGGAGCGTCACTCTAGAGCAGCTTTTCCAGGGCCTCTGCAACGCGCTGCCCCATCTCCTTGCAGCCCACTGGCTTGCAGCCGTCGCGCATGATGTCGGCGGTGGCGTATCTGCAATGGGAACGCGTGTGGCGATGCTCAGCTTATGCGATAAATCAACCTGATTGGCCAAGCGGCTGATGATGGCATGATTCAAGTTTACGCATATTGAAGGTTGCGCCGTCAAGAGAAGGACCTACGCTTTTGCTTTGCTTACTTTGGTAGTGGCAAAGGCAAGGAAACTAGCACGCTGCTCCCTATCAAGCAAAACTGAAAGCAGCAAAAGTTGCAGTTGAAACACGTAACCTCGCTCAAGCTGCAGCAGTAATTCCACGGTACTGGTAAGTTCTCAACATGTGAGCGTGCGCATGGCATGCAAACCACTTCTTCACATATGAGCAGTGGCAGGCAAGCCTGCTGCTAATTAAGCCAATAGTGAAAACACTCACGCTAACCGCTTGTGCTCATCATGCACAGCAGTGCTCATCATGCGCAGCACGCTCCAGAGGGATGCTCAAAGCCAAAAAGCTTTGGAAAATGATATGCAGCTCAAGAATGATCAAAGCGGACGAATGCTGCATTATCAAAATGGCACCATACGCAACCGGATGCATCAGAGAGTAACAGTGTGACGCCGAGTGTGGATCAAAACCAAAGTACAAGATGCGCACCAACATACTTCAACTGGAGGTGACTCACCCCTGGTCCAGCACGTTGTCAACGGCCGTCTCCAGCAAGTCCGCCTCTTCTGGCCTGCCTAGGTCATAGCGCAACATCATTGCCGCTGACAGGATCATGGCAAGGGGGTTGGCCTGGACACAGGGGGACAGAAGTGGACAAGCATGAACAAGTTAGAGCAGCAGCCACCAATCAGTAGCGCAAAGGTGTAATCGTGGTAGACAGTTGGTAGACGCGATTCGATGCTGCATTTTGCGCTGGAGCAGGTGAGGTGGCTGTAGGGAACAGCAAAACAGTAAAGGCCGCGTAAGTAAATGAGCAAGGTGAAGTATACATACATACATTAATAAGCATTTTACTTGCAATACCACACAGCAACACTAAAGTGCCAAAAAATCTCACCTTGTCTTGTCCAGCAATGTCCGGTGCGGAACCATGGCAGGGCTCAAACACACCGGGCCCGGATGGGTTGCCGACGGAGGCAGAGGGCAGCATGCCCAGTGATCCCACAAGCATGGAGGCCTCATCCGAGAGAATGTCGCCAAAAATGTTGCCCGTGACCATGACGTCAAACTGCTTCGGCCACCGGATAAGCTGCAGGCAGCAGTTATTGCGGGACAGAGAAGTTGGTCAGTACAGTGTAGTTTTGAACATACAGCAAGTGACGAATGGTGGCGTTGGTAGTTTAGAGATGTAGAGATGTTGCCAGTGACCATGACGTCAAACGGCTTCGGCCACAGGATGAGCTGCGCGCAGCAGTCATTGCAGGACAGAGTGGTTGGTCAGTACAGTGTTGTTTTGAAGATGAAGCAAATGACACAAGGTGATGTTGGAAGTTGAAAGATGCAGCCAGTGAACATCACGTCAAACTGCTCCGGCCACCGGATGAGCTGGGAGTAGCAGTGATGGCGACACACATAAGCAACAGCTAGTCAGTACAGTGTGATTATGTACTCTGCACACGGAAAGTGATTGCGGCACACGCTGACAACAGTCAGTCAGTAATGTTGGCGTGTTACACATAAAGAGATGACCAAAGATGTCTGCGACGAATGCAGACCAAATATGTTGCTAGAGGCTATCACGTCAAACTGCTGTGGCCACCAGATGAGCTACGGGCAGCAGTTGTTGCGGTTCACGCAAGCAACGAATAGTATCCCAGTAATGAGTACTGACTCTGGACACATATTCAGCAAGTGATAGCCTCTTGTGTTTACAGTGAAACTGGAGACATGTAGCCCAGAGATGTTTCCGGTAACCACGACATAAATTGCCATGAGCCGCAAGTGGCGATACTTGCAGCACACAGGCGACAACACATGACATACTGCTTAATGAAGTTGTCCAATGAAGTGTAGAACACAAACAGGATACCATGCATACTAAAGCATGTACTTTGGCATAGACTCATGTGCAAATTGTGATGCCTGCATGACGGCGTTGTCCATGTACTGCCAGGTACTCGTTCTTCTGTACTAGAACATACTTCAAGTATCTGTAGCACACAACATACATACCTCAAAATATGCATGTAACATGCACCCGCATGGAGGCCTTACGCAAACTCTGGTGCGTGAAGTCCACATCGGTATACTCTTCCCTCTGCACTCGTTACTGTACATATGAATCATACATAGTCGATACATACTCATTCAGTCATGTACTTCACAAAGTGTACAACCATATGTAATCGACGAATAACAGTTGCATAAATGTATACCTGCATGGCGGCGTTGTCCACATATTGGTGTGTGAGCTCCACGTCCGGGTACTCGTCCTTCTGTATGCGAATCACCACGTCCCGCCACAGCTGGCTCACGTCCAGCACATTGGCCTTGTCCACGCTGCACACGCGCTTGCCGCGCTTGCGTGCGACGTCAAATGCCACGCGCGCAATCCGCTCCACCTGTTGAGGTTTGAAACGGCCAAAGGTGATAATAGCGTACTATGAGAATCGAAGTGACAACAGCAGTACTCTGTGAACCGCTGTAAAAATGTTATTGAAGTAAGTGGCGTTGGCCTTGTCCACGCTGCACACGCGCTTGCCGCGCGACGTCAAATGCCACGCGCGCAATCCGCTCCACCTGTTGAGGTTGAGGTTTGAAAAAGCAAGGTTGGCATTACAGCATTTTATGCAATATTCAGTGGCCAAGGCAGTAGGTTGTGATGGTCCAGAAGCTCAGCGTCACTCTGGATGAAATGTTATTGAGGTTACTGGCGTTGGCTTTGTCCCACACTGCACACGCTCTTGCCGCGCGACGTCAAAGACCATGTATGCGGTCCGCTCCACCTGTTGTGAGCCACAACACGTGATTTGATGGTGCACTCATCGATGAAGTTTAGGTGAAAGAGCTGTGTGTCACTGTGAAACGTCGCTGTCAAAACGGCGGGATGGCCTGCTATGCTTGTCTAGCTATGTCAAAGGCCACGCGCGCAAAGCACTCCACTTGTTGATATTGAAGTTCTGGTGTGCGCAACGTCAACGCTATGCACGCAATCTGCTCCACATATATTGACGTTCCAGTTACCCACATCAAAGCAAGCACCTTGGCTACATTGACAACATGCTCAGAGTGATTGAACAGCGTGTATGCGCACAAGTGTCAAACAAAGTAACCTCGCGTACTGGTACACTCATCAGCGTCACTGTAACAAAGGCGGGCATGCACATGCCCCTGTTGCTTGTAAGCAGGATTGTACTGTGCCACTATCACCTCAAATTGAGTGCATGCTGTTATTGCTTGTGAGTAGGATTCCACATCGCCGTTATCACCGGTCACATTCCACATCATGATGAAGGTGCATGACATGGCACCTGAGAGTTAGAGTGCGAGGGTTATCCTGCATTGTTGCTGGGAAATAAGTGCTACCGATCCAAAGTGATGCTGTGATGTTGCCCTGCGTACCTCGTGTTCATAGTATATCATGTTGATTGAAGCCAACCCGCACCTTCATGCCTTACAATAAGGGTGAGGGTTATCCTGAATTGCTGCTGTGACTTGTATGCTACCTTAGGGTTAGGGTTGAAGATTTGAAAGTGGTGCTATGGTGTGGCCCTGCGTACCTCCTGTTCGTGGTATATCATGTTGTAGCCAATCCGCACCTTCACATTACCTTAGGATGAGGGTGAGGGTTATCCTGAATTGTTGTTTTGGAATATATGCTACCTTGCGGCTAACCATTCCTTGTCGCCTAGAGCTCTACGATCTTTTGATTCCTTTCCATGCTACCTGAGGGTCAAGGTTGAAGGTTAGAAAGTGTGGTGCTGTGATATCGCCCTGCGTACCTCGTGTTCGTAGTATATCATGTTGTTGTAGCCAAACCGCTCTCCAGACTCCGTCGTCTCAATCCCCTGGCAGGAGCAGCAGAGCGCATTGAGCAACAGCACAGCGATAACTTCAATAGGAGTGTGGCTCACACTCTGCAATAATTCAACACATGGTGTGATGCAAATGCACACATCGTGCAAAGGCATATTTGTGAGCACGGTAGTTGTGGTGGCAAGAAAAAGCTGCTCAGTGGGATAACTGGCATGTTAAGAGTATCGCACACAGGCATTTTGCCTATGCGACTAGAGTTGTATCGATCATAGCAGCACTGCGCCACCATCAACCACCCGAGCTCGAGAAACACAAATACACTTCAAGTGTCAAATGCAAAAGAACTTCAAGTGTAAACTGACCTTGGGGGTACCAAAGTACACGTCGCCGGTGAGCTCGCGTACCACCATTATGTCCACACCATCCACGATCTGTTGGCGACGGAGGCATGTTGCAGCAGTAGTGCACTGAGTGAGTGAGAGTGTTTAAATTTGTTTCAACTATGTTTTGGAGAATAGGCATGTGCTTGGCTAATGCCGCGCGGGATTTGTCACCTGATGCAATGAACCCATGTGCACGGACACGCATAGCACAGTCGACATGAACCAGGAACGTATCAACAGCATTTGCTGCCACGTGACGGAGGACCACTGCTGCAATACTATGTGACCTGCACTAGCTGGTACTACGAACAGTGAAGTTGAAGTACCAGGCACTCAACGGCACACATGGGCGCGACAGACAACGCCATTCAGCAACTCGACATATTGCAGTGCAGCACCCGAGACTCTACTCAAGACTCAAGACTCAACTAGCGCGAGCAGCACTCACCTCAGGTTTGAGGGTGGAAGCGTCAAGCAGCTGCCGCACCACCTTGGCAGGTCGCAGATTGGCAAAGAGCCCCAGCCCCTTGCGCATGGCCAGTAGCCCCGTTTCCGGCCGCTGCTCCCGCGGATTGCCGTCCCACTGCGGCAGGGAGCAGCATGGTAGCAGCGCTCAGATGCAGGTATGTATGTATGTATGTAGTATAGGGTTGCCATCCCACTGCGGCAGCGAGCGACATGGCAGCGACGCTCAGTTGCAGGTTTTTGTACTTCAAGTATGTAAGTTTGGTCTGAAAGTGTACGCACCGCTAGTGTCGTTGTTGCGCGTACTAGTGTATCAATACATGTTCTTTTAATGTTGCAACGTTGAAACAAAACAAGAGACAACGAGAACACATAAGAGCGACCGTGCCCGCTGCTTGATCGAAACGCTCGCGAGAACGCGCATTGCTGGCAAGGTAGCTGTATTAGCACAACAAAAGTTCATGAGCGTTTCCCCAAAAATGCCAGTGCCACCAATCGCAGTGCCAGGCAAGTTGTACGGCAAGTACCTTGGGCCCTCCAATAGCACTGAGGAGAACAGAGTCAGATGCCTTGATCTGCTCAAACGTTGCATCTGGGAACGGGGAGCCAGTTGCGTCAATAGCAGCGCCGCCAATCAGTGCTTCCTTAAATTCCATCTTGAACCTGTGGCAGCATTACATCGACAGCTCAGTGGTCAGAGAAATATAAATGCTCTGCAAGTGCTGTAGTTTCAACGACCAGCATACAAAAACACATTCATGCACAGATCAAGTGCAGGGGGATGGGATGCAAACGGTGGTGCACTGCAGCAAGGATAGCAGCCAAGCCATTTCAGGTGCTGGTTGCATGCTTTCTCAACTTCCCAAAACAGCTGGCCTACCACACTGGGCGAATGCGGTTTTGAGACACGTCATGCAACACTGTCCCACTGCAGCGTATAACTGTCCCAAGCTGCACAAAATATAGCCTTGTCACTCACAGCTTGGAGAAAGGCTGAATCGCAGCCACGGTGGCTGTTGTGATTTCCGGCCCGATCCCATCGCCGGGCAGCAGTGTAATGGAGTACGAGTCCTTCTTCGTCACCGCCATGTGGAGGCCCTGCAAGCACGCCATGGTTGCAGCAAATGTGTGTTGTGTTGGCCACGCACACACGCATACAACGAGCAAAGCAGAGCCAGACATGATCAACAAGGGTTGACGGCAGGTTGCGTACCTACTCTGCCTCCGCAGGCAACCTTGCAAGGATCCAGAACGCTGACCATGAGGACGGATGCAAATGCATCATGTACAGTCTCGCATAGCCAGTCTGCAAGAAACATGCCCAAAATGATACATTACAAGCTCACCCTGGATCCCGCCCGCTGGGCTGCCCTGGGCAGGCTGGGTGTGATGAAGGCTGCGCAGCCGGCGCAGAGCGCCCCTGCGGCCGCTACCGCCAGCGAGCGCTTGCCCATGATACCAATCGTATGAAACGAAATTTTTAGTGGCTGCGGAGTCAGCTGAGCATCACGACAGGCAACTTCAACAGTGGCTGGTGTACCCCTGACAGCAGGGGCACTGGCAACACTACAATTCAAAGCCTAGCCTCATGACACGGTGTTGAATTGCAATTACGACTGCTGAAGTGTGTCGGTCGCAAAGCGGCGGTAGCGTTACTAGGTAGGCCCTAGCGGTGCTTGGCCAACGTAACCTTCAGAAGCATCATTGTCGATATTAGAAATAATGATATTGCTTGCCCCGCACTTGCAATGCACACCAGATACGGTCACGTGCCGTTAAAAGCTTGACAGCCTGGTATTCTTGACGTCAAGAGCGTCCGCACCAATCCCCCAAAAGACTGTATCTATTATTTTTATAAGTATTACTGTGAATACGTACATTTCGAAAGTCACTCAAACCTGCGCATTTGCCGCAGCCAATGTCTGCCCCTAAGACAAAGCCACAAATGCTCAGGCTTAGTAAAATGTGGTCACTCGGACAGCAAAGCGGTTGACCGCCATCGCTGCCTCTAGAAAACGAAGAGATATTTGTTCGTCAGCGCTGCAGAAGGTGGTCATTCAGACACGCTGACTCTGGCTGCTACTTTAGAAATAATACGAGGTGCTCATATTCATCTCCACCTTCATCCTCATCATTATCAATCATTATCATTATGTGAACTCCAAGTCTATTGAACTTCAAGTTCACTTGTGAACTTGAAGTTGAGTTTTGAGAGAAAAGAAAAGACCAAGACGACGCGAGCGTGCAGCGAAGACGTTGCGTTTGCTGATGGTCAAAGCTTTCGGCTTCTCCATCACATCAACACCGGCAGGAGTATCAGGGGCCGAGGCATGGGCATCCTACAATCATGTCTGCTGTCCATGGCAGGCTCAATCGCTGTGTCAGTGTCCACCGCTGCGCTGAGGCGCACCGGCTACTTTGGCCTCATCGCGTACACGTTTCTGCTGGCTCATGCGGTGTCCACTGACCTGGTTCTCAGCAAGGTGCGGTGCAAAGACGTAAATCTGGAAAGTCACGGTTGCTGCATTCTAGACTCACAAAGCGTGATCCTTTCGCACGACATGTACATGCCTGTCGTGCACGTCAGTGTGGGCCATCAAGGACTTGCATCTCTATGAATTTTCGTGTACACGAGCCAGACTCACAGTGCGTTTTGTGCTTTGCGCGCAGGTCAACATGGCTCACACCTTAGGCAGGTTCAAAGGACTGATGGAAGTGAGCGTAGGGTGCAATCCCACGGAGCTGATGTCATGTGAGTGCGTCATGGATCTGCGCAATTTTGCTCCAGCACATTTGTCGCAGCGGTGCTGGCCACGCTTGATGTGTGTGGGTTCACGCGCGCAAGTGCCAAACAAGTGGGGCTGACAGGGTGCGCCACCAGTCTACCAAAGCTGCACATGGGTAATCAGTACTCAGACGCGCTTGTGTGAGCCAATACTCGTACAAAAATGGGTCGGTGAAGAAGCACGCATCCCCTGTGAGATGCCACTTGTTTGCGCAATTCACGCATTGAGCGTGCATGCATGATGCCGCTGACGTGCAATACTGCAGCACGGTAGCTGAGATCATCTGATGACATGTACCATTGGGTTCCGCGCAGGCGAGAAGGCTCAGGTCATGTATCGCGCGAGCATGGCGCTGTTCATAGTGTGCCTGGGGCTGGCTTCCTTCAGCTCTCTTTTCAGGCAAGCTTGCACAACCACCGGTTATCTGCTAACATTGCATGACACCAGTCTGCGATGACTTCAGTATGTGCTTGGTCATACACACTGTCGGGTGCCCGACCTCCCCATGACTTACCACAAGTGATTGCGGACCATCGCTGTCAAAGCCATAGTCTACACCACTGCTGCAGTTCACGATGGTTGTTGTCAGAGCATACATTTCAACATCAGAAAACAGGAAGCAAACGGCTGACATGGTGGGCAGTGACTGGGGCCACGCGCTGATGCGTCGCTCGCTACGTTGTGTGATGAGCGAAGGCCTCATTTTTGCATGTGCCGTTGCTGCAGTGTAGTGCAACAGACGCAACAAAGCGCAATTGCATCCCTTAGTACTTATGTGACAGAACTTTAAAGACGCTAGATGCTTGCAGTGCATTGCACTGTTGATACCGCAGTTGGCACTAGTGGCAACTTCAAGTTGATGTTGAACCATCCCTGCTGAAGCACTTCTTTTAAAAAAACTTTGAAACTTGATGTTGTTAAATTCAATGCCCATCAAATGGAAACTTGATGGCATTGTTCGATACTTCGTTTCGATTTATGAATGACTCCAGCTGTGCACAGCAACGCATTTCTCAGCGCAGGTGACATGACGAGCACATACTGTACGTATCTCGCCCTTGGCCCTACCAGCAGGTATGCCATAAGAGGCCTATGGGTCATCAAAGCGGGCGTCACGACAGTGCTGCTAGCGTGCCTGCTGCTCTGGGCACCCAATGGCGCCTTTATACACTGGGCAGGAGCAGCGAGGCTTCTGAGCCTGCCTTGGCTACTAATGCAGGGACTGGTGATGCTAGATGCAGGGTATGCTGCCCATGAAGCGCTCAATGCCAAGGCAAGTGACTGGCCTATTTCACCTTCAACTTGCGCAGCGCTGATCAACTGCGTAGACTCCGCACTGGCGCATCAGGTGCCCTCTCCTTGATGTGACAGTCAGTGAGCAAAGCCTGCTTGCACCCTATTCTACTTCTCGCTTAGGGCTCGAAAAAAAAAAAATTGATGCACACGTCAAGCAAATGCTGTGCGCCACCTGCCATCGATGCTTGTTTGACGCAGCAGTGGGTGTGTTCCACCATATACTTGTTCCCTTCCCAAATGCAGAATATGATTGTGCTTCTGACTGCCAAGCGCAGTTTTGCCAGCTGGTGATCGCGGGATGCGCATGCAGAACACACCGTTGTTGTTGCCACTTTAACACTGCCAGTTTCAACTTCAACTGCATTTCCGACCTTACTCATTGAGCAGCTGCATCACTCGTCCACCAATGAGATCCCCCGGTTCTCAGTCGTGCCATAGCTTTTGGCAGCCTCGCCACTATATGACACGAGGTACTGACGCTTGGTGTACGCGAATGTCATGTGCTGCTGCAAAGGCGGACCGAGTGGAGGCAGTGGGGGGCACAGCGGCCGCAGCAGTATGGCGGTCAATCTACCTTGGCACATGCATGCTGTAAGTGTTGTCTGTTGCCCGATTATGAAGTCTGCTATGTCAAGTCCAGTCTCGCGCAAGATCACATGTCGTCTGCACCGCTTTCGTGAGCAACACAATGTGTCTCCGCCTGTGTAGCCCGGGACTCTTGCCAGAACTCTTGTGTTACACTTCAAACACATGTTGCATTTTAGCGTGAATAACATGATATGCGTCCCTTACCTACCCACTCCAACTTGTCCAACAGGCACCTCTACGGCGCAGTGGCTAAGCCACAGAGCCCCATCAATGAACCTAACTCTCTGTGTCGCAAACGTCAAAAATAGGTTACGGTGCAGCACAAAGTCGCACGATTCTCTACACAACCTCATGAGCGACATGGTTTTCTTTGCCGCCATCACGAGCAACTCAACGCCACATCGTGCTACAGGCTAATCGGCGGCGCCCTCGAATACAGGATAGTGCAGCGCAAAAGTCACACAAATCTTGACACAAACACATAAGCGACATCATCTTCTACGCCACCATCACAAGCAACTCAATGCCACATCGTGCCACAGGCTACTCGGTGGTGCGGTCGCAACGCTGGCGCAGCTACAGGGCCCCGCAGCTGCCTGCGGCGGCGGTTTAGGCTCTGCCATGGTGGCGTTGACACTGGTATGGGGCGTACTGGCGACAGTGGCAAGCATGCTCAACTCAGTCGGCGCTGGGCTGCTGCCGCCGAGCGTTGCCTTCGCCTACAGCGCGTTGCTGTGCTGGTACGTAACCCGAACTCTAACCCGAACCGCTAACCCTAACTCTAAGCCACCAAGTACCTACATACTCGATCGATGAGACTGTTTGTTGTGGGTGACACTTGCCGCCTAGCGGTGGTCACTCTTATGCACTTTGTGTCATGTTGTCGTGGTGTGCATGTCCTGAGGTCGTTGTTTGCGGCACGTTGGGGAATCTGTTATGAATGCTGTCAGCTTCAAGTGGGGATGAACCGTGCTCAGACATCAACTTGCTGCGTGACGTTCCTCAGTCAGAGGGCTCGTGTGCCTGATGCGGCAGTTACTGGCAGTTACAGAGCCAACACTGCTCAGCGTCACTGCATAGAAAAAAAACATCATGGCGCTGGAGTGCGAACGCACTGCTCATGGTATTTGTCAGCTTCATTCCTCAGCATTAACTTACTGATGGACGAGTAAATTACATCCACGACTGAGACTTGACCAGTGTTTTGCAATGGCGACCACGTCAGCATTGGGTGCTTCATACAACAATTCGGTGTTCACAGTGCCGCTTGATGCTGTTGCCTCGAAGTACTGCTTGATGTACTGCGGTGCGCGATGGGAACCCTTGTCTAGTCTTGATGAACAAGCACGCGTAGACTTTGCCTTTTGACAAATTGCCAGCACTTGCAAGTGACCGGTTGCTGAGTGTGGTTGTGCACATTTGGACACTTTGCCCCTCTGACATCATCCCAATCATCAACTTCAGTGGAACACCATCACTTCAGCAGCTTGCCAATATCAACTTCTTTGCACCTTCACGTCTGAACATCTACTGAAGATGCTTGTGCACATTTGTGCATAACCACAGGCACTATCTGCCACTGGATGGTCACGGCGATACCTGCGCTCAAACGGAGCTGACATGCATTGCTTCAAAAACTCGCCAAGATCAACTGCTGACACCTTCAAGCCTGGAATATGTACTGAACATGCTTTTGCACCTTGTTAATTGCTGCAGGCATTACCTGCCATTGGATGGTCACGGTGATACCTGCGCTCAAACGGAGCTTCATGCTTCCAGCACATCGTCCAAGGTCAGCATGTTCAGAGCTGGCTCAAATCAACCAGCTGGCCAAGCTACAAGCTATCATACTCGAGCTCAGTTGTCTGAGGCGCCATTGCGCAGAAACAATCTGATTACTTGCGATTTACAGTGTATTTTGGTACTTCTTATGTCGGAAATGAGGATCGCGGCAAGCACGATGCAGAGGAAGAGAAGCCGCGCGTTGCGTGTAGAGCGAGAGTGATATTCTGTGTAGGTCGCAAGCCTGAAGAAGGAAAGGCGAGAAAGTGCCAAAGGAAAGTTCTGGGGAGACCAGAAAATATGTGACACACCCTGAACTACGAGTCATTTGCTGTGCCCCCCGTACTGTATAACTGTGGCCAGTCATGACCCTGCATGGCTAATGTACTGCAGACCTTATGAGAGGCTGCTTTTCCCACAACTTAATGCATCTTATTTTAGAGAGAAGCTTGGCACCTCTGCTTTGCTGCAACTCCCCTGACATCTCACACTACTCACCGACCCCTTGCTCTCTTTGCAGGCACTGATGGCACTGGTATTCCTGACAGTAGCGCGCTGTTCTCTGCGGCAAGGCGGTATCCTCAGCCTGCTCGGTCTCACTGACACCAACACCATCGCCCTAGAACAAACTCACCACAATGGAATCACCGGCGGCAGCAGTATTGGCGCACCCGCAGCAGCATATGGCAGTACTGCCTCCATAGGCTCAGTGGCGGTTACAGCAGATGTAACTGTTGAGGAGGTGGCCTTTGTGGAGGATGCCGCCATGTGTGCTCTGGTCGCAGTTGCGGGGTTGTCAGTGGCCATGTTTGCGACTGGGTGGTCCAAGCCTGATGGGACGCCGCAGGTGAGCATCAAACTTCAAGTTCTTACCCTTAAGGCAGTAACATCATGTAAACCTCTACAACGGAACTAGCATCACTGCGAACATGCGTTTCAAATCAGGTTTGCAGCAGATACCTCTAGTTGCGCCGAACTACATGTCAGATTCTACATCAGCACATGAACCTTAAGCTAAAGTAGTCGTCATCACACTTGGCGATTGACTCACTCACTCGACTCGACTACTTGCAGGCAGGCATATGAGATCAGGGCTGCAGCAGTTGCTACTTGCACAAGGACAGCATTGAGCTGTTGTAGTAAAAATCTTGCAAGTGCCTGTGAACATGCACATGAGATCATCAAGGTGCCAACTTGATTATTGTCGTTGTTGCTAGTGTTGTGCGTCCACGTGTTTAGCCCAGCACTGTCACTTGCTGGACTGTGACGCAACAGCCTGTTGCGTAGGGTTAGGTTAGGGTTAGGGAATTGCCAGTCAGTCGCGCATGGCAAGACAAGTAACACTTACCACATCACATCATCTCCTCAAGTGTAGCCTTGTTTACATGCGGTAATGCCCGGCTCTGTTGTGGTCTTGTCGGCTGATGCTGATACTGTAGTCAATGCAGACCCTGCGTTGTCACCTGTTACAATGTGCCCGCTCAGAGTCACATCAGGGCAACAAAGGTTGCAAGAGTCAGCTCTTTGCCCTTTGAAATCACCTTCGCTTCTTTTCCTCCTGCCCATGTTGTCTGTGCAAGCAGGAAGGCTTGGGTGGTGTAGCATTCTGGACCGTGCTGTTGGGCCAAGTGGGCACTGCCGTCATGCATGGGTGAGCAAGAAACGCACTTCAACATTGTACTTTTGTACTTTTTATCAATTCTCGCTCAACATTAAACTTCAAAAGTGAAGCACTTGACTTTCGCCAATAGGTGTGGATGCATCGTCCCGGATAATACGTGGTACTTTGATATTGATGAGTGTCAGTCATACTTGGCTCATGAGCCTCGTGGTGCATTGTAGAGCACCGTGTTCAGCATGACACATACATTAACCAATGCGAGCTGCTGTTGCCTGCTGGATCGCTTGCGCAGGTGTGCACTGTGGAATGCCTACACCGAGGAAGCTGACGGCATTTACGCCACATTCTGAAGCACGCCAGAGCTCCGATCAGCACCACTCGACACAAAAGCACAAGCAAGCCAAGAATTTGCCACCATGCAAAATACCGGGCGCAATTGGCCACTGCTGCATGAATGGATACCGCCGGCAATATCAGGGGCACTATCAGCAGCATTGACTGCACGAGTACCCATGGCCCGGTGTCACTGCGCACGCAATGGCATCCGGTGCATGCCGCCACCCAGATTTTCGGCAGTCGTGGCACACAGCGCGAGCAGCATTGCAAGTGCATACAACACAGTGCTCAACAAGCCAGCACAAGTTTTGCAGCCAGAAAAAGGCACAAACAGAGCCCTGTTGCATTCCAGACGGTTTGATGGTGAGGGTAATGTCCTCAATCGGCAATGGGCAGCGGCGGCCGCGGGCATTTCGATGTGCTGCTGTGCTGAGCAGTGCTGCAACTACAATTTCATGGTCTTGAAGTTGTCGATGGCCTTGATGATGCCATCCGCCTGCGCCTGGAGCTCCTCCAGCTTCTTGGTGTTGGTGTCGCGAATGCTCTCAGGCACCTTCACCATGTAGCCTTCCATCGCCATCTGCACGGCAGAGGTGAATGCAAATGGGAGCATGTGACCGTGAGGCAAACACCAAGTGATGCCTGTGCCTCCCTGTTCTTCTTGACCGCTGCGCGATTTCATGTTTGCCCTGCCACCGCTTTACATTCAGCAGGCCTGCACAGTGCCACAATTGCTGCTCATCGAACCAAGTTTTGTTGTAGAACCTTTTTGCTTCAAGCCTCGTGTGTTGTATTTTCTTTTGATTCTCGCTTGGGGCACGAGAGCCCGGATGGTGGATGTCAAGCTTGCATGCACCAGAATCTAAACATCATGTGACCCGTTGAAAGCGTCTCAATGCGCTTTGACGATCACATCAAAACGAGCGTGTTGTACATGCGCTGCAAACGCGCTTGGTGCCACACTTCCTGGATTTCGGTGCCATGCTGTGCGCACGACGCAGCTCCTCACACAATCAGACCACAAGCAGATCTGCCTGGAGGTGCGCTGCAAACTTACTCATGCCTACATGTTGTAACACACACCGCGCGTACCAGAAACTTCAACTTTAATGCATCATCGTCGAAGGCCGTCAAACACTCCTACTTCAAGTACATTGCGCGTACTGCACCAGGACCTTCAACTTGAACGCACCATCGTTAAACGGCCGTCAAAAATATTATTTGCGTACATCCATACCTTCTTCTGCAGCTGCTCTATGGCCGGCTTGACCTTGGTCTCCAACTGTCCCTCCAGCTTGGCGATCTCTGCATCAAAGTCCACCAGACCCTTGAGCTGAACGTACAGCGACAGCGTGTTGTCGACGATTTGCACGGCGCAGCCTGCTGGCGGCTCCTCATTGCCCACGAGAACACCGCAGTCGGCGGCCTTTGCAAGAGTTGAGAAGTCGTCAGCCTGGGCAGAAAGGCACGAGGGGCGCAATGTGAGCGTCGGCAGAAGGCTGAAATACGCACCCGGCGAGTCGTCGTATAGAATTGGTAGATGGCAATTTGTGAGGGGGGGCTGTGTCCATGGCCATGCGAGCAAGCGTACAAACGTTGACTGCAAACCACCAATGAGAGCTGCTTAGCCAGTGGCAGCTGATGCTGAACTCAACGGCGCAGTGCGCACTTCGCAGTTCTGATCGGGGTGCACGGCAGTTGGACATGATGCAAAGCCTGCGGTAGCGTTGCGCCTGGCTTTTGTCGGCAGCACAACAGCACGGGAGGCACGTTGCCAATACAGCTACATAGGTATGACAGATTGTGCCGTCAAAAAAAATAAAATTGGGGGACTGGCAACTGCCACTTGAGAAACACGATGCAACAAACAAAGCACTTGCCTGCGCGCGCATGATGTCTCCGCTCTCGCTGGTGTCCGTCCTGATGAGGAATGAGGCCTTGACCTGGGGCGTGAGCCCATAGGTGGCGCGCAGCGATCGCGCCGTGTGTATGGCCGTCTGTAGAGGGGAAAAACACAGGCGCATGAATCGACAAGGTCAGCTGTGAATGACTGAGGTGTGATCTGATGGTCCGGTGACAAAACAGAGGCAGGCGCATGAATCGGCAAGGTCGGCTGTAAATAAACAACGGTCGAGCCGATGGTCTGGTGGTGCATGCGGGCTACGAGGAGCATGAGCGAACTGAACGGGGTACAAGGGCGTGCCTTTTCTAGAAGTCGACAAGGCCACAAGTCGTACGCAGACTGCGCATTGCATACAGCTGTCTGCAAGCGGATGGAATCTGCAGTGAAAATACACGCGAAATTGTCACATCAAGCCATTACACATAGCAAGCGTGAGCCATGGCATCGGTGTATGTATGGGAAAGCTCAAGTCCCATCACTGTTTCATGCCCTGGATGTCGGTCTGGAGATATGTGTGCACACCGCAAGCACGTCGACGTACTATGTATATGCATTCTACAACTTGTGCGTGCTGAGAACATGTTAAGAAAAAACCATGCGTTTGTACTGCGCTTGATTCAATGCACTCTGAAACTGCCCTGACGACGCATAAAATTTACTCCAGCAAACACTGAAGCGACTGTTGATGGAAAGAGGCACCATCAATGCCACGACATCATTCAGATGTCAAAGTATGCAGGTATGTCACCTTGACCATATCGTACCAAACACTCAATCAAAAGTGACGACATGATTGCCCTGGCATCATTCAACACGCAACAAAAGGGTATGTACCGTAGGAAACGGATTATAATACCCCCCCTTGTATAAGACCCACCCTTTGTATAAGACCCCCCCGTCTTGTTGTTTTGTGCTTCTTGTTGCTAAGACACGGGGCACTTTGTATAAGACCGCCCCCCTCTTGTAAGCTGATGCAGATGATCAGAGACCAGACAAAATGGAGTTTGTCTCCTGAACCTTTTCCATCAGCCAAATTCAAGTTGCCCTGCAATGTCTTGTTGAAGTTCGTGGCGCACGCACCTTTTCAGTGGCGCCTGTGCTGATACTTGCATGCACCACCAGCGCAGCGAGCTCTGGGTAACGCGCAGCATGGCATAGGTAGTGCTGTGCGCTTGCTGCACACAGCCTACATACTGTGGCTCAGCCAGGCTAGGTAGCAATCTGAATCTGAGTACATGTACGTTCGGTGAGCTGAATGCCGTGATTGTGCTGCACGATGCGGCAGATATACGTGAAAACCAGAAGGCTGGTGTTCCCACCATCACGATCGCTTTATTGACCAGCAGATGAGCCTGTCGCTGCCTGCTCCAGAGCGCAAATTGAGTAGATAAATTTGCCAAGGACGGGGGGTCCTGTCAACACGAGGCTTGGAAGGATGCTAAGACAGGGGGAACTCAGCATAAGAGGGGCTACTTTGTAGAGTACCCCCCCGTCTTAGCAATAAGGGCCTGAAACTGCAAGACGGGGGGGTATTATAATCTGTTTCCTACGGTAGGTATGCTTACCTTGACCATCTCATACCGCCTCTCGGCCTCCGGGTCGTCCATGGCGGGCATGGCCTCTGGGTACTTGGCAAGCATGATGGACACAGACTGCAGCAGCACGAGGGCACAAATCGAGTGTTTTAGACAAAGCAGTAATCTGATGTATACGTGGAGAGAGCAGTGAAGAGCCATGTGTACAAATGATGGCGCAAGCGCATGACATGAAGGACAATCACAAGCACTGCACATGTTGAAGGGTGAGAAGATCGTACTCTAGAAGTATGTACGCAAAGGGCAGCAGTCCGCCTGACAGCCCAGAAGACGTCACCACAAATTGCCCCTCCGTTGCCACATACCGTTGGCTCATGAACGCCTCAGTGCAATTCAGCAAAGCTTTGAAGTGCGCAGTCACTCAAGTGTGGCACAAAATAACTGCATGTGAACCTTACACAGCAAGTGCAGTTTTTCCTGTCATAGGAGTAATCATGCCCAGTCCTCGTCACTGCTGTGCAACATGAAGTGCTCTGTTTCCATTGCCGAAGGTGCCACCAAGCCCAGATGGTCAAAAAAATGCTTCAAGGTTTCGACCTTTTGCCGCCACATTACACAATGCTCAAGCAAGTCACAGCACATCGCCACACAGGGCCTGCCCCATATATACAGTTCTTCTGAGAGCCCTGCAGGAAATTCTGGGCCGTCGATTCTCACCTCCCCTTCGCCCATGGAGCCCCTCCCAGGCAGACGCTGCCACAGATCCTCCGTGACAAAGGGCATGATGGGGTGCAGCAGGCGCAGGCCAAAGTCCAGGCACAGGTACAGGCATCCCTGCGCAATCTTGCGCGCTTCCGCATTGGCCTCACTCTGTTGCAGGGGAAAGCAAAACGAGAATACAAGTTGAGCTCGCAGTTCTGAAAACAACTGTTGCCGTTGGTGTTGTTGTGGGTGACACTGGCGTTTTCAGGCCATGGTTCAAGCACAGGTACAGGCATCTCTGCTGAATCTTGCGGGCTTCCGCATTGACCTCGCTCTGTTGTAGGAGAAAGTAAAGAAGAGAAGACACGTTGAGCGAGAACTGGAGACAGAAGTGCCGTGGTGGCAGACCACACACCGTACCGCAAGTACAACCTCATTGCAAGTACAACTTCAATCATGCCGAACCGCAAGTACAACTTCAAGGGGAAGGCACAGGCAGCGGACAGCATGTTCGTGCCCTAGACCTAACCCTAGTGCACTTGCATGGGCTTCAAAGGGCGCAAGTGGCAAGGTGGTACGCGTTGTTCCATGACTGAAGCCAAGCAACTGTTGACCAATATCTGGTTGAACCAAAATATCATCAAGTCAGCGCATGCACACCCTCGCAGTCATTCGACTACAGTGTGCAGTGTCGGCGCCTCCTTACCTTATCGTTCACCACGGGGGCTTGATGAGCTCCAGGTGTGTGCTAACTGATTGTCGATCCAAAAATAACAAAATGGCATAGTCAGCGCATGTTCTCTTGTTATCACAGCCAATCGACCGAACTGTGCGGTGTCGGTGACTCCTTACCTTATCGTTCACCACGGGCTTGATCAGCTTTAGATAGTGGCAAGGTCGTTTGTGCTGCTCCGTAGATGAAGTTATGTAATTGTTAGCTAAATATTGGTCAAAGAAAATAACAAGCGCACGATCTCCTGCTGGCACAGCCGTTTGATAAGCCGCTGCATTGTCGGTGACTCCTTACCTTGTCGTTCACCACGGGCTTGATGAGTTCCAGGTAGTGGTCACACAGCTCGTACAGCCAGAACTGGTACAGGCAGGTCGTGAGGCCGCCAAAGTCATACGCCGTGAAGCACCTGCAGCAACGCAAGGTAAACATGGTTTTGTTACAAATGGAAGTGCTACCAAGGCATGGTAAATCAAGTAAACACCTGCTCCCTGATGAAACCATTTGAAGCAACAGAAGGCAGCAGAGGGGCACCGTCATTCATGTCAAGGTTGTAGCGAAGGGTGACGCTGTTGCGGCCATGGCGATATATACATATTTACTGAACAGCACGTGTACATGTGCATCGTGTCAAAGCATCAGAAGGCGATGCACAACGGCAAGCGACAACTCAGTTTGATCATTGTTGTGATGACGCTCCACACTTCACACACATGCAAGTGCATAGTATTCATTCACCAGCAGCATGCAATTCATTCACCAGCTGCTGTCAGCAAGCGCACGCAGGTCAACACAGCAGTGTGTATGTCCGCAATAGATGGGAGCAGGTTTAGCAACTGGTACGGCAGGTCGTGAGGCCGCCAAAGTCATACGCCTGAAGCACCTGTAGAGACCCTAACAAAACATGGTGTTGTTTTGAGCACATAAGCCACGGTACGTGTAGGCCGCATTAGGTAGAATTAGGGTTAGTAACCCTAGCCTGCCTGCGCGTCTGCAGGACTTCCTCTGAGGGTTAGGGTTAGGGTTAGCAACACCAGGCGGCGAGTCCGTATACTATGCTGGTGACGAGGTGCTTGCTGAGCAGCTTTTGAGGCAGCAAAGGCCACAAAGCTCGTTTAAAGACTCCTGAAGCTCAGCAAAAGGCTCAGACTAGGGTAAGGGTCGTCCCGCAAGGGCGGCTTCCTGAACGGCAGAGCAGTGGACTGCAGCGTTGAAACTTGCCAGCATCCGCTTGTCTCTTGGCGCTTGTGTGGCGTGATGCCACAACAGTATACTTGAATTTTTGCAACAGCACTCTCGTTGCAAAAGCCACACAGGGGTATGTATCAGTTTTTTTCTTCATACATACATACCTGTTGGACTCGGCCACGGCAGCGTTCAGGCGCGACAGAATCCACTTGTCCCTGGGCGCCTTGTTGGGGTTGGCGGCCAGTTCTTCCGCCAGCGCCAGCGATGGCCGCAATTCGGTGACGTAGGTCAGGGCGAAGCGCGTGGCGTTCCAGAGCTTGTTGCAGAAGTTGCGGTAGCCTGAAAGAGGGCGTCAGTGACAGCCAGCAGTGGGAAAGTCAGGCGTAAGTGCATACGATGCCTCGTTACAGGCTTCGTGTGAGTGTGTGCGTCAAACTCGCGCCAGTTAACAGGCAAGCTATACCATGCCTCAGACGCACTGCACTTCAAGTGCGACGCTCACGACGCCGGTGATGTTGAGGTTTGATGTCTGATGCCAAAGAGTGGTGGGGGATTCTCTCATCTGCGCGCATACGTAACCGCTTCACTGCAAAGCTGAAGAGCCCACGTCAACATGCTTCACCGACTCCTATGCAAGTTCAAGTTCATGGGTTAGGGTTAGGGTTAGGATTATCAAGTTCATGCCTCTGTCTAGATATGCAGGTAATCCGACGGCTCATTGCGCACTTCACATGCAGTTCAAGTGTGGCGCTCCGCAATGACGCGGTCGATGTCGATGTCTGATGTCTGATGCCAAGGAGCGGCTAAAAATACTCACATGACCATTTTGTAACCGCATCACCTCTTCCTCGTCATGCAGGTGATGCGACAGCGCGAAAGCGCACTGCATGGGCACCTCGAGCGTGTGTGCCGCTCGTTGACGACGCAAATTATAAGTGACGCCAAACGCGTGTATTTGAATCAGTTGACTACCACCAAACAAACCTGTGGTCCATGCCCCGCCGCCGCCAGCCCCTTCTTCACAACAATAAAAACTTCCCACATCACCCCCGCTTGTGGACGCTTAGAAGACACCTGTCTTCGCGAGAGATGCAGACCTGCCGCTTCTCTTACTTGAAGAGTGACGCCTTGCACTTCAAATAAACTTCAAGAGTGACGCTTACCAATGACACGACAATGTCGATGTTGATGTCGCGTGACAGTCTGTAACCTCCGAACCTCTGCCTAACCTTGCAGATAATGTAATGATTCGAAAACACGCAGTTCACACGCACTCACGCACACACATTGAGTGTGACGCTCAAACTTCAAGTGCAAAGCTCACCGATGACGCGGTTGATGTCGATATTGATGTCGCATGACAGTCTGTAACCGCCGCACCTCTGCCTAAACCAGGCAGGCAACGCAACCCGACTCGGATAAACGCATTTCACACGCACTGAAAGTGTGATGCTCACACTTCAAGAGTGACGCTCACCGATGACGCGGTTGATGTCGAGGTTGATGTCGCGCCCCTGCACCGTGTACGCCAGCAGCCCGAACCGCAGCGCGTCAGTGCCGCACTCGGGAATACCCTCGGGGAAGTCAGCAGTCTGAGCCTTCTTGGCCGTGGCGACCTCCTTAGCGGGGAGGTTGCCTGCGTCCAGTTTGGCCAGCAGGTTGTCGAGGCTGCAGCCGAGGATGACCTCCAGAGGGTCGATCACGTTGCCAAGCGACTTGCTCATCTGCAGAATGAACGCCAGGTGCGCACACGATGTGTGAGAAGATGTTCAATAGGAGTGCATGCGAGGCGGTGGCTGTGAATCACCTTGAGGCGTTGATCACGGCGACTAGCAAGCATACAACTCGGACTAATGCATAGGCATGTATGTGGGTGCTTGTGTTTGAGGATGGCAAAAGCTTGGAAAGCTCAAGAAGCGTCAAGGCTGCAGCCAGGAATTTTTCAAGGCAGAATATGTGCGCGTTGCGCATGCTCAACAAGCTGCCTACATGCCTTGCACCTGATATACCTACATACCTTGCGCCCGCGCTCGTCGCAGACCACCGGCTGCCACACCAGCTCATTTCCAGTGCTTCAACGCGGAACGCAGTGCTCAGTGCTCAACTCGACGATTCAACATACACTATGTACACACCTTGCGGCCGTGCTTGCAGCGGACCATCGGGTGCGAGACGAGGTCACTTCCAGGTTCAACTTGAAGCAGTGCTCAGATACATGCAGTACATGCACACCTTTCGACCGTATTTGTCGCTGATCATCGCGTGCAGGACCAGCTCATTTCCAGCGATTTCAACAAGCAGCAGCGCTCAACGATATACCTACATACCTTGCGGCCGTGCTTGTCGCGGACCACCGGGTGCACGGCGACTTATTTCCATTACTTCAAACATGACAGCAGTGCTCAAAATACATACAGTACATGCATACCTTGCGGCCGTGCTTGTCGCGGACCATCGGGTGCAGGAAGACTGTTGTGAAGGGCAGCTGCCCCGTGAGCTGCAGCCCCATCATGACCATGCGCGCGACCCAGAAGAACAGTATATCCATGCCCGTCTCCAGCAGTCTGCGGTAAGAGTAGAGTACAGGGAGGGTGAGGGAGTGAGTCAGTGAGTGAGTCTGCACCCGAGTCACATATGCTTGCCAACGTCTTTAGATGTGGTGAACATACTCTCGCCCTTCAGAAACTAGATGAGTGGTCAATGAAAACCATGACATGTGTACACGTGGTAATTTAGACTGCCTTGAGCTCGAAGTCGACAGGTACGACGACAGTCAGCGGCATTTGCATCGGCAGTTACAGCGGCAGTTACTCACGTGGTGGGGTAGAATGCCTTGAGGTCGTCCGTCTGTTCCGGCCAGCCAAAGACGGAGAAGGGAAACAGTCCACTGCTGAACCATGTGTCCAGCACATCAGGGTCCTGCTCAAGCTCCAGCTGCATACACAGGATTGGAACAGGGCTAGAGTGTTGAGTATAATAGAGTCCGAGTTGCGTCATGAGCACACCACACACTTCTGTCTACCTTACCGCCGTGAAGAACTATAGAAGCCGAGAATGACAGCTTACTACGCAACTGCACCTGCCGCCGCTTTGAGACATGAATGAAGCTGAAACCAATGGCTTACTGAGCAATGCTGCTGACTACATAAACGATGGCACTGTTTGACTCATGGCCAATGACTGCAGCAGCGGCGACCACGGTCACTGGTGGAAGGCGCTTGCAGCTCACCACACTTTGTTAGAGCTTGACGATCTTTTGATTCGTTTCCATGAACCCACCTCCGCTTCTGCGCAGCCCAGCGCCTTGGCGGCGAGCACTGCTGCCTCCGCCTGGCTGCGCGCGACGAACCACCTGTCGTTGTGAGTCGAGTCATTGCGGTCGAGTCCCTCCCCCTTGCGCTGCGCAAAGTAGGCGGGGATGCGGTGCCCCCACCACAGCTGCAAAGGGGGTGAGGGGGGGGGGGGGGGGGGGGGGTGAGGGTCTTTCGCAGCAACGCAAGCGTGGCCACAGTAAGAGTGTGTAGTGTGTTGCAACGTAGAGCCACCACAGCTGCAAAGAGGGGAAGGGGGGGGGGAAGAGTGAGGGTATTTTGCAGCAACGCCAGCGTGGCCAGAGTAAGAGTGTGTTGCAACGAATAGCCATAACAGCGTCGAGGGGCTTTCGCAGTAACGTGTGGCCACAGTAAGATTGTGTTGTATAGTAGACAGCTGCTGCTCACAGGCCGAAGCCAGTCGTGCCCTGCTATAACTGCCGCAACCGTCAAGCGTGCTTACAGCAATTGAACATGTAACTGCCACATGCTCCATCAGAGTGGTTGTCTAGCAGCGAAGGGATGCGTGTTGGTGATTAGCCATATGCAGCATGCGGCCAATCACACTTCGAGTACTTGGAAGTCACTTGAGTACTCGAGAGGCATGAACCTCTGTGTTTGGGGCTACCGGCTGGAGCTGGCCTACAGAACACGTGAGACCTTTCCATATTAAACACCCATGCCTCGAACGCTAAAAAGCTTGCACACAGAAGTCTTTTTGCCTACTGTGGTCATGGTGGCACTGTTTGACTCGTGGCCAATGACTGCAGCAGCGGCGACCACCGTTATTGGTGGAAGGCACTTGCGGCTAACCATCCCTTGTCACCTGGAGCTCTACGATCTTTTGTTTCGTTTTTCACATCTATAACATCAGCCACATTAACGAAGGCTTTGACGCTCGACAGCTGTTGTGGCTAGTGGCTGTATGGGCAACAGTGCACTTGGACATGAGCATCTAGCACAACTTGTTGTGAGCATAAATTTGTCGTGACACATTACGCAACACCAGTCACGTGCATTTTCCAATTGAACTTCAACACACCATCAAACCTCAACACACACTCAGCACAGGCGTTGTGCTTCCTGAGTAGCAGTACCTGTCGTGACACACACCAGTCGCGTGCGTTCTCGAGCCAGCGGTACCAGGTCTTCTCGTGCACAGGGGGCTCAATCTTCAAACGGCCCTCGCGAACCTCCTTGACAGCCGCCGCCGCCATGCCCTCACAGCGCACGTACCTGAATACAGAAGGTGTAAGAACGACAGTGTGAGCATACCGTATGAGACAAAGTTCAAATATGAAGTATGTGCAGCGCACGTCACCTGTAGCGGAATCAACACGCTGTGCGTATGCTATGGGAGAACCTGAAAGTCAACTTCAGGTCAACTTCAGGTACATAGTGTGGTTGTGAAGTTCACTTAGTGTGCACATGCCATCGCCGCCATGCCTTTGCAGCGCAGGTGGACGCGGAGAAATGCGGAAGCAGCGCGCGCCATAAGACAGAAACTACGACACATTGACGCATGCGCGCCCCTTGACATTGCCGGCGTTTCATGTCCATGTGTGTGCAAATGGCGTGAATGGACGAGAGCTGAAAAAAAATAAAAATGGCGCAGACCGCCCCGCAAGGCTGCTTATGGTGCTGTCAAAGGGAAGAGACCATTTTGCTGTGAGTCAGACTCCGAGTCAAGCTCCAGTCAGTTTCAACCTCAACAAACCCGACCGTGAAAACAGGTTTCCGCGAACTACTACTGGTATATCAGATTGCAAGGCTTGTATGCACACGGGCTAAGCCAACTACCTTTACTGTGCGTTCTTTCCAATGAGGTGCCAAGAAAGGCTCAATCATGTCGCCAAATAGCAACTGCAGATGCTTGCAAGCAGATATAGATGAAGACTACGCTGTATGAAGCGCTTGCATACATGTAGAAATCTCAATACTTGGGCTTTCAAGGTTTAGACTATACGTTCAGCCAAGCATGCACGAACCACTGATATTGTTATCATAGAAAAAGCGCTTGTGTTATCGTAGAATTCTCAATACTTGTAGTCCAACAGTATCAGATTTAGCCAACCCTGAACTCACCACTGATAATGAAATCGTAGAAAAAGCGCTAGTGTAACCGTAGAAATTTCAATACTTGGACTCCAATAGAACTCACCACTGATAATGTAATCGTAGAAAAAGCGCTCGGAATGGTAGAAATCTCAGTACTTGGGACTCTGAAGGTTTACAGTTTTAGCCGACCCTGCACTCACCACTGAGGCGCCAGGAACGGCTCAATCACGTCGCCAGAGCGACTGCAGATGCCGAGGCGCATCTTGTTGTCCTCCTTGCCGCGCAGCAAGCCCTTCTTATCCAGCTCCTCCTCGCAGGCAATCTGCGGCAGCAGAATGTGGACGCATTGCGCGCAGCAGCAACGGAGAAATAACAGGATACATGCATTGGTATTATGTACCACTTGTGATTAGGTAAGTAGTGGAGACTTTACGACAAGTGTCCCTGTGATAGATGGCAGGCTTGCAGGTGACAAGAAATGACACGCTGTAGCCTGGGTGCCTTTGGGTTAGGGGTAGGTTCAGGCTAGGGTTACTTCAAGCAGCCTGTGGCGGATCTCCGACGTTGCCAAGCGTCGTCACAAGGGTTCCTGGTGGTTTCAAGTGCTTGAGACTGTGCATAATACACTGCTCGCATGCGGGTGCCGCTGAGAGACACATCTCATGCAAGTTCCTCCTTACACACAATCTTGGGACTGGAGATTGCCGGAAGGCAGAAGTTCAAGTTGAAGTGCTGATTCATCCGCAAAGGCTGTGATAAAGCACTCCCACAGTCCCTCTCCGAACCAAGTAAGCATATGCGACCAACCATACTTTCAACACCAGGTATGCATGCATACTCACCCTGGCGTCGTAGCGAAGCATACCCTCAAAGGGCGCCGCGGCGGCGTTCATACTCCCATCCGGGTTGAGTATGTTGATGGACTCCAGGTTGTTGCGCTTGCCGCATTCGTAGTCATTGGGGTCATGCGCTGGCGTGACCTTCACGGCGCCTGTCCCAAAGGCCATGTCCACTAGAACGCCGTCTAGAACGATGGGGATCTGCGTAGGGCGAAGCATGAGTGAGTGAGCACGCGTAGCACCAAACCTGTTTCACGTGAGTGAATGTCGGCCAGCATGTTGTCCAAACGCAGGCAGAGCAGGTTTGCTGTGGTTGACCACTCAGGGTACACTGGTCTGCATGCGCTGCGGCGCATCCCTTCTGCCGTTAATGTGACCGTGTACATAAGTCACAATGTGTTACGACAACACCTCACAGGCACCTCGATGAAACTGCCACCTTGAAGAATCGGTCACCGGCTCCTCTTTGTTCCTCACGCCGCGCGGTGGCAGGACCTCAAACAACACCACTTCAACGCATGCAGCCACCTTTCTGCCGTTGACGGGGTGTGCAGGTGCTTCGCGTGCAAAAATCTACCAACAACGATGAGCATTTTCCTCATAAACGTCGTCATGCCACTTCAACATATTTCTTCAACGTGGCGGGTCACCTTTCTGCCGTTGAAGGGGTGCACCAGCGACTTCCCGTGCAGGTGTGTGTAGCGGGGGTCATCAGGGTGTACAGCAACGCCCGTATCGCCGAGCATCGTCTCCAGACGCGTGGTTGCCACCACCAGTTCTTCATCACTGCGGGCGAATCACATAGGGACTAAGCACAAATGAGACAATGGTGGCATGCATGTGTGTTAGCAAGTGCGCAACGACACTGCCGAACATTGTCTCGAGAGGTGTGGTGGTGACCACAAGTTCCTCATCGCTGCGGGCAAACCACATGGGATAAAGCGCGAGTGATACAGTGGTGGCGTGCATATCCACAGGCACATACGCAATGGCAACAAGTGAGTCGCGGAGCATGGTCCCAAGACGCGTGGTGGCGACCACAAGTTCCTCATCGCTGCAGGCAAATCACATGGCGATTGAGCATGAATGAGACAATGGTGGCGTGCAGATGCGCTGGCAATCACGCATTGTAAGTGCGTTGCGAGATCGCTACGCGCGCAGTGCGACCAACCACGGTGGGAAGCGCGAACGAGACTATGGTGGCGTGTATATGTGCTAGCAGTTGCGCAACATCATTGCCAAGCATCGTCTCCGGATGCATGGCGGCAAACACGAGTCCGTCGTTGCTACACGCTCAGGGGGAGGGTTGGCAGGCAACGTAGCTACACACTCGGTGTTAGGGTCAGCAGGCAAATGTGAAGCTGCAGCACAGTCAGGACAAGCACGAGTATCTTTTAGGAAAAAGGAGTGGGTGTACCACTCTATTACTTTGAGTATACAGATCAAAGCATGTGCTTAAAAGCAATTCAACATCCATCAGACCTGCTCTCCACCTTGTACGCAAAGTGCGTGAGCGTGCCAGATTGATCAACACTTGTACACGGCGTACTTGTAGGATCTCAAGATCATCTTTGAAAATTGACCTTTTATAAATAACATTGATCAACTTGCACAACTGTTTGATAAGTTGCTCCACAATATATATGGTATGTATGCAAAACTGCACATACCTGCCCTCCACCTTGTAGGCACAGTGCGTGAGCGTGCCAGACTGAGTATAATCTAATACTTCAAAGTATATGGTGTGTATGAAAAATTGCACATACCTGCCCTCCACCTTGTAGGCAAAGTGCGTCAGGGTGCCAAACTCGTACTTGGCGCGCTTCGTGTGGCCAGGCACGGACAGCAAGGTCCTCCCCTCCAGTTCCAGGTAGTCAACCTCAATGTCGCTGATTGCTGACTGCAGCAGCACGGCAACAGCATGGCATAGCTCAGCAACAAACTGCAACATTGCTCAACAGTAGCCATGACGTGCAATGTTGCTGATTGCGGACTGCAGCAGCACGATAACAGCATGGCAATGCTCGGCATCATTGTTCAACAGTGAGCATAATCGTTCAGCGGTGCCAATGACATGCAGTCAGCGACAGCAACATTGTTCAACAGTGAGCATCGTCGTTCAGCAGTGCCAATGACATGCACTGTTGCTGGTTGCCGACTGCAGCAGAACGATAACAGTTTGGCGTTGCTCAGCAACAAACCGCAACATCGTTCCGCAGTAACAATGATGTGCAATTGTCGCTGAGCCAACTTCAATGTCGCTGACTGCTGAACTGTAACAGCACAAACGAGGCATAGCAACGCTCAGCAGCATGCAGGCGACATTGCTCAAACGAGATAAAAAAAGTCGCTCTATTGCAAGCACCATCAATGAAAAAGTCTCATCTGCTGGACAATAAGGGCAGCTCCAGTCCACCAGGCGCACATCCCTGTACACTGTACCCACCACCCCTACAGCTAAGTTGAAGTTGTTCTTGCAGCATAAACCTTGTCTGCTGATCACCTTCAGCGCGCAGCTCCAGTTCGCCAGGCGCGTCCCCCGTACACTGTACCTACATACCCTGTGGCTGAGTTGAAGTCATGTTTGAAGTACAAATAATCACCTTGAGTGCGCACCTCCAGTTCACCAGCCGCGTGACCCTGCACACTGTGCAGTACCTGACCCAACAGCTGAGTTGAAGTTATGATTGAAGTAAGAATTTGCTGAGCGCTCCCGTTCACCAGGCGGGTGTACACTGCACCTACCTACCCTTCTACAGCTTAGTTGCACAAGCGATCACCTTGAGCGCGCAGCTCCAGTTCACCAGGCGTGTGTCCCTGTACAGCAGGCCGTCCTCGTGAAACCGCACAAACGCCTCAAGCACGGCTCTGCTCAGGTTAGGGTCCATAGTGAAGGCCTCCCTTTCCCAGTCCACTGACGAGGCCAGCTTGCGGATCTGCAAACAACAGCGAGTTCCGAGCAAACGCCGCTGCTTACACACTGAGGATGCAGCATACATACATCAAGGTACTCATGGACTTGTATTCCTACAGGCCCCGAGGGAGGCCTGCCACAGTCCACTGACGGTGCGGGCTTGCAGGCAAGGGCGAGTTCACGAAGATGCCTGCTACTTCACAAGGATGCAATGCATTCAGAGTACTCATGGAATTGGGTTTGTGTAGGCCTCAAGTGGAACCCTAAGGCGGGGTATCCAGTGCGTTCCTAGGGTTATCAGCAACCTTCACAAAAACGGGTGCAAGTACCAGACGTGAAGGAACAGTACGCTACCGAGTTGCTCGTTGTGCATCCCAACCCCTAAACCTAAGCCAGCGCAACAGACCCATCTACATCTTGCCATGCTTCATGGTGCCACACAAAGGAAAAACGTATGGACGCACTGCGTCTAACCCCAAGTTTAGGGTAGGCTGCCCCCCATACTCTAATGCAATCCGCAACTGGCAAGTGCGGCAGGGCAACGCCGAGTAGGTCGCAATGGCAATACACCTCGAAGTACATAACAGTACGACTCCATTTCCTGCCATGATTTATCTTAGACTGCCACCCCGTTGGCAATTTATCTTAGACTGCCGCCCCATTGGCTTATAGCTCTGCATGATGCCGCTAGTCAAAGTCATATTGCCGCCCCATTGGCTGATAGCTCTGCATGATGCCACTGCAGCCATGCTGCTCAGTTGTGCAAGCGGATATACTAGCAGCACCTGGCCGTAACCCTAACCCTGGATGAGTGCGCTGGCAAGCCTACGCCTTACTGCAAGGTTGCCTTGGTAACATTGCGGCGCTGGGCGTGCACACTGCCACACTTGCCAGGATGCTTGGTTTGAGAGCACATACACGATCAGTACCCTACTCAGTGTGCGTAACCTCAACCCTGATGCAAGTGCATGCGACGAAGAGCAGAGCTCTCTGACCGTGTACAGACAAGATCAGCGAAAAATAAGGCTGACGTGCTCGCAACCTATGACATACCATGCACATTAGATACGGCTTGCACAATTCCCCGTACTCACTTCACCATGTGTTTAACGCCAAAGAACAATGAACTGCCTTAAACAAGTTCAGACACTGGTGGCTCACCTGCTTGGTGATCTTGCCACCGTATTCCTCCTTCCATTGCCAGACGCGCTGCCAGTGCAACAGAGCAAAGAAGAAGAGTCGGAAACGGTTAGGGTTTGTTGGCTTCCAGCAAGGTACAGTAGCAGCGTTGCGACGGTGGTGCTCAAGGTGTGATAACTTCACGCTTTCTGACTTGAAGTTAGACAAGGTGTAAGAAACACTACGCAGTATTCTACTGTGTATGGCGTCTACAAGACAAGTCAATTTGTGGGAGAGCTTGCACTCAGCATTAGCATGGTTTGTTCCGCAGCATTGAGCTCGGTCTGTATGTGATCGTCATAGTGCAAGTCCCCCTTTCGCTTCACAGCGCAAAGCACTACATCAAGGTGGTAACTTCAACAATAAACGTGTACCTATAATAGACCGTGCCTCCATCTACGTATCCGGCTGCACACTGCGTGTGTGCATGGCAGCAGCGGGGAGTGTCGCCAGCGCCAGTTGCAGCAGCGCCCTGTGCACCCACGGCCAATGCGTCTGCACGCCGGTTGCTGTCATAGTGGCTATTACCAGTGAACAGCAGCTCCATCGCGGCACCTGCGCCATTTTGTTTTATCAAGTACACTACATAGAACTTCACTAAGTATGGCGTCTTACAAGACTCTTCAATTTGCGGGAGAGCCTGCACTCAGCATTAGCATGGTTTGTTCCGCAGCATTGAGCTCGGACTGTTTGTGAAAGTATGGCGTCTTACAAGACTATTCAATTTGCGGGAGAGCTTGCACTCAGCATTAGCATGGTGTGTTCCGCAGCATTGAGCTCGGACTGTTTGTGATCGTCATAGTGCAAGTCCCCTTTTCACAAAGCACAAGACAACACTTCAGGTAGAAGTACAGGTAGAAGTACATCTTTTGACAAACGAATGTACTAGATCTAACGACCGACTCGACTCGGTTCTCTACATGACAACACTTCAGGTAGAAGTACATATTTTGACAAACGAATGTACTAGATCTAACGACCGACTCGACTCAGTTCTCTACATGACAACTCAATATGCGGGAGAGCTTGCACTCAGCATTAGCATGGTTTGTTCCGCAGCATTGAGCTCGGTCTGTTTGTAATCGTCATAGCGCAAGTCCCCTTTCCACTTCGCAGCACAAAGCACTTCAAGAATGAATGCACTAGGTCTGACTACACTGACACGACTCGGTTCAACCGACCAGCCTAGTGACGGAGACAATGTTTGATGCAGCAATCAACAGTTTTCGGTCAGTTTTCCAGAGAGACACGCAAACAATTGACCTGCGAACAGCTCCTATATTTTATACCAGCACCTCTGTCATGCCTTGAAATATTCTTGACGAGATCTGCAAGAGCTCTATGCATAGGTCGGATCGCGTGGGTCATTCTCAGTTCCGTTCAATCAACCGAGCATATGATACAGGGCTCGAAGCTGGTGGCGCACGACCCCCCTCTGGGAGCAGCAATAGTACCCGATGCCTTGGAAAACTTAGCAGCACCCATGATGGGATGAGAAGACTTTCAAACATGGTACGGGTGACGCACGGTGCAACATAATTAGCTTCAACTGGACCCTTGACAGACCTCTCACTTTCCCAACTAATGGCGCATGACCCTACATTGTTTGTGTATAATTCAATAGTTGCGGCGCAAGGCAACTCCCAGCAAAGCAACGTGTGCACACAATGGCGAAGTTTCCGCCCCCCAGCCGGTCATTAACTTCAATGAGGGTTGTCGCATTGACTTCAAGTGCGCACCTTGAGGACCCCATCTCTTCCCAGCTGGTCACCATCTTCAATTGAGGTTTTGACATCAACTTGAACTGCGCACGTTGATGATCTCTTCCTTCCCCAGCTGGCAATAAACCACAACAGGTTCTGACATCAACTTCAACTGTGCACCTTGACAAGTTCTTATCTTCCCAGCCGGTCATCAACTTCAATTGAGGTTTTACATCAACTTCAAGTGTGCGCCTTGACAAACTCTTCTCTTCCCAGCTGGTGGCGTGTGACCCCCTCGTCCTTGGCCAGCTTCTTCTCACATCATCAAGTTCAACTGAGGTTTTGACATCAACTTCAACTGCGCACCTTGACAAACTCTTCTCTTCCGAGTTGGTGGCGCGTGACCCCCTCGTCCTTGGCCAGCTTCTTCTCCACTACGGACTGCGTGGCGATGCCGGCGTGGTCAATGCCGGGGACGTAGAGGGTGACGTCGCCGCGCATGCGGTGCCATCTGCGCAGTGAGTTGAAGTTGAAGATAGTTCAGACGAATGTGCGTGGTGGATACCACATGGCGAGCTGAGGGCAGATGAGTTGCATGCACTATTTTGCACAGAGGCTGCATTGTATTGCAACTCTCAAGTACACCGTGTACTTCAGGTATATGCATTTACACCGATGAAGTGTTGTAGCACAGAGGGGTCATGCCACCGTGTCACTATCCGCCAACATGCTTGGCGCTTTGAAGAAGAGCAGAAGAAGTGCGGCGAGGCTGCATGTACTTTACGTGTACAAGTGTAACTGCCCCAGCTGCTTCCAGTCATGGTGAGAGTAAGAGCTAAGGACAGAGTATGGGGCTTAAGGACAGAGTTGGGGCTAGGTAGCGCACCAGTTCTGCGTTGAGGATCTAGAGTGCGCACTGTGAAAGGTGGGGGTATGACCGCATGCTCTGTGCAATGGTCTGACGCCGAGCGATCTCCTGCATACAAACATTACCTGGTCAGCCCATCTTCAATGGCGCTCGTGAGCGCGTGCCCCAGGTGCAGCGAGCCCGTTACGTTGGGCGGCGGTATCACCATGACAAACTTCTTATCAGGGGCGGCCTGTAGCCCCTTCTGCGTGTCTGCACTGTAGAAGCCGCACTGCTCCCTGCGCGAATAACAAAGTCACGCAGCAACACTGTCAGGGACCCTGGTCGAGTTGTGCTGCAAGTTGCTGTATATTTGTGAAGCGCCTCGTGAACGCGGAGACAATTTTTAGAATTGAGTGTTCATCGACGCTGTAGTGTAAAAACCACACTGATCTCTGCGCATGCCACAACAGGTAGAGAGCAGCGGTGATGAAAACTGGAATACCGCCAAACTCAACATGTGCTGCAAGTCGTTGATCCCTGATGAGATTGTGCCGGATAGGCATACTGTACAGAACAATATTCAGTGATCTGATGTATAATTATGGCTTGCAAAGCAGCGCTGCAGACTTGCGAGTGGTAGACACAAAAATGTTTCAACACTTGGAAATGTGTAGCATGTGCATGTGTGTGTGTACACAAATGCCTCTGAGTGTATGTACAGTACGCACACATAGATATAGTTTGTACCTGCACCTCACTCAAAGTTCACAGGATGTTGTTGAGTTTTTTGTGACGCTGTTTGCAAGTTATGCAATAACCATGCAAGTATCGCGGTGACAAATTATAAGCCACACTCACCGCCACTCTTGCATGTGCCCATACATGTATGCGCGATATGTTACCTCAGACACTTGAATGTTTGTGCCAATTTTACATACCTCGAAGTATGTACTTTAATGCAGAGGGTGCTTGTGCATGTGTGCCTCACTCATTGCCGTTCTTCCAAACGCTGCTTCCACTATACACGTGCATGTATTGATGCACGTCCAGAGATTGTGCGCATGTGTTTCAGATATGTGAAACTATCACTTGCACGCTTGTATGCATCACTCATCACCACTCTTGCCACGCCGCCTCCACATCCCCTCGCATCATTGCGTACCTGGTATACACATACTAGTACATGTACTGTAGCAACAATAAATATACTGATTGGGCGGTTGTGTCTTCATGTCATATTGTGTGCACTACTCACCACCACTCTTGCCACGCTGCTTCCACATATCCCGGCTGGTACGCTTCCGGCATGTCATGGTCGCCTAGCACCTTCTTTGTGCCATCCCTGGGCCCCTCATATATGGCCACCTTGGTCTCCTGTGCACACACACGACGGCAAGCTTGAAGGGTTACAACAGTGGCCGAAAGCAGAAACTGGCAGAGCAGGGTTACTGTCTTGATACCTGAGAGTGAATAGACCTGGTATAGTAGCGTGGCCTCTGTGATGACTCATGAGTATAGATGTGACAATACTGGAGACTTTCGGGACCTGCCAGTGCACAGTGCATCAGCTTGCACATTGCTGCAGGCAACATTGAAAAAGTCGATGCAGCACTGCAAGCACTTTCCGCAACTGTGTTGGAATACTGCAAGTCACAGCAGGCAATGGGCAGGTAGGTCACGCTAGGAAAGTCACCTGGCATCCTCTCCAAGGTGAAAAATTGCAGCAGTCTTGATTGAGTTATTATTGTTCTGTTGTCACATGTTGGCATGTAAGTACGTTTTGACATTGGCGCTGCTTCAACTTGTCTCCAAGGGCACCTAGTCCATATACAGTCCAAATATTGGACAGCGTTGTCGTTGAAGGTGTGCTGAGTGAAGCGAGCGTGATGCCTAGCCCTAACCCTAACCCTAACCCTGTAGCTGGCGCTTAACCTTGGAGGCCCTCCAACGGCGGCTCCACCAGTAAGCGTCGACGGTGTGAAAATCAAATCAGGGCTGTGCTATGGGTGTTGCCGAGCGTGTGCTGCCATGTTCGAGTTACTGAGCATGTTTGCATACATACATACATAAAGTTTCTGTTTGAGACCTCTGCCCACCAACATGCCGCCGCGCACTGACGCGACGATCACCCGAATGGCGGAGTCAAAACGGAGCTGTTGCATGTCACGCGCTAAAGATTATGCGGATGACATGGACTACAATTGACAGCATCACGCCAGTGGCGCCACACGGAGGGATCTACCTTATGACAGCACTCCTGTCTGGTTCTAGTCACTGATCCTCATCTGAACTGCTGCATGCCCCGTGCAAGAACCGATGAGAAGTATTTCAACCAAACGTGCAATCCAAAGTGGATCAGGTCATAAAGGGTCACCTTCTTGTCCTTTTTCCTCTTGTCCGAGGCTCCTCCCTCCTTTTTGGCCCACTTGTTGGGATCCTTCTCCTTCTTCTCCTTGATGGCAGGTCCTCCCTGACAATGACGAGCAGCATGCACTGATGATGGCAGTCTGTGCACAATTGAAACCGCACGAATTCGTGGGTGGCGGCACTGCGTGCGACTGCAATGATTTGACGTCATCAGGAAGAAGTAACCAGCACAGTTTCAGAACGCCATTGTGCTTGCGGTGCCGAGTTCATGATGCAAGTATCGCAGCACCTGGAGAAGCAGACACCAGCTTTCGATGCGAACAGGTGCGTGCAGTGAATACCAAAGGCTGAACTGCAGGCATGCTAATCTGAAAGAATCTCCGGATCAAGAAGATGGCTGAGCACATAATTGTACTGCATTGCGCAGGTGCGTTTCTGTAGTCGTACGCCATGCACATGGCCTTGAAATGTACTGCTGGCAGCACGTGTGCGAGCCCGTACCTTGGCAAGCTTCTTCAGCGCATTCTTACTCAAAGGCTGTCCATCAAGCTCTGCAGAAGGTTCGGATCCTGCAACCGGACCGTCCTGCAGTCAGGCCAATGCACGGCAGCAGCACATGGTGGAAACACATGGATCATGAAGCAGCATAAAGGAGCAAGACTACAAAAAAATGTGCACTAGCCTTGCCTGTTGCCAAGCATGCAAGTCATGCATGAGGCGATGCTATTAATTTCCGGACGGGCGTGTAGCTATGGGCACCCCAACTCAACCAGACCAACCAGAGCAACACTCATGTCACCAAACATCAACAGCACTGAAAGTTGAGATGGCATCAACGCAGACTCACAATGCCGTCGATCTGTTCCATGTACTTCAGCATGCGGGCATAGCCCTCGTCGTTCTCCCAGAGGTCACTCATCGCTCGGTAGCGGTGTGTGCACGCGCTGCCGCAGATTTGCCAACTTCAATCCCAACTTCAATCGGGATGGATGACCTAAACCTGTGTCCTAATGCCTACAATGCCGTCGCGCAAGAGGCCCAGGCTGCCGCTGCCTTGCGGCTCGCATGTGTTTCTGGCCGGAGCAGCACTGCTAGCTGGGCTCCGCGGTTCGGAAAGCTTTGTAAGCAGTTTAACGCTGGTGCCTGGGAGGTGCGCCTGCCGCTGCAGCAGCAGCAACTGTCGCTTGGGCACTGTGATGGTACAACAGTTGCCAGAGCGAAGCGCCACCTCCCAGGAGAGCACGTGGTCGCCGCATCACCACCAGCATCACGATGCCAAGGGCGGCCTGCGTAGAGTGCCCAAGCACGTGGCCTTCGTGCTCGACGGCAACGGCAGATGGTAAGCCAGCAAGCTTTCTCTTGTCGTGTAGCATCAGGTGCTGCGATGAAACGTTATGCCTGATGCGCGACACTTTGGACCCTGCTGTGCTTTCACACGTGTCTGACGTTCTTCTCATTGCGAATTGCAGGGCGACTCGGCGTGGACTGCCACGCACAGCCGGACATATTGAGGGCGCTAAGAGAGCGCTGGAGGTCATTGAGCTTTGTCGTGAATTAGGCGTACAGGTGAGCGCTCTGATTGCTGGTGGTTGGTGGAAGCGATTTGGCTTGCTTGAAAGCAGGTGCTGCAGCACCAAAGCGACTGAGAGAGCTACGTGGATTGACAAACACACTAGGTCACGAAAGCCACATACACCAATTTATGCCGAGATATGTTCTCAAACACTGCAGGGCAGCGAATGAAGTTGGCAGCACTGCGGTTCGTCCATACCTGTCTGCACCCCCAGGCTATACTCCAACACTTGAAGTTATAACCCGCACAGACTCAGAGCTTTGCCCCTTCCCATTTTCATGGTGTCCTGTATGAACGGTAGTGGCACACGGTGTGCCTCGATCATCAATCGCGCCATGCTGCAATCATGTGGGCGGCAGAGCGTTCAGTGAATGTACAGTAGAAGGGTAGAAGGGAATCAAACTCTTGCGCTGAACTCTTGTGCGAGCACCCTGCCCATGCCTGGACATCTCTGGCTACACCATCTGCAACAACTGAACACGAAACCGACTGTAAGCCACGTTGGCACAGCGCCATGTGCCCTAGTGGCTGTCTCACTTGCCCCCATTACATAGAAGTATGCAACATCATTGCAAGCGGAGTAACGCTCAAACCTTGTTCTACTGTGTGACTCGGTGCTGCCAGATGTACACCATGCACGCACAGTGGCTTTGATGGGAGGCATGCTGTCAAATGCATCACCACCCGCAACTGTGCTTCAGGTTACGCGTACACTCGTATTTGCTTGGCAGCTGATTGTGATGCATTGGCCATTCCGTTCCCGATGCATTGCAGTATGTCACGCTCTTCACGTTCTCTACGGAGAACTGGAAGCGCCCCGCCGCCGAAGTGGCCAGCCTCATGGCTCTGCTGGAGCACAACATAGAGGCCAACAGGCGCGCCATGCGCCAGAATGGCATACGGCTCGTTCTGATTGGTCAGAAGGAGAGGTTGAGCACTGGTCTGCAGTGCCTGGTGGAGGAGGTGCAGCGGGAGACCAGCGTGGCGGATGCTCAGCAAAGCGGAGACCAGGTACTTCAACTTGGACTGCTTTGTTGAGTACTTCAACCTGAGGTTTGTGGATACTGCGCACTGGATCTCAGCATATGCTCAGAAGACGCGCTGAGCTTCACAACGGAGCTTGCAGACCCTCACTGTCCATGCAGTGATTAGTGGACTATGATTGCGGGCATCCCAGCGTGACTTACTACAATACATACAGTTTGAAGCAGGCTGTCTGTTTTAGTGGCAGCGATATCAACCGCAGTGCTTCCTTTGTGCGCCTTTCTGGCGTGTCAGATGACCGTGTGCCTGGCGGTGAGCTATGGCGGGAGGGACGAGATTGCACGCGCAGCCAAGGCCGTGGCGCTGGCGGTGGCGGAGGGCAGGCTGAGCGCTGATGACGTTACCGAGGAGGTGCTACAAGGTACGTAGGCATGCGTGCACGTTGACTTCGGGTTAGGGCAGGTTGAGCGTTGATGATGGCACATCGCTGATACTGTCATTGAGGCAATGCTGCAAGGTATGTAGCAACACGTGCACTTTGACCTAGGGTTAGGGCAGGCTGAGCGTCGATGACGTCATTGAGGCGATGCTGCAAGGTATGTAGGCATGCGTATGTGTCTAGGCAATGGTTAGGGCAGGTTGAACGCTGAGGATGGCACAGTTAGGGCAGCTTGAGCGCTGGGAATTGACACTGAGCGGGCTCTGCCACGCATGTAGTCTAGGCACATGCGCATGTTTCAGCTAGAGTTGGGGCAGGCTAAGTGCTGATGACGTCTAGGTATGTAGGCACGCAAGTGTGCACGTATCTAATCTAGGGTCAGGGCAGGTTGCGTGTTTGAGGATGTCAGGGCATGTAGGCATGCGCATATACTGTCTTATCTAGGGTTAGGGCCAAGTTGGACGTGACCCACATGCCATGACAGTGTGAGAGCATTGGGCTCAATGTGTCTGCATCTACGGTTGGGGTTGAGGATATGGTACACAGCTTATGCAGAGGCTGAGCCTTTTGCCGACGTAGCTAGCCACATCTGTTTGTTTGGCACAGTCTTGGAAAACGGTGTTGGCACAGGACAGAGCGGTTCTGGCGCGGGGAGGCTGAGGACTATGCGCACAGTTTGGGTTGTACATGGGTGCTGCCTACAGCTTGCTGCTGCACCTTATCTGCCGTACACGCGTTGCATGATGCTAGAGCTCTACGATCTTGTGATTCGTTGATATGTACTGCAAGGGTGCGATTTCACACTTGCAGCAAATGCGGCAGCAGCAGCTGCAGCTCTGCAGTCAGGGTTAGGTCAAAGGGTAAGGTTCGTGTTGAGGGCAAGGTAGGGTTGAAGTTAGGGCTTGCAGCGGTCGCATACAGGTCTGCACCAGCATGCTTCTGCGCTGAATATGCGTCTGACACAGATGGGACTGCAGCAGAGGTACAAGGCGGATACCAGCGAGTGTGTTGGAGTGCGTGGAGAGGCGGGCTAGGTACAACAGTGTATGTGTGCACTTCATGTTTGTACTTCAAAGTACGTAGACAATAGTAGGCACGTAGTTGGGAGTGTGCGTCAAAGAAGCACAAGCGCCGCCAACTCTTTTACTGCAGCTTCACTCAAGGCTCTCCGGCAGGTTTGAGGCTGCCACTTAAACTGTAACTGCTACATTTCACTGTGCCCTTACTTTTGCCAATGCACTGCTCGGCTCGCCTCCCTCGCAGGCTACCTCAGCACAACGCAGGCGGGCGTGCCTGACCCTGACCTTATCATCCGCACCTCCGGCGAACACCGCATCAGCAACTTCCTACTATGGCAGGTACGTGCATGCGTGTGTGAGGCTGAGAACGCAGCGGGTCCGTTGACGCTGCCCCCCCCCCCCCCCCCCCCCCCGCTATTCGTTGCTCGATTCGTTGATTGTCTGCCTGCTGGTCAGAGCCCAAGACGCAGGGAAGGCGCATTGAATACTGCTGGACCTAACCCCCCAACCCTGATGTGGCAACCCTAGCTCTGGTCCATCGCCGAAGCCCTAACCCTCAATTCTGACCTGGCTTTTCACTATTCCCTCAAGGAATACACCATCACTGGTGGGCAGGGGCTGGTGCTTGCGCTGTGAATGCTCAAAACTAAGGTTTGGCAGAAGCGTTGAAAATAACTTGGGGGCATGCATGGATTGCATGACATCACTGTTAAGTACTAGAAGTCCAGCTTCAGTCAGATCAGTCAGATCACGTCCCAATGTTTGGAACGCGAGTTCCTCATCAAAGATGGCAAGTCGACCAGACAGCTTGATGAGTCATGAGTCAACGTGAGTCACTCACCTCGACGAGTCAAATTTGAATCGCCAGCGTGCACTGTTCTTCCAATTGTCGCCATTGCACTTGCGCGCGCGATGACCCCTTCTATTCACTCATACGGCATACCACGGCCCGCACTCCTGCACTAGACTAGGTGATGTTGCCGCATCACCGCCACTTACTCCCCTGTTGCATCTCATTACCGCCGCTGCGTCATTGCGCACCTGCAGGCTGCATACTCGGAGCTGTACGTGAGCGCGAAAGCATGGCCAGACTTCAAGGCAGCAGACCTAGTAGAGGCGTTCCAAGACTTTGGCACGCGGCAGCGCCGCTTTGGCGGTGTTGCCGCCAACAGCCCTTCGCAATCACAACAATGAGCAACACATTTGTACTTTGAAGTACTCGTTTTGGATGTCATTTGCACCGGTGCAGCGCTCATTCCGCATGTGATGTAGGTGGTGCGGTGAGGGCCGTGCTCTGATGTTTTCTACGCATTATGCCATGATGCCATTGAGGACAGAAATTGACCTGAAAAGCTTGTGTTCATGAGGCTGTTTGCTCTAAGAGCATGCCGGCATGCAGAGAACATGCCATTGCGAATTTTGGGGACACCTGCAGCACCCTCGCGTGCCATGCCTACGGCATGACTGTGAGTGCTTTGTGCGCGGCTCTTCAGAGGGACGGCATTGCAGCACAGCATCTGCAGCATCATTTGACCGTTGCAATCCTATGTTGTAGTGGTTGCGCATCATACGTTGACGTCATTATGTGTGTTGTGAGACCAAGGCCCAGATGATCACCATGAACAGCACCAAGCAACGTGGCATTTTGATAGACTGACAGGCACAGTGGCAGCAGTGCAGCCAGAGAGTGCATTGAATCCATGGTGTGCTTGTTGTGTATAGACCAGCAACTGTGCTCATTTGGTCCTTTGCTCTTTGCCACGAACATACGTCAACTGTGTACACACAGCTCAGGACACAGACATAGAGACAGGAATTGAGACCAGCTTTTCCTAGTAGACTACCATGTACTCTCCGAAGGGGTCAAGGGTGCGATGGCCCTCTTGATAGAATCGCAGCACCTTATTTGCCTGTGATATGACATGGAATGCTTATGGCGAGTGGCACGGTTGTGGTGCCGCTACAATCAGCTCTGACCATGACGCACCACTGCGCGCAAAGCTAGGCACTGCGCTTGCCACGCGTGTCGACATAGTGCATGGCATCGCGACAGGCTTGCAATAACACCTACCCTAGGAGGCACCACAACCCTACACATACATTGCCTCCAGCAGCACCTGCGAAATGTCCTTCTTCCCTTCACCCGTGGCCACAGACCCTCTAGAGATACTTCAAAGTACGTCGGTGTGTGAGGGCCAGTATACGTGCGCCGTACCAGCTTACCAGCAACAAACACACAACGTCACGGCGCGCCGAAACCGTCAACAACGCATCACGCACGTCACGACAACTCGCCGCTGTCGCTGCGCTCCCTGCACGGCGACAGCGGCGGCTGCAGCGCGCGCCCTGCGCCCGTCGGCGACCCCCCCCTCCCCCCTCCCTCCCCCCCTACCCCTTCCGCAACAGCAGTCTGCGCCGCCGCCGCCGCGAACAGCGCGTCGCGCTTCGCAAGCGCCGCCGGCGACGGCACCGCGACGCCCGTGAGCAGCCGCGCCAGGTTCTGCGGCGCTGCGGGCTGTGCGTAGTCACGCTGCAGCGCCGCCATGCCATCCGCCATCGACGCCAACCACGGCGCAGTGCGCGACGGCTCCGCCAGCTGCTCGTACAGCCAGTCTCTGCGCTCTGCTGCGCTGTCGCCGCTGCTGCTGGCGTCGCTGGTGGTGGCAGCGCCGTCGTTGGCGCCGTTCGTGGCGCCGCCGCTGCTGCTGGCGTCGCTGGTGGTGGCGGCGCCGCCGTCGCTGCTGGCACCGTCCTTGGCGGCGGAGGCGCCGGACTCGTGCTGTGCGCACGCGAGCAGGACGTCACGCGCGTCCTGTATGAGCATCGCTGCGAGCGCTGCCGGGTAGTCGCGCGGCGCGGCGGCGAGCAACAGCAGGCCGCTGACGGCGCGGTGGTGCACTGTCACTTCGCCCTTTGTAAGAAAGCTCTCATCGTGTTCTGCGTCGTCGGCTCCGCCTGCTTGCGATGCGGCAGCGGCGTAGGTGGCGACAAGCTCGTGGAGGCACGAGATGGCAGCCTGCCGCCCGAGCTTGCCACCTGGCCACTCGAGCTCCGCGTTGGCGCTCGCCAGCAGTATCAGGCCGTCCGCCGCCCTGCAGAGCATGAATTGGGGGGTAACGTGCTCCTCTTGCAGCGCCGCCGCTGCGCCGGGTGCTAGGTCCATGCTGGACTGTAAGCTGTGCACGTTTTGCGAGCTCAGGGAGCTGCGCCTGCTGGTGGTGGTGCTAGGCGGCCTCTGAGACCCAGACAGGCCTGCACTCGATCCGCGTCTGCTGCCGCAGTAGGATCCGCGTCTGCTGCTGCTGTATGTGAAGGCTGGCTCGAAGTCTTCTGCCCCCTCATCTTGAGCATTTGTGGCGTCCGTAGCTGGATCTTCGTCGTGAGGGCTCTCGTCCGCATCCGCATCTGCAACCACCTGCTCCATAATCGACACCGTCTCCGGATGCAGGTCTCCTACATCTATGTCCAGCTCGGCAGCTATGTCCTGCATCTCTGGCGTAGGTTCAGCCTTGACGTCATTGCTGCCAGTGCAGGTGCTGCGGCTGCAGCAGTCGTCGATTACATCAAGGCTGTTGGCATCTTTGGCTGGAGGAATGGACAGGTACACAGCCAGCAGGGCTATTAATATGACGCCGAAGGCTGTGCCCAGCCATTGAGGCAAGGCCTCTGCATTGGCGCCCTGCCAGTTCATGCTGGTGCAGGAGACGAGGCCTTGCCTTCAAGATTCGGCGATCGCACAAAAAACCAAAAAGCGTTACACTATTCGAAACGTGAACCGCCCTAATACCCCTTTTTGGCGGGACGATCCGTCTTTGCCGATCTCTTGCATACTGGCACGATGACGAACGGCAAGGGCAGCAGCAGCTCCAGCGGCGGATCTCACGGCACCAATTCTCAGGGCAACAACTACACGGCCGGGCCTTACGAGTCCTCGAGAGGTAAAGGTCGAGCCATGAAATCTTTTGCAGCATTTCTTTGTGCATGCTCCTATGCCGAGCAGCAGCATCTGCTCGCCTCAGCATGTTGCTGATCGGCAATGGTGTATGTCGCCGGCCTGTTCGTCGGCTGGTCAGCGCTGTCAGCCCCAGGGTATGCTTGCGAGGGGCACCTCGCTCAAAGATGAGCCGCGAAAGATACGTTTGCTTTCTTTCGAAGAGCTGGCGCGCTGCTGCTTTGCCTACGCTACCGCGTCGACGAATCTACGAGTTTCTACATTGTGCTGAGTTCACCGCCGCTGCATCGCCAGTTTTGTGCGTCAAATCAAGTCGGCGAGATTTAGGTCAGCACCGCGGGATACTGGGGTCTCCGCGAGGCGCAGTGCTTTAATTACTTTAAATGTGCACTTTAATTACTTTAAATGTGCACACACTGACTGTCGTCACACGGGCGGTGTCACATTTTCAGCTGTGCACACTCGGTGTCGCCACGACGGTGTCGTATATCAACTGTGCGCATTAAATGTCGTCACGAGTGGTGTGGATCATGCTGCTGCAACAGGCGGAGTGAGCTATCACTACTCCAACTGTGCCTTCTGACTGTCGTCACGAGCGATACCATATATCAATTGTGCACACTGACTTCAATTGTGCACACTGACTGTCGCCACGAGCGGTGTCGTCTATCAAGTGTGCACTCTGACTGTAGTCACGAACGTTGTCGAACATGGTGCTGCTGCGACAGGCGGAGTGAACTACCACTACTCCAACTCAAACGGGTCCTACTACTACGCCAACAGCAACTCCAGCACCTACTACAGCGATCCCTCGGGACGTGGGCACTATACCCCCCCTTCTGGCAACAAGTGAACGATGTGATAATTGAGCGCCATCAGCAGCAGCCACCAGCAGCAGCAGTAGCACCCCTACAGGAGATGGCGGGAGAGACAGCACCAGGACTTGCTGATAGTTGTAGGTAAAAGCGGCGCACTGGACGCTGAAAATGCAGAAAAAGAGACAGCAGGATAGGCTAGAGAAGGAGGTGGAGCCGCAGCTGGTTTGCCCATAGCCAAGCCTGTAGATATGTGTATGAATAGACGATGACGCCAGTGATGCTCTTCCCCTTTTTCTCACTTGTCGTGCTTCAGTTGTTTCTGCTTCAATCACTGCGGCCATTGCTCGATTCCTGCGTGGGTGGAGCGTCAAATTTCAGCTTGATCAATGCGCCAGGACCGCTGACAGCGGCACAGTAACTCCAAGCAGCAGCAATCTCAAGTGCACAGGCACTACACGCGTTTCAGGCCAGAAGCACATTATGATGTAATGCCTCAGAGGGTTCAAGCATATTGTGATGAAATGTACATCACATGCTCCTAAATGACTTGTGCATCGCGACTCAGTGTAGAGGCAGCGCGTTCTTCTGGAGACCTCTGGGTTTGGTGGAGTGCCTCTCGCACAGCGTAAAGACTTGTGACATGCAGCGAACTACAATCACATGCAAGTATATGGTGAGACTTCACACACACATGGACATGTCAACACATGGCTAGCCGGCAAATTGCTCACAAGCACATGGTGAAGCTTCAAGATAAAGCTTCAAGATGAGACAATGCATGCCATCACGGACACTCGTGATGGCAGTACAGCAGGCAAGCTGGCAGAAAACACAGAAAGGGAACAACTCAACTCTAGCGTACAAGTTTGCACTCAGTGCGTCAATTTTTATAAAACAAGTCAGAAAGCCGTGATGGTCATCTAGTGATGGGCAGTGAGAGCAGGAAGCTTGCAACAGAGGGGCCGCTGAGCACTGCCCCTTGCGTTGTCGCTGCAGCGCTCAGAACAACGGCAGAACCTTCGATCCCTATGTCTGATCGCCACTACGTCTGCTGCGGAACGGGCGCTGTACAAGGACGTCCCCCCTCCCTAGATCTGCCGCTGACGCTGGTAGTGCTGCGAATCACCGCATTGGGAAGCCTGCCGCAATTGCGCCCGCTGCTGCTGCGTTGGGCACTGGTTTCCGGATGGCTGCTGCTGGCAGCAGTGCTCCCCCAAGTGCCCGGACGACTCGCCTGCCGCGGCGCTGGCAGGCGCATGGCCATGGTGTACTGAGGTGATCTCGGTCTGAGACAGGCGAGGGGAATGTTGTTGTGTTAGCGGCGGTGTTGCCGGGACGCATGTTCAGCTGCTGCTGCAGTGCGTGCAACACTTGTGGTGCCGCGGTGCCATGCACGCGGTCAGTGCCGCAATCAAAGTTGATGTTCACGTGCTCTTCTCTGTTTTCGAATGTAGGCTGACACCGCGAATAGACCAAGTCGCTTCGGCTCCGTATGAGCTTGAAGTCAAACTTATGTGCCTGTGAGCGGCAGACCTGAGCACTGCCACTGCTTAATACCACTTGCATGACATTGCTTGTGGCAGTGGAAGTGGCCAATGCAGTGGGCGCTGAATGCTCATTGCCGATGTAGACTTCCGATCATCATACACCAGTGGTAATTTACGTTGTGTGTACATGCACTCGTGCAATGCATGGGTGCCTGCCTACAATGTAGTTGAGCACAGGTGTGCGCTCAACAACACTTTATTTACTTCTGCTTGAGGGGCGGAAACACGATAACATTTGCAAGTCATGCAGCACTTTTGCCTGTGCAACGCGTGTGCTCACAGCGCATCTGTGAGCTCAGCTGAAAGCAATGCTCAGCCAGACCAGCTACAATGTTACGTTTAGGGTTAGCCAACCCAAAGACATTTACCACTCTTGAAGTACTGCACACACCTGATGGGCAAAGCAAGCCATTGTGCAGCGCTTCAACTATCCACGATCAGCACAGCAAAGGAGTCGATACGTATTGCACCCACCTGGTTGGTAAGTCCAGCCCCTGCAGCGCTGTCATGGGTCCAGGCGACATAGTTCCCACCAGTCTATGCTGCCAGATGCTGCCAGGGTCATGGGTCAGCAGAAACGCGTCCCTCCTGCTGAGCATCTGATGTGAAGAGGTGACGCTCCCATTCACAGTGGCAGGCCTGCCGCGGGTGTGACCGCCCTTTGGCGAAACAGAACGGCGCGCTAACTTCAAGCACTCCTGACACAATGGCGTGGGCTGCAGGCAGGGGCGGCGGTGTTGTCCGTCTCTTGAGCAAATGTTGCTGCGGCAGCCGGGCCTGGTCTCGGCTGTGGTAGAAGCTGCATTATTTACACTCTGCTCTGCTGATGTGCCGGTGTCAAACAGGTCCCAGCCACCCTGCTGCAGTGCCTGTGCAAGCAGGAGGTCCATGTCCCTCGCGTGCCTGAGAGGGGTCGCAAAGCAGCATGCGTGTCATAATCATGTGCATGGAGGCAGTGTGTACTCATTTTTTGACATGATGTGTGCATGTTGAGTGACACAAGCAGAGTAGCCAGACTTCAACCTGAAGTGCAGATATAAGTAGTCTACCTGTCCACCGAAAAAAGGCAAATTTTCCCAATCGCGAGCTGAGACTACTTCAAGGTGTTCTTGCACTTGCGTGTACCTGCGGGCAGGTTTTTTTACCTGCGGGCAGGTTTATGAATCACTTCCGCCTTTGCCTACTTGTGGTTTGTCTACCATATGCCAAACGACCTGAGGATATGCAGCTCGGTCTGTGTGTTTGCTGCATGAATGCTTGAGTCCTCAGGGGCCATTTCTATTCATTTGTTTGTTCACATACGCGAGTCTGCGCAACGATATGTTTAGGGGGTGTTCACAAGTGGCGGCGCACATAATGAATTACGCTGCAAAGTTGTACTTCCAGAATCCATTCTCTAAGCAAATTGCAAAAGCTGACCATTCCTTCGCAAGTGAGTCAGCCGTAAATCATGCTGGCACAGATGGCAAGAAGTGAAAGCGGCCAACCAGCACATTTTGCTTTGTGTCAAGCATGCACACTGTTGAGCTGGTGAGCACGCATTGAGGCTAGTCACAGACTCAGGCATGCAGAGTTCATCACTTTACGGTCAAGATGCCGTGCTACTGCAGCTTCTACAGTAGATTGTCCTGGCAGCACCTTACGAGCTCCCTCGACTTCCTAGATACGCAATTGACGCAGCCACTAAAAACTGCTGCAGTCCTTATCCTCCACACAGAGGCTGTGACGTTGCACACCAGAAACGCAGCCATCAAGTGTTAAACAACATGCTGATGCCTGGCGGAGGAGAGGGCCTCAGATCAGACGCACTTGCATGCAAAGCTACCTGTGTTCTTCGAGAACATCATATGTGTCTGGACCTGGCGTTGCCTCCCTGAGTGCAATCCCCTCCTCTTCAAATAGAAGCCCAGTCTCCTGCCTTGGATTGCTGCCATGCAGATATGCCCGTCTTGTGAACTTGCCCCCAATGCTGTTTGGCAGCGAGACAGCAGGGGCACACCATTTTCAACAAAAACGGCATTCTATAGGTATGTTAGAGCCTGTGAGGCATGTGCAGCTGACCTGCTGACCTTGCAGATCATTGCGGCACTCACAGATTCGTGAAGACCGTTGCGTTGCGCCAGTGCAGTAGGTTAACATAATAATTTTGATTTATTATTGCTCCCCACAATTCCATGCAGGATGCAAGGCATGCGAGAGACCAGGTGGCGAAGCAGCCTTGTGCAAGCGTATTGGATGCTACCTGGGTTGAAACGTTGACAGGTACATGAGATCAATCTTATTCAACTAGCCTGCTTGGGCACTCAGACACCAACTCACGTAATTTGCTGCAAAGTGGTGTTTAAGGAAGCCGGCTGCTTGCCAAGCACATGCGACGCAATGCAGTACATTACATTAAGCTGCGCCGACTTGTTGGTACCTGCTCGCGCCGGTAGGGAGGTATATTGGCCCAGGGCTGTGCCCAACCGGAGGCCCGCCACTCTGCAGCTGGCCACGTATACCAAATGTAGAGCTGCCTGATTGTCGTCTCTGCCTTGGCACGTTATTTGAGGGCCTAGTGTGTGCTGTGAGCTTCAGAGGACACTGCCATTCCTGCCTCTGGTCGTAATTGGACAGCCAAGAGTAGTCTACGTGCTTGATGAGTCGGGGACGACTCCGCGCTCGTCTCCTGTTGCTGTTGCCATGGCGGCGTTGCTTGCTGCCACCACTGCTGGTCACGCTGACGCCACTCATGTATGAGATCTACAGTATTGAGTGTACAGTGTCTTGTGGGGCTCAAACAACCACTTTTTTGGCGATCTGTACCCCTGAGAAAACCGCGGTTTCACGAAAACGCCTGCTGAGTTGGGATGGCGGTGTATTGTCACTGAGGCAAGGCGGACTCATCGACTGCTGATAATTTACCATGAAGGTGGCAAACAATGCTGCCAGCGGTGCTCACAAAGTGCCACTGTTCAAGAGACCAGCTGCCAACGTGAGGCGCCTGCAACCTCTCAGCAAGTGCCCGAACGCCACTGTCACCAACTCTACCCCAGAGTCCAGGCATGAGGCTGAAAAGCTCCCAAGAAAGCTGGCGGCGCTACCACACCAGCCACCTGAGCGGCCTCGCACCGTCAATCGACGATTGCAATACATGTACAGCGATATGAACAAGGTTTTCGTGGCCATACTACAGGCAAGCTCAGGAATTGCTGCGCTACTTGCAAGCTGTGCTACTGGAGCCATACCGTTGCTGATTGATTGTATGAATGGCATGCTGCCTCCTGGTTTGTGCTTTCGAACTAGTAAAGAGGCGAAGTCGCAGCCCAATCACCATATTGCTACTGGAGACACCTTCACATGAGTATTACGACTGCTAGATCCTGACCGCATTGTCAGCTGCGTTTCAAGCTGCTGAAGCTACAGTCAAGCTGACGAGCGGTAATGGAAGTGAAACAATTTAGGCAAATTATTATTGTCTCAGATCAGTATCTGCCTTTGCCGCCAACAGCAGTGAAACAATCACAGGTACTTGGTTCATGTCTCAGATCAGTGTTTTCCCTTGTGATCCACCGCCCTCAGGACCTGGCGGCAACGAGGCCATCTGACCCAGTGACGTGGCTGGTGCAGCACCTTGCTGAAATGACGGGCAAGGACACCACTAGCGAATTGGCATGTCTAGAGCGAAGGCGGCGGTTGGCATGTCTCAAGGCAGAGGAGCGATTGCTGGCCAAGGAGAAGAAAGAGAAGAGCGTGGCCTTACTTTGCTTGCTGGTAAGTACAGTTGGGAGTTTCTAACCTTCATGTGTGCACTTCATGATGTTTGGCAGCGTGTTTAGTGTACTGTGTTCAACACTCAGGTGCCAGCAGCAGATGGACAAGGTTACAGCGTAGAGTGTACTTTGCACTCGTTTGCAGTCTGAATCGAATGGCGCCTCATCGTGCTGTGTACTGCGCCTGTCATGCAGGGAAAAATCAAGGCAGCAAAGGAAGCAAAGGAGCAAGCGAAGCTGGCAGCCCACAGAGCTGCAGCAGAGGTACAGCGCACGAAGAACGCTGCGCCCTTGTCAACTGCCAACATGTGGTCTTTGAGGATGCTGTCCTCAACACAAGCATGCCAGACCTTGGTTTTCACAGCATCAACAACAGCAGATTCTCACAAGTGTCGACTTGAAGCATGTGTTTCTGTTGTTTTCGGCTTGCGAAGAGCCCTTGGTCTACTATTTTACAAGGCTTCATTCAGTTGTGCACAAGCAGCACGCGTTCACCTGGCCAGCTCAAGCTCATTCAGCATTCGCAATTGGGGTAGTGTGCTGAGGGGCACCCAGATCAGCTATGGTGGTGCAGCCCAATTTAACCTCATTTACTTGCTGGCAGTGCTCATTGAGTGTGCATTGGCCACGCAGCACAGTCCAACTGTTTCTGATATGTAAACCTACCAGACCAGGTTCGTTGCTTGTGAAGCTTTGCTGGCAGCCACCGGCAGGCAGACTGAGGCAAAAGGCAGTATGCTCTCTCCACCTGTCTCCAAGCACTCGGGGGTATTGCTGACTGCAGACATAATCCCGGCTCCACTGTCTGTCTGTCACAGGTCGCAGCAGCACAGGAGGCTGAGGCCACCGCTGCAGCCGCCCGCGCCACTGCTCGTGGACCGAAGCGCATGCAGGCAGGCGCAACAGCAGGAACTGCTGCATATGCTGGAGCTGCAGACGCCAACGCTGCTGCCAGCGGCGCCATCGGGGTGCTGCAGCAGTGCACGCGGCTGCTGCAGCGGTACTGCTTACACACTGCCTGCAGCGGCAGCGGCAGCGGCAGCGGCAGCAGCGGCGGTGTGCGAGCGTCGAGCGACGCAGCGCTGCACGGTGACGGCAGCGGCGGGGGCGGCGCCGCAGGCGTGCGCGCTCACTGCATCAGACTCGCTGAGCGCTATGTACTGAGCGCTGCAGCAGTGATGCACGCAGGGCACGTCACAGTCGAAGTTCAACCAAGCAGTTTGCGGTTGGCACAGCGGTACGGCGTTCACGGCGCGGAGTGTGTGGCGGCGCACGGCGCCGCGGTGTGCGCAAGCGCCGTGCGACTTGCGGATCGGTACGGCTCATGCACCAATATGGCATGACAGGGGCAGAGCAAACAGGAGTGCCCTTTGTAGGATAAGTGGAGCAGGAATGAAGTCGGAAGGGGGGGTTGGAGTGATCGTGGTGAGGGGGGGAGGGGGGGGGGGTGCACATGATGAGGAGGAACACGTATATGACAATGTGATGGAACATTTGAGAAATCTTGTGAATTGCTCGTCACTGTGACAAACTTCAGCAGATATTGCTGCTGAGTCTGGGCAATCGGTGGCGAGGCTGCTGATTGGCACGTACGTACTGCACGACCTGCAAAGTTGTGGCAATATCAACAGAAGCAGGCAGGTTTTGGGTGGCCAGGGTTGACATGTCATAGATGCAACTAGAGGCAGCACTTGCATTGTAACAACCAAGCGTCAGTGGCAATGCGTCTGTGCAGCCTCACCTCCCCTGTCCCCACACAGAGCCAATGCACTGTTTGAATTGAAAGTGCTGCCGCAGCAAACCTTAGCGTCATGAGTCATTTCTAAACTTCAAGTAGTTTATAGCAACCAAGGCTTAAGCAATTGCATTCAATCATGCAGCCTCGTCTTGTCGTCATTGACAGCAAGTCAGGGCTGCTTTTACATCATGCACCATGCTACAACGATTATGAGTGCTCCCGCACTCTCATGCAGGTGCGCTTGCATTATCATCATGATGATGCCAAGTGCATGCTTCACATCTGCAGGGCGTACCACGAATCGTCATGTCTCGGTGTGTGGGGGCGTCCCTGATGTTCCAAGTGGACATTCTGAATTTGTGTCTGGAGCCGATGGCTGGTGTATCAGTGGTGCGCCCTGGAAGCCGGAGTTGCCGGATTCCTCAACCACTCAACTTCAATTGAACGTCATGGAGTTGAAGTACTGTGCAGACCCCGCCCCACTGGTGGAAGCTCCAGCTGCATTCACAGCTTAGGGCTAAGAGACCACCCTCCCCTTACCTGGAAATTGGAATGATCCTAAAGACGCATACATGTACTAAGGGTAGACAGCTGCCACATCTCTACGTGCAGCAACAGGTGACAAGCTGGAACATATACTGCCACCAGCGCTAACGCCACTGCAGCAGCAACCACCTACGCAGCAGCCGCCGCTGCGGCCGACAGCAGGTGGTGGCACTGGTGCGGATGCTGCTTGCGTACTTGACGCCAGTGCTCTGCAGTTGCAGTGTAGCCTGAAGCGCCCCAATCAGAGTGCGCTTGCAGATGCCGTCGCTACCGAGCTTGCAGATAAGGTGGAGGCGGACCTGCAACAGCTGCCGCAGGGCACGCAACGCACGCAAGCACTTGCTCGATTACGGTTGCAGCGCCACATGCACTCGATCGGCATGGCATTCCTCAACGAGCCCATGTACTCCACAACGGCTTCGTTCGATGGCCTATCCTGGCAGCTGGCCGTCAAACGCGCCATCGGAGTAGAGGAGCAGACGGCAGGCTGCAAGCTGTGCGGGAAGTCGCCGGGCGGCACCCTGCATGCACGGCTGTGTCAAGCGCCACGCGTCAAGGCGCACGACACCATCGTCCACAATAGCGTCAAGAGGGCCACGCAGCGCATCCTGCGGCAATACCTCAAAACGGGACTGGTGGACGAGGACTACACGCCGTTTCTGGGGTCCGCCGGGCCGCCGGGGAGTCGCAGGATGGACATCGTGCTGCCTGCCGACGCCTTCCCGGTGACCGGCTACGACGACCCGACACGCCACCTACCGCTCATGGTGGACGTTACCTGCTTCGAGGCACAGGTGGCGTCGCGCGCGGCGAAGACTGCAGCAGACCCCGAGCGATGCTGCCGCGACCAAGAGGCCGCCAAGACTACCCACTATTCTGGTCATTATGATCAGAATTGCTACAAACTTGCCACTTTGGCAATAGGGTCATTTGGCAGCATCGGGGAGCAGGGGCGGAAGCTGCTGGAGGCTGTGGCGACGGAGTATGCCAGCAGGATGTCAGTGCCCGGAGGAGCGCGCCCTAAAGCTCTCAAGGGCATCGCCCTGGCGCGCTTACGCTCGGCACTGTCGGCAGCGCTTCACATGGCGTACTGTGGCCGTGTCATGACACACATGGCAGAATCCAGGGGGGGGGGGCACATGGAGGAGGACGTAGGGGAGGACCGCGAGATGCCATTTGGCGGCGGCGGCGTTTGAGTGGTTGTCGTTGCGACACTTTCAGACTGTCATACGACATGTAGATTCCTTACAGCTAGATGCCAATCATCTGGGCTTTTTCGCGCCCTGAGCGAGAATTAATAAAAAGTACTAAGGGTAGATAGGATTAGGATTTTGTCCATCAAGTAGGGTTAGGTCCACCTCCAACTTATTGGGTCCCGAGACGGGCCCGATTTGCTCGGCATACAGAAAATGTCAGCTGCGAGGTCACGAAGCTGCCAGAAAAAGGCGCTAGGCATCGAGGAAGAAACTGCGCTCCAACTGCCTGTGACAGCACCGCTACGCCAGAGCTCCGCTGAGCCTGTATCCCGCACCGCTCAAGCTTAAGTCAAAGCGACGGTGAGTTTATGTGGGCGGAGCAAAGTGGCGCATTTAGTTTTTTGAACAGCGTCGTGAGTGTGGAAGGACGAAAGTGCGGTGTGCGTGCGGTAGGACATTGACATTGACGGCGTCGACGCCGCCACATTGACTGACTGACCTCTTCTGAAAGCATTCCTTGTGGTGGTGTCCAACAAGTTGCTCCTAATTAAAGATGTGGAGGATACGATTTGACACCTACACGCGTGCTGCTCCGCTTCCGCAGGCAAATCGCTTCCACCTACACACACTCCGCAGCTGCAGTAGCTGCATCTTCGCAAACACCTGATCAAGGGAGGCGTCAGCCTGTACAAAGCACAGGTCAGACAAAACGACATCGTTCACCACAATGGACGACGACGACGGCATGCAGCTCAACCAGGAGCGGCTGAAGCTGATCCTCACTCAGCCCATGCCCTCGTACTCCTTCGCCGAGACCACCTTCAGCGTCTACTTCGCTCTGGTAGACCAGTACGATCAGCCCCAGGTGCTACACGGCGGCACGGTGATAACCCTCCAACTGCTGCACGCCGACAGCAAGAAGCCCGTGAACCCCGCCATGCTGGTCATCGACTCCAAGCAGCCCCTGACCCTGAACTCCAAGGGCGGCTGCGAGGTGAAGCTTCGCGTGGCGGAGGACAACAAGCTGGGGGGTGCGGTGGGGGGGCTCCGCAAGTTTTCCATTAAAGCGGTTGCTCCGCACAGGGACGATGTGGATCCGATCATCACGGAGCCGGTCACGATCGTGCGGTATCGGCTGCAGGTGCGCTGGCGCTGAGCGTTGACATGCGCTGCGCGTTGATCGACGGCTGTTGGCGCAGTGTCTCGTTCTCTCAGATTGCGCACAAGAACTGTGCTGCGCGTTTGTGGCAGTTGGCTGTCCCGTTCATGTTTTCCGTACGCCTGCTGTAATTTCTGCAGCATTTTGAGTTGGGTCTTGTTGGCATCCGCGGCCTGCGTGTGTTGGCACCAGACTCACGTGGTGTTTATTTATTTTTTTACGTTGGCGTAGGTATGTATGAGCTCATGTGATGAGCTGGCTCGCCACCGGCAGTTCAGCATTGCAAGTTGTCACCAGCGTTGGCTTCAACGGTGCCTCTAGTGTTGGTCGCATCAGTGCTTCCTGCAAAAGGCGTGGACTTCAGCGCAGCTCATTTCAACAGGCACACTATTCCCAGTGCCTAACTTCAACATCATAATTTCAACATTGCCCAACTTCAACACTGCGCCGCAGGTGCGCGACAACCCCGCGCGCCCCGTCCCCAAGGAGTGGTTCAAGGACGAGGGCGGGCGCGAGAACTGCGTGGAGATGCAAGTGCACCTGCTCGATAAGGACGGTCACGAGGTTACGACGCGGCGCGTGAAGCTGCGCCTCGTGCTGCTCTATGACAACCTGGGGCGCGTGCAGAACCAGGAGATATTGAAGTTGTCGCCCGACAGCAAGATGGCGATAGACGATGAGGGCAAGGCGATGCTCCGGCTGCGCATCGAGGAGGTCTCCAAGAACCACCAGAAGCAGGTGAGCGGTCAAGTAGGGTTAGCCCAGGGTCGGCATCACGCTTTCAGACAGTATGCCACCTACTATCACACTGGCGACAAGTAGGGGTAGCCTAGGGTTGGCATCAGCTTTACAAACATTCTGCCCACCTACAGGTATGTGTGTGAGGTTAGGTTTCAGGGGCAACGTGGAGCTAGGCAACGACGGCGACCTACCTAACCACCAGCAGTGCTCAGTACTCTGAGCTTGCCGAGCCATGGTCATTTGTAGCTGCCGTCTTGCCGCAGGCGTCCGCATCAGAAGCAAGCACGGCATCAATGCTCAGTAATTGATCTGCTGCGCCGTGTCACCTTGTAACCGTTGTGTGTCCCCGCAGACGTTCCACATAGTCGGTTACTGATGACAGCCCTCGAATGGCGGAAGGGGGTGGCAGCAGCACTGCTCAACAGGCAAAAACCCACACACACAGACTGATCTGCGCCGTGTCGAAATGTAACTGTCGTATTCCCCCTTGCAGGCGTTCCGCATCAAGGTGGAGCCGGACACCGACGACAACCCCACAGCCGTGGACGTCTCCTCTGACGTATCACCGCCCATCGCCGTGTACTCCAAGCGCATCAAGAAGAAGGGCAAGAAGTCCAAGGACTCGGACGCAGCGGCGGCGGCGGCGGCGACCGCAGCCATTCCCCCCCCAGGCATGATCAACGGCGGCTTGCACCGTTTCATGGGGGGGCCGGGGGAGGGGGATGTCAAGGCCAGTCTGCCGGGGTTTGGAATGGGGTATGGTGCGGGGGAGGGGCATGGGGGGGCAGGGGGAGGGGGCGGGGGGGCGATGGGGGAGACGGTGCACGACATCCTGAACGCTGCCTCGCAGCAGCATTTGGCGGACCCGGGCGGAGCAGGAGGTATGTGTGGATCGCAGGTGTCAGCATGATGTGCTGAGCACTGCGCCACGTCAGCGTGCGCGTGTGTATGTAGGTACTCTAAATGTAGACAGGGTGTTGGTCACTGTCCGCATGTGATGCCGAGCGCGGGCCAACGGTAAGTATGCATACAGGTATTGTAGCTGCTGTCATGTGACGTACTGGGTGTTGCCTCGCAGCAGCACCTGGCGGACCCCCGGGCAGAGCGGGAGGTACGTACTGTATGTATATACAGCAGCCGATCAGGTATTAGCACGAGTGATGACAGGCTGAGCGGTGCTGAATTGCAGGAGGTATGTATGTATACAGGCGTTGGCAGCATGTACATACCGAGCGCTGCCGCGCGAAGAGCGGGGGGTATGCGGGTATGTATACTTACAGTGTATGCTACAGAGGTATACCGAGGCAGCAGCGCACTAGCAGCTGCGCGCGAGCGCTGACTCCTGGAGGTAAGAGCGCGCCTGTGTCAGCCGTTGCAGGTGCTTGAACGGACTGAAGGACATCAAAAACCTTACGACGCAGTCGTGCACCAGTGATCGCTGAGCATTGCCACACGTGAGCTCCGCTGAGCATTGCCGCATGGGAGCTCCTGAGCGCTGCCATGCACAAGCCTTGAAGGTTAGGGTTACGTTGCATGCATGGCAGCCAGTGCGCGTGACAGGTCCACTAAGTACCCACGTAGGCGTGCTACACGTGTTGCACGTACTTCAACATGTAGCTGTACTTGCAGTATGTATGTGGTGATGTTCAGGCTGCCAACCGAGAACTGCCCTACATCAGCGCTTCCCACACCTCGGCAAGGCAGCAGGCGCAATTTCCATGTTACACACAGGGTGTGTGGCAGGACGTGTGTAGCGCTGAGCACGGAGTGCTACTTACATGTTTGTTGGTGTCGTGTTGATGGTTCTGCACTCTGTCAGCCTCTCGGCAGCGCATGGACCCACTTACCCTCCTAACCTTGCTTTGCTGATATATTCCCATGACAGACAAACACACAAGCCTTGTTCCCACCGACATTGACACTTTGTAGCTGATACTGCTCCGGTACCCATAACAAAACTGGCAGATTGGGAACACCTGCACCACTGATATTTTGAGATGGAGCACGTGACACTGTCTTACAGGTTCTGCTTAATAACTCCAAAACTGTTGGATGGTTGCAGTTGCACTGACACTCTCTCACTGATTCTGCTCAACAACACCTATCATGTTAGACGTGACCCCTGTTGCACTGCCACTGTCTTACTGATGCTGCTCAACAGCACCAAACTGTCAGATGGCAGCTTATGCATGTTTAGTGGAAACGGTTGTTGTGCACTGACACTGTCTTACATATGCTGCTTAATAACACCACAACCGTCGGATGGGAGCTGTTGCACTGACACCCTCTCACTGATTCTGCTCAACAACACCCATCATGTCAGACGTGACACATTTACACTTATACTGTCTTACTGATGCTGCTCAACAACACCAAACTGTCAGATGGCAGCTCACGCATGTTTAGTGGAAACGGTTGTTGTGCACTGACACTGTCTTACATATGCCGCTTAATAACACTGAAACTGTCAGATGGCAGCTCGGGCCCAGCGCTCTATCACGCCCTCAAGAGCGTCATACAGTGGACGGGGACGGTGGTGGCGGGCTTGACTGCGATGCAGTGGCAGCAGCTCGGCTTTGAGAGCAAGCCCGACGGGACGCCGGACTACAACCGGCCGCTGTACAAGATACAGGTGCGCGAGTGTGCGGCTGGAGTGTGGCAGTGCTCAGTACAATGTCACAACCGGCCGCTGTACAAGATACATGTGCGCGAGTGTGCGCTGTGAGTGGCACCGCAGATTGCATGCAGCTCTGTAGCCTAAGAGCGAGCGTGGCCGCTGTACAAGATACAGGTGCGCGTGTGTATTCTGCGGGTGGCTCATTACCGCAGTTGTGCGCAGTTCTGCAACCGTAAACGCGAGCGTGGCCGCTGTGCAAGGTACAGGTGTGCATGTGTAGTCTGCGAGGGGCAGTGCTCATCGCAGCAGATGGGACCCCGGAGTACAACCGGCCGCTGTACAAGATACAGGTGCGCGAGTGTGCTTTGTGAGTGGCAGTGCTCATTAGCAGCGCTCATAGCAGTGCTTGCCCTGGCAGCAAGAGAGCGCGTGGAAGGGTGCTGCTTGAAGTAGTACTCGAAGAAGTACAGCAAGTGATGTTGCACAATATGGTTTGAATGCCATGCATGTACATGCGCGTAGCAACGCCTGACAGGGATCGTGCAATGACACACGTCTGTAATCACGACACCATTGCTGTAGCGGCAACTTTCGGAGTTGTCTCAGACAGCATGCCTGAACAGAGCACTCGGAGTTAGTTTGACACGGCTGAACTCAGAGCATTCCTTGACTTCAGGAAGGACTCATGCTGCCGCCGCTGCCACTGCTGATGCTGCTGCTGTTGTCGTTAGAATCCCAACCCCATCATTGATGGCATCATCCGCCAATACGCCAACGAGACCATGCAGGTGAGAGAGCCAGACATCAGCGCTCAACCAGCCGTTTGCGCAGTCAGCAATGGCCTGCAGGGAATGGTGCTGCCGTACTGTTGTTAAAACACTTCTGCGGTTGTCTCACACAAGTTGAAGTTCAAAGAGGAGGTTGTGGGAGGTGGGTAGCCCACTGCACACGGCGAGTGCTCCACGCCGTCCAGGCCTCGGTGATAAGGTGAACATAATGCTTGATCAGCCAGCGCATAACCGTAACCCTAGTTCTAGCCCTAGGTCTTGCAGCACCAGACACTCGCAGTGGTTCGCGCCGTTCAATCCGCTGTACGCTTTGCTGTACTGGATTTGTCTCGCCATACGCACGGTAAGAGCTGCAGCTTGCCACTGGACAGCTAGTTTTGCGGCTGCATGAGGGCTTTGCATATGGCTGCATTGTGGCCCTACCGCAAGCTGTGACTCGCTGAACAATGTTGCTGAGCACTGTTGCGTCAAGGGCTGAACCTGCGAGGCTGCTACTACAGTTGACAGCACTATTCTGGCTTACTGTGACTGCAACTGTGGCTGCACGTGAGGCGTTGCACTCACGCAGCACGTCTGCTCTCTGGCCACTGCTGTTTTGCCTCTGCAGAATCTGCTGGTGCTGCTCAAGCGCATTGAGGCAGGGGGGTTTGATGACTCCAACATGGGTAAGTTGTTGGCAATTCCATTGACTGAATGGGCGTGCATGCAACGCATACACCAAACACGGGTAGACTAAGCTGTCTATGTCAACTGATCTTGGGCATTGACTTTTCCCCCGAAAAAATCGAAGCGCAAGTGACCACTGCTTGCAGAGAGGGAGTGGCCTTCATGTGGCGATGAAGCTCAGCATGTTCATGACCTATTGGGCTGGGTGGCGGTATTTCCTGCGTATGCTCCAAAGCCGACCCCTCATTTATGATGCATGCGAATAGCGCTCTGATTCTGCACGCATGCGTGCTTCGGGAGGTGTCAGTCTTCTTATTCATTGACGGTACATACTATGGTAAAACGACAACTGTGGATAGTAGGTATAGAGGCATCGCCTGCTCTCGCCACATGCACTACGCGCCACGCCAGCAGCCGCCCGCCAGGGACAACAACAATGTCAACTTCAACTCTGAACCCCGCATCACGGCGCGCGGCACACCTACCCCAACTTCAACATCACCCTCGCCCCATTATTGCCCTTGCCGTGTTCAGATGCCGAGGGCGGCGGCGGCGGCGGTTACGCCAGCAGTAACGGCAGCGACAACGCGCGCACGACGCGCGCCAGCAAGCGCGCGCGCGCCTCGCAAGGGGGCGGGGGAGTCTACGATGACAGCCAGCTCGTGCAGGTGGGGGCATGCGCGCAGGTTCAACTTGAAGTTCATGTCATGTGGCTCGTGAGATGGGGCTCGTGAGATTCTCCAGTCGTGCACTTGTATGCGATGCGTCAGATTTCTCAGTTGCTTGTGGGTATGTATTGTATGTGTTCAGTGCCACTCGGGAGCGCCTTTAACAGTACCAACTTCAACTTCAGTTCCCTGCGTCTTGCGAGGAGGCAGGGGGGACGCTACGATGACAACAAACTCGTTTCGGGGCAAGTGCTTGCGGGTGCACGTGCCGCGTGTGTCTGAGCGCTGACAGCGAGGACGTAGGTAATTATGTATGCATGCGCCATCGACGATAGGTAGCATTGGCAGCGGTCATCGCCATGATCAACTTCAACATCACCCCCCGCACGAACCTCAAGTGCGACCTCACGTTACCGCCCAGGTGCAGCTGCAAGGCCAGCACAGCCTCGTCAGCGGCAGCAGCGGAGGCGGCGGCGGCGGCCGCGGCGACAAAACCCCCTCCGGGCCTGGATCTCTGCTCAAGCGCACGTCAGGCACCTGGGGCCTAGTGGGCAACGCCCCCCCTGGTGCAGACAGGCAAGGGGGTTTCGGCGATGGCGGACCGATGGCGGCGGCGGCGGCGGCAGGGCTGCCGACTACGGTTTACGACATGTCGACATTCGGCGGGGGCAGCGGGGGGAATTGGGAGGAGGGGGGGCAGGGGGGGCACCACAGGGGGGGCCCGGGGGGGCACCGGTCGCCGTCCCCCCCGCCCCCGTCCGGCATGCCCCCCATTGCGAGCCAGAACAGCTTCATGTGGGGGATGAATATGGGGACGAGCTCTCAGGCGCTGGCGGTGCCCCCGCTGCTGAGCCAGAAGAGCATGCAGGTGCTGTTCGATGAGAAGAAGAAGGGGGGCGGGGGGGGCGCGGGGCAGGTGAGCGGAGGAACTGTCTGCGGAACACAACGTGGAACTGTCTGTTGCGTCAGAGCACAGGCAAGTGTACCCCAAATTTCGGTCCCGCGGCTGCCAGGCACTCAGTTTTTGGGCCGAATCAGCGAGCACGACTCGTGCGGAAGGGTCCTTACTTGGTGAACACACCTGATCTGCATGATGACGTGCTTGTCGCTCTGTCGCATAACTTCAAGTTCAACTTGTCGCTGATCTTGCTCGCCATCAGACTCATACAGATGGAAAGGTGGCTATTCATGGGCAAACATGCTGTTACTTGCAGCAGCAACAGCAGCTGCGCACGTCCGTGTTACTGATTGTTTGCGTCAGAGCACATGACATGACATGATTCTAGCACCGTTGCAGAACTGTACATGGTTTTCGCGGTGTCGCAGAACTGTATATTGAAGCAACATATGGCAGCTATGCTCCTGCTGCGACGAAAGGTGCAGATGCTGCTTGACAAAGGCGAAGCCGATGCGGCGGCGGCGGCGGCAGTGGCACAAGCCGCAGCAGACAAAAGTGTTTGGGGAATGCTTTTCATGGCTGTTTACGCCGTTGCACGTGCCACGCATAACATCCTATGGCTGCACTCAAGTACTCATCTGCAAACGCGTGGCACATCATGAAATCGAGACACTTGGAAGAAAAAGAAGCAAAAATGCTGCACGGCCCTGAACGCGGGGGGGGGGGGGGGGGGGGGGGGGGGGCAGAACTTCGAGAGATAGACTACGAGTATCACTGACTTGGGGCTGATAATGGTTGCGTTTTACTTTCGTACAGTTCGCCTGCTCTGTCCTAGATTTAGCAAAACGCGTGTGATGCTGCATCACGGCCAAGAACTTAAACTCTGGCCCGCAACTGCCTGTAACTGCAGTTGCGCCAACGACAAGCTGCACAACGCAGTCGCACTGGCCGCAAACTTCCACTCTGACTTGAAACTGCCTGTAAGTGCCTGCAGCCGCAGTACGCCGACGATGAGCTGCGCGTCGAATACATACTGGCCAAGAACTTCAACTCGGAGCAGCTGGGCATGCTGGGCCTGCCGGCGTATGACGCTGGCAAGTACCTGGTCGGGTTCTACAAGGAGGTGGAAGTTCAAGGGGGGGAGACGCGCATGGTGCTCATCACCACGGAGAGGGTGCACGGCCTGCAACCGCACGAGCAACAGGTGAATGTCGCACTGTACTGTGTGCATTTCGTGTGCATTTACACTGTAATGTGTGCATTCCAGATGCATGGGGGAGGGGGAGACGCGCATGGTGCTCATAACCACAGAGAGGGTGCACGGCCTGCAGCCGCACGAGCAACACGTGAGCATCGCCAGTGACATGTGCAATGTGTGCTTTGAAGACACATATGGAAAGACACATGTAGAGTGAGCATTTGGCTCACCGCTGTGCCAGAGATATGTAGCCGATCAAAGGGCCCAAGCAGGCACAAGGCGTGTGGTTTGTGCTTGTCTTGCTTGTATCAGTGATCGATCACCAGCTTGCAAAAACCTGGATGGACAGGAATCAGTGCTCAACAGGACCCAGCCTCGCGCTGAACTATGCGCTGCTCAAGTTGTTGGTCAGGTCACCTGCAGCAGCGGTATTTTGAAAGCGGTCAGAGGGCAGTCTGCATTGGATGCCGAGAAAGGCGATGGTGCTTTTGTACCACACGTACAACGGCAGCGCTGGAAAACAGTGTGTTGATCCACTGCAGCACAGGTCTTCAGCTCTTGAGATGACCCAGCCGCTGGCTGGTGCGGCCACGTTGCGACTGTTCACCGCAGTCACCAGCTCGTCTTGTGCACCTGCCTCAGGACTACATGAGAACGATTCGAAAGATCGTAGAGCTCTAGGTGACAAGGAGTGGTTAGCCGCAAGTGCCTTCCACCAGTAACCGTGGTCGCCGCAGCTGCAGTCATTGGCCTACATGTTGGCAACGACGCTGCAATGACTTCAGACATAGCCAGGTTCAACTTTAGCCGCGACCGGGGTTCACAATGCGGCGCTGGTGTCTTTTTGAAGCAGTGTGTCATGACAGTGTTGCCTGACCGCATGGCAGCCCCATATTGTGGCGACACTGCGGCACCGCTGATGCCTCAATGATACCTTAAAGCACACGTCATTCCTGGTTGCCAAACTCAGGCCATCAGGTTGGCACAATGGCTCGCATGCTCGCTGTTCACGCTTGCAGGCCGAACACCACTATGTATGGTGTTGCTGATTTCATGTTTTTTCTTCGTTTTTTGCCAATTCTGCCCCTGTGCAGTCTGCGACCACGGTGCTACTGGATGAAATGCGCAAGGGCAGCCAGAGCGTCTTCGAACTTCAGCGCTTCAACACGGTGGAAAAAATGAAAGAGGCCGCGGGGGTCTATTACTGGAAGAAAATGTCCAACATGGAACGGGGCATGTGATGGAGGGTACCACAAGGCATACGTACCCCTAGGGGAACTTCAACATTGAAGTTGGCACTCTCGGATGGATGTGCACACCGCCCCCCCCCCCCCTTGCCAATGCCCAGGCAGCTCAGCAGCTGTCGGTGTGGTGATTGGTGTTTGCCTGTTGTGTGACCTGGCAGCACCGCTCAACACATCCGCCATAGGCCGAGCAGACTTGTATTTGCCACGTGCGCTTGCCCCAGTATGCAAATCGGCACCCTCAGGCTCTGCGGTTGGGGCTTCAATCAAGCTGCTCACAATGCCCCACTGCCCACGTTGGTACAGCAACAGTGCGTATCTGTCTGGTGATATATGCATCCTGCATCTAGCCACAGCAGCAGTTGCCAGCACTCAATATGTTCAACAGCACGCCAGGCGTCAGCTGTTGGATCCTGGCGTTCTGATCTACCCACGCTGGTGTTCTGCGTGTCGGGCATAATGTACAAATTGACCAATGACGTGTCAATGTTGCATGCTGAGGTGTGCTGCCTGCTGCTTACACCCCCCTTGGGACCTCACGTGATGTGGTGCCGGCCGTGCCCATTGACGCGGCCTCTTGTGATATACGCCCGGACTTGACATGTCACATGATGACGGCGATGCAGATGGTTATGCCGCATTACTGTACATGAATGTACGTACGCATGTGAGCATGTGCCGCGTGCGACTTTTGGCCGCATTAACTTCAATGGCGGCGTTGCATGCGGATAACAAACAACGTGCGAGTCGCCGTGACCAATGTGATTGTGTGACTCTGTGCTTCATGTCAGTGCCCCTTGATGCCACGGCAACACTCAATCGCCTGGCTCAGCGACAGCACAATCACTGTTGCGGCTGCCTTTGCCATGGTCGCGCGAGATAAGTTCTCGGTTTGCGTCCATCTGGAGCTGTCTTCATGTATGCGCATGTGTGCAGCTCACGAGACCGCCCCCTTGACTTGCTTGACCGTTGACCAGGGGTTGCGTTGTGCAATGGTCACCACATCACGACAGGCAATGTGACTTTTTTTTAAAACGTGCCCCCGAACAACATCCTGACGATGCTATGGACCGGCAGTCGCCTCAATCAGATTATGGCTGAACGCAGCTCTTGTGCTGTGATGCCCTGACTTTGCACATATGCTTGAGCTGCTGGGGAACAGCTGGCTGCTGCCATACTATATATATGCTCACGGGCTCAGGTTTTGTCAGGGCCTGACACATAATGCAAACTTCAACTTGCTTAGCACGGGCAGCAACACTTGAACTTGCATTCTGTAAAACGCTTGCACAGATGATGGAGCAGCTGGCAGTCCACAGAGTCAAACGGCAGTTGGTGACTCATGTGTCTGTTACCTGATGCAGCTGAATTGTCCATTGTCTGAGCACACTTTGTACGCTTGTTTGGTGATGATTGTTTATTCGGCCCTTGAATGACCAGAGGCAAACCGACGATGGCACAAGTATGTGCAGACAACGAACGACTGGCAGCAGCAGCTGTGAAAAGCAAAGGCGCCTGCCATGTTGCTCTTATTTTGCACATCATGGCTATTACTAGGAGGTCAAGAGCTGCTCTGGTGACCTTGAAGCACAACTTGAAGCTTGCTCCTGACAGTGCTGATGAGAATGGTGTTCCGCGCCAGCATGGTTTCCATAGATGACAAGTAGGCCCATGACGACTCCGGATCGCCCCGACGTAGTTCTGCGCACGCGGAAATAACAGAGGTTGAAATCAAAAGTACACGTTCAGCTCATCACATGAAACGTAGATTAGTGCTATAAGCTTCATAATAGGCTTTGATATCAATCATCTGGGCTTTTTCGCGCCCTGAGCGGAAGTAATAAAAGTACAGTTGCTGCACACCAAGTGACAAAGTTCAAAGATTACAGCAGATAGGCACCCGACAATCACGTCAGTGAAATTTGCAAGCGCACTTTCCAACACGAGCAACAGCGGCATAAAACTTCCACTGCCTCTAGCGCATGCAGCAGGTCCTGATGCACCAAGTTAGGGTCATTTGTCGACTCTGCCCCGCACAATCCCACACCTAACATGCCGTAAACCCAAACCCAGACTCTCAGCCCTAAACCTAATACTAGGGCTCACCAGACGCCTGTACGAGCGCCAGCTCCTGCTGCACCATTCGCATCATCTCTGTGAGCGCTGCGCGGTGCGTTGCCACCAGCTGCTTGGTGGCGGCGCCGCCGCTGTCCCCATGCTCCCCCGCCCCCGCCCCCGCAGCAGCAGCAGCGCTCGGCGGCACGGCCGAGCACTGCTGCTTTGTGCTGATCGCTGCTGCGCTTGCCGCTGCAGCAGCAGCGCTCGGCGGCGTGGCTGAGCGGTGCTGCTCTGTGCTAAGCGCTGCTGAGCTATCATCATCAGCAGCAGCAGCGCTAGCAGCAGCAGCAGTAGCAGCAGCAGCAGCAGCGGTAGCAGCGCTGGCCGGCACGGGCGAGCAGTGCTGCTGTTGAGCGAGCGCGCCTGCGCAGTCTGGTGGTGCTGCTGCGAGCAATGTCGCTGACTGATGCTCTGCTGCTGCGACGGGCGATGCCGGCTTCTGCTTGTGGCCACTCCGTTTCGCCGCGCTGTGGCATAGTCAACGAATGGTGGGGGGCGAATTTACCATTGTGAGAAGCACATTGCGTGCAGAGGGGGGTCACAGTAGGGGGGCACGGTAGGCGTGTGTGCTCACCACAAGCGGACCATTGCCTGACTGATAAAAAGCAAGCAAGCAAGTGAATGAGTGCAAGTGAATGAGTGTGTGAGCGGTGATACAATACAGGTGCATTCGTTGTGTTCAGGATGGGTGCGCACAGTGGCATAGGGGTGCGCGGAACAGCGCAAGGGCAGGACAGTTGTCTGTCTCAACAAACGATGCATCATGCAGACAGTGGTTGTCCTTCTCCTGCAGGCCTGGAGAGGACATTGCATCTATGACTGTTGCGGCTCCGTGAGGGTTTGTATTGCCCTCGCCTGCTCTGACTAGCCATCAACAGAAGGCCCAAATCGTAGAGTGAGCTGTACGTAGCGCAAGCACCCCCAACAGTCGGATCCTTCATGGAGAGCTGTTGTGCAGACAGCAAATCACGTGCACACAACTGCCAGTGTGTAACTGCTAGCAAACACAGCGCATCGTTTTCTCACGCATGCCCCACCTGTATCGAGGAACTCCATTCAACGCGTGCTCCTGCAGCGGCTGCGGCTTCGCCTCAGGCCCGCCGTACCCCCCCGATTGGCTTGCGCTCTTCTTCCTCCCCTGCCGTCTCACCCCCTCCTCCTCCTGCTCGCCCCCCCCCCTTTCACCATCAGCCCCCGCTCCGATGCCGCCACCGCCGTCATCCGTCTTTACGCGCCGCAGACTCCTGCGCACGCACGGCGCCGGCGCCGCAGCAGCGCTCAGGGCAGCGACGCTCGGCGGCGACGCCGAACGCAGCGCGCGGCGGCAGTGCTCCACGCCGTTCGCCTGAATGACGCTGCCGTCGTCATCTGACTGACGCATGCTGCTGGCGTCATCTGCAGCGACGACGGCGGCGCCGCTGCCTCCGCCGCTGCCGCTGTGCGCGGCGGCGGCAGTTACTGAGCGCTGCTGCGAGCGCATGCTGGCGCCGAAGGGCTGGCCGCGCCGCGCCAGCGGGCGGATGAGAGTCCTTGCCCTAGTGCTAGGGTCTGGCACTGGCGCCGCCGCCGCTGGCGCTGCAGCGGGCTCGCCATCGTGCTGCTGCGGCTGCGCTGCTGCTGCGCACTGCTGCTGCTGCTGCTGCTCAGCCGCCGGAGGCGCAGGCGGAGATCTTGTAGTGGGATGCTCAGCAGGAGGTGGCGGAGCATCTGCCTCGCAGCTGAAGGTGCCATTGGTACTGCAAGGCGAAGTGGCAGCATAGCAATATTGAGGTTGTGTGCCATGTCTGGCAACGCTGACCCTGGACCACACTCTTAACCCTAGTCCAGGCATGTCCGACACTAGTGCACCTGTAGACTTAGTCTTGTCAGCAGTGCACTGTGATGCTTGTCGTAACATGCGATCTTGTTGTTGCGCCGCCCCATCAATGCGCCGTTTACAGCTACAAACTGCAACTGGAAGAGGGTGGCATTGCTCAGCAGAACACGGCAGCGCTGCAAAGCCTCATGCAGTGCGCAGGCCAAATAGTTGCAAGGAAATGCAGCGATATTGATGCGAATAGACCGCTTGGCCAAGTCCGGAATTTGGATCGCAACAGCAGCGCCGTCTGCATGGTCATTGAGTAAGAGCGCTTTGCTTGTGGCACCTAGCAGCGAGGCTACTGTACGCGAGTCGCAGTGTGCCACTGTTGATTCGTGGCCTGTACCTGGCCAAATATAGCGCTAGGAAAACCTCTAATTCCTCCTTCGGACGCTTACCTTGTGTGCGCAGTGGCATCCGGTACACTGCCACCAGTCTGGCTGCGCGCCAATAATGGCTTATGTACCGGGGCCCTTGCGCCATTCGCTTGGTGTCCGTGCGATTGTGCACCTCCTCCCCCCCTGTCCTCCCCATGCCTGGCGCTGCTGCTGCTGGCCTTACCGTCAGCAGCCGCCGCCAGCGCATCCTTCCGCGTCAAATGAGCGCTGCTGCCTGCTGCAGCGCTATCTCCAGCGCAGTGCTCACTGCGTGGTGAACCACCCACGTTAATTCTGTAGCTGTTGCGCCTGCTTCCGATAGTGAGCTCATCCTGACCGGTGCTGCGCGCTGTGTTACCGTTGGTGGTGGCAGCATGGCCGTTTTGCTGATCGCTGCTGCTGCAGTTGTCGCCATCATGGCTCTCCGGGCAGTTCTCCGGGTCCTGTGCGGGCGAGGCAGCCGAGGGCAGGGAGGCTCTCTTGCCCTTCTTGTCCACCGCCAGGCGCACTCGCTGGACCAGGTAGAACAGCTGCACAGCAGGGAATTCACAGGTGCAGCGGAACAGGCATCAGCATGTTGGTGCTCCCAATCTGCTGAGCAAGCTCACACGGGAATGCCTGAAACTCCTCGTCGAGTGCCAGAAGTCCCTGTTTTCCACGCCAGTGTGCTTTACCCTCAGCCGCAGCATCACCAGTGCTTACATGAGCTTGCTGCAGCATGTACAGAGGGGTAAAATAGGTAAATGTTCGCCAGCCCTCCATTGCTAGCATATGTTCACTCACTTTCTTCCTGTCTTCCGTGTTGGTGACCCCCAGTCCCTCGAACTCGTCCAAGCTCAGGCGACTGAGCTTCTCAGGCACGATTACGCCTTGTGCCTTGAAAGTGGGAATAGCGTATCCCAAACCTATGCCCGACAGCCACGTCTCCACCAGCACCATGTCCCTCTCCTATGTACTCACTCAAGGGCAGCTCGGTGCAGTGCTCGTGAATTTACGAATCCTCGTATAAGCGACTACGCAGACGCCTCAGAAGCAGTGGCCTGCTGCGCTGTTCCGGTAGCGCATGGCACCACACTGTCGCCTTGCGCCTGCTACCTTAATACCTCAGTGCCCGACTACTCTTATGTGTGTCGTCAAAGAAACTCGTCAACTGCCAAAAAACCGTCTGGGCTGCTCTGCGAACTACTCCAGGTTGTGTGTGTTGTGACCACAAGCTGGTGGGCGGTGGTGGTGCGTGTAGGCAGTCCGCTAGGTGGCAGCATGCCCACTGTCGATGTCCAGCTCACGCATTGCGACAGCAGCGCCTGAATCCATCGTTGAGGCGGAGCACATCGTGGTGCGACACTAGGCATGCACGCTGCTTGTGATGTCCGGAAATACCACCAGCAAGGACCAAGATGTCGATCATCACAACAAAGGCAAGCCTCGTCATCAATCTCGCGCCAGGCAACGGCTGCTGGCTCACAGAGAATCTTTGCAACAGCTGGACAGCATCGGAGCTATCAGTCTCGAAGACTACAGCAGCGACAGTGCGGATCCTGACGACAGCTCGACCGCTGCTTCTTCTCTACAACTAGACACCTCCAGACCGGTATCAGCATGCATATCGGTGCAATGCGAGCCAACCCCAATGTCAGCCAGATCGAGCCACAGCAGGGCGCACTCGGAGAGCTCGTCATCGCAGGCGGCAGCCGCGGCGGACACGGCACGGTGCATTGTCAACGCAGCAACCGTAAACAACCCCCTCCTGTCCATAATGAACACGGCAGCAGAGGCTGATCACGACGCTCTGCTACTGGCTGCGGAGAGAGGAGATTCGGCAGCGGTGGCGTCCGTGCTGGGTATCGAGGAGCATCAGGCATCTGCGGTGGCGCAGCAGCTGATAGCACCCGCGTTCCATCCGGATGATGCGCGCAGCGCAGGTCAGTACACCATAGCAGCAGCAAACATCGTGATTTGACTTGCTGTGATTCTTTGTCGGCATTCCTTCCAGTATTTCATCACTAACACGAGTAGCATGTTCCGAGCACTGCGCATCCGCCTCAGACTCCATGATCATGCGCGCGCATCATGCTACGGTGCTGCACTGCGAGGCCAGCGGCAGCCTTTCCGCTCAGTGCCTGCCGCTGCTGCGGGCGCAATGTGTGTAGCGATCGCGGTACTCTTTGGGGCTGAGTGTTGACATGCATGACTTCCAGTGAGTGCACTGCAGCGATTGCATATGTTACATGACATGTACGCACATAATGACGTTGTTCTCCACATCTGCAGACAATTCGCAGCGCTGCATCTCGCCGCCAGTAGCGCCCGCTGCTCATTGCTCAGTACTTGCTGCTAACATAAATGATCGCGGTACATGTTGGGGCTGGTTGTTGACGTGCATGCCCGCACAGACAACTTCACGGCAGCAGCGCTCAGACTGCTGCTGAGCGCTGGTGCAGACGTCACCCACTCACAGTTTGTGTTGAAGTTGGTAGTAGAGTGTGCAGCGGCTGCGTATCACATCGCACACGCACACACGTCGCACGTCACGGAGAGAGAAGCAGAGAAGGCTACTGAGGCCGTCAGGGAGTCCGCAAGCAAGACCGCAGCAAAACTGCTCTCACCGTCACCATGTGCTCGCATCCCCGTTTAGAGGCATTCACGGCAGGACATGAAGCTGTCACCCCCGGTGCAAAGGCGGAAGCCCCATCCGATCAAACCCCACTTGTCTGCCCCATCGTCTCGCAGACAACTTCACGACGCTGAACAACGCGGCCAGCAGTGTGTTGAAGTTGGCATGTAGTAGAGTGCACTTCTCATTTTCAGCGGCTGCACGTTACATTGCACCCACTTCGCGCGTCCCCCAAGCCCGCCCGCCCGCCCTTGCGCCTCGCAGACGATTTTACGGCGCTGCACCACATGGCCAGCAGTGTGTTGTGAAGTCGGTAGTAAGAGTGCACTTCTCATTTTCAGCAGCTGCACGTTACATCACACCACTTTGCGCGTCCCCCAAACCCCCTTTCCCCCCGGTATGTCCCCCCACGCCTCGCAGACAACTTCACGGCGCTGCACCACGCGGCCAGCGGCGGCCACGCAGCAGCGCTCAGGCTGCTGCTGAGCGCTGGCGCCAGCGTCAGCGCTCAGAACCGGGGCGCCGAGACCCCCCTGTTCCTGGCCTGCTACCACGGGCACAGGGAGGCTGTGCGGTGGCTGCTCGCGGGGGGGGCGCGGGTCGACGCGTGCAACGAGTTCGGCGAGACGCCCCTGTTCTATGCGGGTGAGGCGTGCTGAGCACTGTCGCTGCTGCTGCTGCTGGTGGTGCGGGCTGCTGCTGCTGCTGGTGGTGGTGTTGGTGCTGCTGCCGCTGCCGCCGCTGCTGCTGCTGCTGCTGCCGCTGCTGGTGCTGCGTGTGTTCGCCGGCGGTGATGCCATGTGTGTGCTTGTGGGTTTTGGGCGTGGTGTGGTGGCAGAATGCGTAGTAGTTGAGGTGCTGTTCAGTACGGTGACGGCTGAGCTGAGCTGCTGCTGAAGTGACCACCAGTGTTCCGCATGTATGCAGTCAGTTTCGCATACACTCATAACGGACCCCGAAGAGCAACATACTGCTACCATCAAATGAACCAAAATCTGCCACGCTCTGCAAAATGTTGCCTGCGGCTGCTGGCGACTGCGCATCAAAACAGTAATGATAGCAGCGTGATGACACTGAGACATGTGCACAGCACAGCGTCCAAGAGACAGAGCGTATCAGGCTTGCCACAGCTCATGTGAGCGCAGTGCTCAAAGTGGCAAAACTGCGGTGCAGGCTGGCAGCAGCTTTTGAATGGTCTACAAATTGGCCGACAATCTCCTGCCTATCAGATGACACGTGTGAGCTTTCGGTAGTATGTGTATGCTATTGTACCATGCAGATTCGCGCATCTTCCGGCGATTGCCCAGATTCCAGTCAACATTGGTGTGTTGACAGCCTGAGCGTGAATTTTCCACCCGGCATCATTGCTCAGCATTAAACACTGATCCAGTGACTCGACTCATTGACTCGGTGTCCTGCAGCGCGGCGCGGCCACCACGAGATTGCTGAGCTGCTGCTGCAGAACGGCGCTGATGCTGCGGCCCAGAACAAATTTGGCGAAACCGCCGCTGAAGAGGCGGAGGACGAGACCTTGGCAGCGATGCTCAACGCTGCGGCGCATGCACCAGCGCGCGCTGAGGGGCGCAAGTTTTACTGACACTGCCATTGTGAGCAGCGCTCAGCGTTTTAAAACATGCAATGAGACATTGATGGTTGATCTTCGGGCAGCGTGCGTTGTGCTGCTCGTTTGCTATGCTGTGTGTGTGCATGTGCTGCATGATGATACGCCAGCAATGCGAAGGTGCTGGCAGATGCTCACTGGGCATCTGATGAAGTGGCTTGCCCGCAAGCTGTCATGGTGCATGAAAGACACAGCAAGCATATGCCGCGCTGTTGCAAGCACTTTGAACAGTTATTGGGAGGCACACGACTGTATCATAGTTGCAGGTCATAGTTTCAAGTCGGGGGGTGCATGCGATGCATCATCAGCTGCGACAGCCACCATAATGTGAAGTCACAACTTGATGATGTAATACACAGTGTATTGGCGAAGCCATCGCCTCCATATATTTTTTATTGCTTGAGTTCATGCACATCCTTTGCCTGTTTTTTGAGGTGCTCCTGTCCATCGGCAAGTGGGCTGTTGGCATTGCCAAGCTGGCAAGCTTTTGTTCTGCTTTGAAGTGCGCTGTGGCATTGTGCATGCTTGTCTCATTCAGCAAAACCTGAATGTCCGACAGCGCCGCTGCGGTTGCTTCGCCATTGAATCGCAGCGCAGTGCTGTGATACTCATCGCAGCCATTGCTTCAGTGTACTTGAGTTCATGCACGTTGTTTTAAGGTGCTCCTGCCTGGTGGCAAGGGGGCTGTTTTGAATGCGCTGTGGCATTGCTCAGTGTCCGTTCACTAGGTGGCAGTGCTCGGAGCTGGCCTTTTTCTTGGGGCTGTGGGCGTGCTTCGAATGCAATTTAGCAGGCCCAGAGGTTTTGCCTTCAAGTATTGTGATTGTCTAGCAAACACAGAACCTTGCTGGTGTCAGCATCATCTGCCATCCCCTCTTGTAGCTCCCAAGGACCAAATCACATAAGCACTAGCATACCCCCCTCGCAATGTGCACTAGCTACCCATCAGAATAAACGAGCATCTTTGAATGCAAGTAAATCAGGGAAAAACTAGTGAATTGTGCAAGGCCAGTCGATCCTCTGACTTGCAAGCATTGGCTGGGCGCCATGGAGCATGGCACCACAATATTGCCTCGTGCATGCTACTTTCTCTCAGCATCAGAGCTTTGCCAGGCTCTGCTATAACTAAGAGCAATTGCAGGTTGAGCGCAGGTACGTCTCAAGTCAGTGTGCATCTGTCAACAAGTGCTGTCATCTTCTGTGTCCACATCAATCACTGATGGTCTAAAGCGTGCGGCACAAAGTGGCATCGGGCATACACATGAAACAAAGTGCCCACAACAGCATGGTAGAGCTCAGTGCACATGAGCTTTCTCAGCGTATATTTGTGCATGTACGTGTTGCGCTGATGGCGGGGAGGGACGCAAGCACCGTGTCAGCTATTCTGTGTGCAAAGCCGCCCTCAGCTTGTACATCGATGCTTCGTTTGTTGCCACCAAAGCCCGTCGGGGCTCTTCTGACATGTAACATAGAAGTATATATATATACACAGCATGGGCGCTCGGGCAACTGCAGTTTGCCCAGTGCACTCATGCATGATGAAGGGCTGTCCTCTCCAAAACGATCGTTGTGCAGGTCCTGGAGCCGCCAGCGGCGATGCGCCATTTGGCGCCACTACAACCCCTCGTGCTGTGCTGCTGCAGAGCCAACGCCCCTACTGCTCTTGCTCCTACATGGAATGTTGCTACTTGAAACGCAATGCGTTTGGCCCGCCATTCAAACGTCCTTCAAGTTCTTTGAGCGGCAGTCTCGAGGTGCGCACACAGTTATGGCTGGTGGTGGCACCACTGCTGGTCTCACTTCTACATAGGATGCCGCTGCTTGACACGCGATGCGTTGGCCCGCATTTTTAACACCCTTCTTCGTGCGGAGTCCTGAGGTGCGCACGCAGTATGGCTGGTGGCACCACCGCTCCTACATGTGATGCCATGCATGCTTGACATCGATGCGTCGGCCTGCCGTTCACACGTCCTTCTTCGTGCAAAGTCCTGAGGTGCGGACGCAGTATGGCTGGTGGCACTACCGTGACCGCTCCTACATGTGATGCCATGCTTGACATCGATGCGTCGGCCTGCCAGTGCCGTTCACACGTCCTTCTTCGTGCAGCTGTCTTGATATGCGCACGCAGTCGTGGCTGGTGCCACACGGGCAAGCAGAGGCTTGGCAACGCAGCCCGCCCAATCTTTGGCGCACCACAATGCCCTGTCGATCCAAGGCAGCGAAGCTGCAGGCATGAAAGGGTCAAGCACCCAGTGCCATCAGTGACGGGCGAGGAACGGAAGTCTTGCAAGACATTTACAGAAACAAGGCGGCGTGTGGTGGTGCAGTGTCGAATGCCACCAGTAACCACTTCCGCCCACAACACAGGCCTGAAGAAATGCTCCTCGATGAAATGTTGTGGCGTAACATGTGACACAGTCACTTCGGTGCGTCAACTTCAATGGTACCCTTGCGCTTAAGGGGCAGAAACTCTGTGACCCTACACAACATGCAACTATGAAACTCTTATGAAGTGCTTTGTGCAGCGATGTGCTGTCAAGATCAGGTACCCGGCTGGACCAAGGTATACTCACCTCTGGCATCCTCAGCCTCCATATGCTCAATCACCACAAGAACGCGCATAATCATGCAGCCACCAGCCAGATTAGTACGTGTAGAGGTGCAGTATCAAATGCGCGCCATCGTGACCTCGGCCATGACCAAAGCCTGAAGCGATGCAACATCATGTACTTCGTATGTACCTTCAAGTTTCACTTGAAGTTGTATTTACCTCTGGCATCCTCGGCCTTCGTGTGCTCAATCACTGCCAGAATGCGCATGACCAGCCACCAGCCAGACTAATACATGCAGTGGTGCAGTATTAAATGCGCGCCATCGGAACATCGGCCGTGCCCAAAGCCTGACGCGACGCAACATCATGCATGTACCTCAAGTGTTCCTTGAAGTTGTACTTGCCTCTGGCATCCTCGGCCTTCACGTGCTCAATGACCGCCAGCAGGCGCGTGACCAGCCAGTCTGGAACGCCACGGAAGCAGGGCGAGCTCTCAGTGAGATGGACAGCGTGCTCCCATGTCGTGTGCCCGTGCGCTGCCAGCAGTGTGGCCATGACACATTTGGCGTCCATCACTGGCAATATGGGGCTGTTGACCAAGGCCATTTGAAGCTTCGTGCATGCCAAGACCGGTAGCAACGGGCCACCTACGCGCATCGGCGTCACAAGAGGGACAGAGGACGAGTCTTGTCAGCATGCGCAAAGAGCGATGCAGGGCAGGCACACAGACCAAGCTCCCACATGGAGCGCATTACGAACCGACACGCTGGTTGTGTGACACAAATCGACGTTTTGATGCTTGTACTGACACTGCTGACTGATGCAGATTACTGGTGTGACGCATACTTCAAGTATCGCATGTGCAACAGCGTCAAAGCTTGCCACTAAGAAGAGCTGCGCACTTAATAGAAGGCCCTCTTTGTGCAATATCAGAACTCGAAGACTAATTAAAAATGGGCGTTGCGACGTCACGGACGCCATGTCTGGGTGCTTAGTGAACTAATCCTACAATTGATGACAGTTCGAAAGACTACAAGACCAGTCGTTGATATATTGATCATCATGATGGCTGCGAAGTATGAGACGCTCAAAAGGGTGTTGCGGGGACTTAGAAGGCACAATCGCGGGCATGTGGTGGGAACCAGAAAATACCGTCGTGGGCACGTAGCCTCTGGCCTTCAAGTCCACCCACGAGAATGTTGGTCTTGTATATATTGAATCAGGGTTGTCCAAAGCTACAGAAATACACGACAGTCACTGTCGCATTTTATTATGTAGCGATCAGCAGTATCAAGAAACCTAAAAATCTTCGGGCTTGATGTTTCACCTTTCCTGTGAGGAAAATCGCTGTGCGCAACCCACGCTTAAGCTTGCTTGCTTGCATTCCCAAAGCGACACAGGAGTTTTCGACTAAAACAAGGTCAAGACGAGTGCAAAGAGTTTGCTGTGCGTGAAGGAGGCAGACGCTATAGCGACCATGCACAAGCGCTTGCCGCTCAGCGTTATCTTTGAAGTGTCGTGCCAACAGTGGCTCAACACACCACGCATCGAAAGCGCACCGCTGCAAAGAGCTCCATCGCTAGTGTGCGGCGAGACTGCAGCATCAGGCACTTGATGCCGGACAAGCAAACCTCTGACACGACACAGCCGCCCACCTGCTGAATGACGGCCTTTGAGTTCCTCCTCCGTGACATCCTGATAAGGGCGCACAGCGTCCATCAGCTGGATGCGGCACTCTATCTCTTCTCGTAAGGCATCAATCAAACCGCGTTTCTGCTTCGTCGCCTTGGCATAACCCAAACTGTTCTGTGCCAACGCCAGCGCTCCAGGCTGCCGCTGGAAAACATAGCGAAAGTACTCTCGCATGCCCCACTTCGCCTCTCGCGCCACAAGCTGCACAAGTTGCTTTGGCGCCGTCACTTTGCGCCATAGCTGTTTGATGGGTGGTGTCCTGCATTTGACCTTCCAGAGCAGCCCCAGAGGCTTCGCCTTCAAGTATCATGATCGTATAACAAACACAGAACCTTGCTGATCTCAGCATCATCTGCCCCGCATCCCCTCTGCTACAAACACACCTGCGCACTCCAGAATAAACCATCTTGAAGTTATCATGAGTAAGTGTGAACCGTCCTTGGTGTTGACGAGCAATTGCGGCAGCCGAAGTGAAACTGTGGCACGTGCTTCTTTTGACAGCAACCCTCCCCAAGGGTCCACCTGAAAGTACCACGAGCGAACCGGGTGGTGGTGGCGAGCAGGTGCGCTTTATGCTTTTGAAGTCCAAAGCAGGTAGCGAACGGCATCGCAAGCGTCGAGGCGGCCATCTCTTAAGCCCAGCTGATGCAGCCTCTCCGATACAAAAGTCGCAGGTCATCTGCAGAGCCTTGCCATGGTGCGCCAAGTGAGCGCTCAGGCCAAGTACACCCTGTTCAGTAAAGTTGATAGTTGCTGCTGATGACGCTGGTCACCACTCTCTTGTGTAAGGCATATGGCTCGCTCTGGGTATTCCTGTTACAGAAATGATTATTATTCTAGCATTTGTGGCTACCAGCAATGCTGCAGGAAAAGCTAACACAGGTCTGCTCTCCGTCCAGCTTGTGCACGCACTTCGTTGCACTGCACGTGGAAATATTTACTGTGCGCACTGCTGCAACAGGCTGGAGTCTCAGCTCGTTCAACTTGTTATTACTGCCAAACTCAAAATGCGACTGGATGCTGTCGTCTGCCCTTGCAGTGGCCCTGCCAGTAGCCATGTCACGTGGTGGCACTCAGGCTGCTACTCCTGAGCATCATGATGCGAAGGCTTGAAGCTGCAGCGCTACATCGACGAGCGGGAAGAGGAGCTGACGGGTATTCATGAGGATATTGCCAAGCTGGAGGCTGCCCTTGAGTTGGCATTGTTCGAACCAATCAGCAAATGGCTGGACACTGAGGATGCAGCGAAGGCCCAACTGCGGCACCTGTATGACGACGTGCTTGCTCTGGAGCGGCTGCTGCACATTGACAAGCTGCTGCTGAACAGAGACAAGGAGCAGTGCTGTTTACTTCTGCAGCAGCAGCTGGACGGTGGCGCAGGTGGGTGCACAGGTGCAAGTGCGCAAATGTTGAACTTTCAGCTGCCTAGGTGTGAAGTCCAAGCATGCACACTGCTGGTGCGCTTCAAGTTGAAGTGACGTGACGCATTCATAGGCCAGGTATGAATCGCACTGGCCATCGCCCTGCACCGCGCTACATCGACGAGCGGGAAGAGGAGCTGACGGGTAATCATGAGGATATTGCCAAGCTGGAGGCTGCCCTTGAGTTGGAATTGTTCGAACCAATCAGCAAATGGCTGGACACTGAGGATGCAGCGAAGGCCCAACTGCGGCACCTGTATGACGACGTGCTTGCTCTGGAGCGGCTGCTGCACATTGACAAGCAGCTGCTGAACAGAGACAAGGAGCAGTGCTGTTTACTTCTGCAGCAGCAGCTGGATGGTGGCGCAGGTGGGTGCACAGGTGCAAGTGCGCAAATGTTGAACTTTCAGCTGCCTAGGTGTGAAGTCCAAGCATGCACACTGCTGGTGCGCTTCAAGTTGAAGTGACGTGACGCATTCATAGGCCAGGTATGAATCGCACTGGCCATCGCCCTGCACCACTGTCTGGTGCAAGTTTGTTGCCATGCTGATGAAATGAGCTTGCGCCTTGTCTCAAGCGCCGAGCAGTTTCCACAGCCACTGCTTCATCAACAGTGCCTGTGGTGTGCTGTATGTATTTCTGGAGTTTCTGGTCAAGCCAGCAAAGCAATGGCTAAGCTGTGCCACTTATGCAGCCCTGCTGTTGCTTCTTTGTTCATGCTTTTTGAGTTTACTGATTGTCAGTCCGGACCACAACTGCAGATCTGGCCGGAGTACTTAAGAAAAACAATAGTGAAAGTAATGGGTAAGTGCAGTGAATTGACCAATAAGCAGTCACCAGCCGGCATGCTCTACCTGACACCATCCAGAGTGGCAAGAAAATTCATCAGAGGTGTGAGGGAGTAGTATGTCACTTGATGTAGTGTTGCAGAGGCCAGGATATGGTTGGTGCTTGATTGCGGTAGGGGTGCCCCATCAATTCTCAAGGCACCCCCATGATATTTTCCAAGGATGTCAAGGATGTTTTCCGTACGTCGGTTATAGTTTGTGTCAAATGTATTGTTTCAAAGTATTTTTTGCAAATATATGACTCAAAGTATTCTTTGCAAATATATGAGAAGCATCATCCACCCAAATTGCTTTGCCGCTGTAGAAACGGACGTTGCCAAATCTTGTACCGCTGTAATTTATCTTGAAGTTGCCAAAGATTTCTTGAAACAGGAAAGAGAGAAAGTGGCCCTCCAAATAAGCACCTTTCAATTCATATTTCAATGGCTCTGCACGAAGTGCCATGACAGGACTAATTTCAGTCCTGCAGAGCGTAAACGAAGTGTGTATTCTATACTGTTCTTCCTTACCGTGCATCGCACTGCAGAACATGCCAGCTAAATCTACATTAAATTTTGATGGACCTGCGTCAAAAAGCCTCAAGTGTGCGTAAACAGCCGCACAGTCAGTGGCTTTGTTTCTGGAAAACGAATGCTTCTGCAGTGGCCTTTAAGTAGTTCCTCACACTGTACCGGCGCAAAATATTCAAATGCTGCCTATGTAAGAGGTTGCAACATGATGATGCGACACAATAAAACCATCTGGGGTCTGCACACAATACATTAACAGTTTTGTTGTGCATCCAATTCAGAGAATGCGCAATGAAATGTTTCATCGGTACCGCCTACTAGCAAAAGGTACCTGAGCCACCGCATGCGTGTCCACACTTGGGCTGTCAACCATGTTGTCACGCCCACTGGAAGGAACAACATATGTATATGAAGCGGCCTCACGTACTCCTCGCAATACTTCGATCAGTGCAGGTGCAGAGAGACCTAGCCTCAAACTTGATGTCGGTCCTTCCATACTTAATCCATTTAATGAAATTGTTATTAATAATCGCAAGGTTCTTCCGATCAATCCTTATTTCAAAAAACTTTGGCAACATTTTTGGTGCTCTACTTGCATCCAACTTGCACTTCAAGCGCCACTCTGGCCATGTACAAATTACAATATCAACTCACCTGCCTCTGTTGACGAACCTCGTGCCCATTTGATTATTCTGGCAGCGTTGAGGCATAGTGCTGGCACTGGAGGGTCACTATCTGCAGGTAAGCTGCGGTCGATGCTTTCATGTACACTGTAAGGCATGGTGGCGCCACGCGTAGCTTGCCATCCAGCACTGAAGTCTGAACTAAAGACTCCCATGTACACTGCAAGGTTTGGTGGCGCCATGCAGAGCTTGCTGTTCAGCACTAACTTGAAAGTCTGAGGTTCCAAAGCAACCAACATATCACAAAGCAGAACACATGCCAAGTATATGGTGAGAGCCACGTTTGCGCAAAGGTATCAAAGGTAGTTGAAGCACGTCGCCTGCTATTATTTTTGCGCACGGGCCACGTGTGTGACATGGATGTAGGTCATCAGACACAACTCATCAGATCAATATGCCTTACTAGTAGATCAGAGTTTCGGCTGCTGCGTAGTTGCTGAAGCAGCTTGAAACCTGTGCCCCAAGCATCGAAACATGTTTTTCTGAGCTTGTGGTCTCTAATAATGTAGTGTTGGCTGTGATTTGCTCAAGCACTAGTAACTGTTGTGGTCCTGCGAGCTTCTTCTGCTGGCTATCTTTTTGCAGCTCACATGCCATTGCAATGAATGTGGCTACTTTTCCTATGCTGCAGGCCCGCCACCGCCAAGCACGGTGTTCATCGCAGGATCTCCCGTCAGCACCAACACATTTGCGTCCATCGTCTCGCATCTGCCATCTCATGACGAAGAAGCAGGGAACACTGCAATCTACAACCTGCGCCCATACAGCACAAGCATGGACATCGCACCGCCAGTCAGGGCTATGTTTGCCGGATTTGGCCTCATCGCTGATGCCTTCTACCTGGGTGCCTACGACACATTGCTGCATGCGAGGTGGTTTGAGGTAAGGCGTACTCGCATCTCTCAGCAAGCACTGTCAGATTTTTCTTACTGGTCACTTGTCAATTGCGAGCTAGCTGCGCGCGCCATTCAAGGAGAGCTGCAACTTTATTTCAATGTTGCACGATTCTCAAGTAGAATTATCAAAGGCTGGTGATTGGTGTTTGCAGACTTGTGTGAGCGTTTGCAGACTTGTGTGATAGTGCCAATTTATGCAGAAGTCAGCTACGCCGTGCCAGGGAAGCCGGCATGCACATGCTCTTGTTTTGTGCTTTAAGTCTGACCTCACGATGATAACTTGAAGGCAGCAGCACCAGCTGGCTGCGCATACGGCGACTGGCGCCAGTGACTGCTATGTAGTGTAGACAATGTTTCATGCCATCTTTTGGCACACATAAGTGAGTACCATGGACACAGCGCAGCCTAGGCTGCTGCGTTGACGCAAGCTTTTCGATTGCATAGGCAACCCGGCCTCCCTTGGGCCTTCATAAATACAAGTCCATACGTACCATGGTCCATAACCTATGCTACAACCTACTGACAATTTTGGGGTCAGCCATGCAGATACAGCTACAGTGGCATGGTGTGACAATCATAGCTGCTCGCATTGTAGCTTGCACGTCAACCATTATCATGCATATCTCATCAGACCTGCGCGCAGCGGCAGCTTGGCTCGCAGCAGTGCAATATTCAGCGCAGGCTAATGCGTACCCATCCATGCATACGTGCGTGCTTGCTTGCTGGCTGAAATGGACACTGTACATGCCATTATCATATCATTGACGCGCCACCAAAGTTGACAATGAGTTTGCTGGTACTTGGCTTCTTTTGCACTGTCACATGTCATTACTACACCATTCAATTTCTCAAGTGAGGCGTTGCAATCAGTTTTGCTGACACTTCACTTCGGTTACAGAGTCACATTACTATCATATCTCAGGCGCCTCCACAGTTGACAAGCCATATGCATCGGTCTCATGGAGTGGACTCACCACAACCCGTTGGCTCATGGCATATCCCCAAAGCACATGGCAAAGATGGGCGTGACGCCGACCAATGGCGGTGACAGGCCCCAAAGCAATCAGGTGCCTGCAACGAGGAGCAAACTCATGTTTATCTCATAGCCATATGACTCAAAGTTTGAATATTGTTGCTCAGAAGCTGGGTGCTGGCATTCACCTCAATGTTGCGGTTTGTGCCTACTCATATGAGCTAGTGCAGTGCTCAACAACAATGAGTCACGCACTGCCTTCGCAGTAGGTCGCATTCAGACATTGATGCTATAGCATGGCAACGCATGCTGCTAGACTTGCAATCGATGACACTATACTCACAAATGTCTTTGCCGGCAGGGAGCGCACGCGCTTTGCGACATGTCGGCCCGACTCTTTCTGGGCGCTGACAGCGCAGCACTACGCCGGCATGCCATGCTACAAGAGCTGACAAAGATTTGGCCGAATATCCACTTCGGAACAGCTTTCAACACAGCCGGTAGCGTCCTGGTCCCAGTCTTATGGTCTGAGGGTGGTTTTCTCGCAGCCATCATCGAGTTCAGAGATGAGACATACTGTTCCGGCGATGCAGCCCTTCAGTGCCAGCGCTACATACAGGTAAGGTAGCAGGTATAGGTGTTGCAGTACATGCAGCTGCTGCCATCGCCACTGCTGTTTGAAGGCGTCAAAAGTGCACGTACTGCGGGTGAACTGTTTGCAGTCTGCGTATCTACAAGCAGCACTTGCGTTTGCGTATGGAGGCAATTTGCGCGGTGGCATAGTATGCATCATATCATCATCCTGTCAGCCACAATAACGAGGTTCAAATTGCAAAAACGACTCGGAGGTTTGATTGCAAACATGAGGTTTGAATGGAAGAAACTGGACCTAAAGGTGGGATTTTTAATTTTGTCACAAAGCGTGGATTATGCGTTGAAGAAAATGCTAAAATTTCTTGGACCCAGGTAGGCACTAAACGGTAGCTTGCTTTGTTTCTTAACAACTGACGAGCAGCGGTCTGGTCCAATTGAACCCCGGATGGTTTTTGGAACCATGAGTCTTTGGACCTCTTAAAAATTATGTCGTTTCGGGCTACCACTGAAACCTAATGATTTGGTGGATTGCAATATATTATTAATTTTGTCCAAGCCTACGTCTTCCGGTACGTCAATGACAACAGGGCCACCTGAATTAAAAAAAGAACTAATAGTTCCTGCTGCCTGCATGTTCTTCAAGTTGTCATATCGCTGGGTCATCATGATCTGTACATGCCGGTCCTACTCTTGATGCCAACAGCTTGTCAACTCCTCAGTTAATATGCGTGCACATTCCATGTTTGGGATTCAATCACTGATGATGGCTCATGTTGGCAAACAAGGGCGCCTACTACAGCGGGTTAAACTCTGCAGCAACGATGTCACTGACTCGGCACGATGTGGTCAAGATGTCAGCATGGCCCAGCCTAGCCAGGCATTCCAGCTGTGAAGCCTGACGCAATGCTGCACCTCACATTCCTTGGCCTGGTGGTGATCTTGTCAGCATATCAGTGCTGCAACCTTTTGGCTCATGCACTCAAACATCCTGCCAGGTGTTCAGGCATTTCACTTATGGATGTCCATCAGCCTGCCAACTCTGTGGTGCTGACTAATGTTGGTTTCAGGCGCTGGTGCAGTTACCGTCTACCGTACATCTCATCAAGTGCAGGAAAGCTGTCCATGAGAGTTGCTTGCCTTTTTTCATGATCCCTTGCAATTGCTTGCATTTTCTGCCTTGAGGTTTTGATGGGCTGCTGGCAATCACAGTAATCTCATATGTCACCATGCCGGTCTATGTACCTGGTAAAATCGCCTGCACTTGGTTTGCTTACTATTGTGCAGATTTTCTATGCAAAGGTGGCCGGCAGGTTCGAGACGGGTCCAGTTCTGCGCGCTACTGGTGCCCCTGTGCTAGTGATGGCATTTGCCGGCCCCACGTTTGGCACATACGGTACGCAATTGAACCATGCACCTCTAATGTTATATGGAAGCTCACTTAATTGTGACCCATGTCAGTAGTAGAGCAACTTGGTAAACCAAACATGGAGCTCTAGATTAAAGGGCACACTAAGTAGCACAATTGCTAGCCGAAGTTCTCTTGGATGCGAACTGTTCGACAATCATTATGGCACTACTGCCGTGTCTGATGAATATATAATGGCATCTTCCACAACTCATGACCACTGCAGTCATTTTGGTTTGATAAAATATTGGTCTGATGTTGCTGAAGATGTCATTGGCACTGCAAAGGCGACCTCGCACTTTCATGTTGTATATAAACCTTAAATACAATTACTCATAAATACAATACTTTTGGTAATGTAGCTTCAAACAGCGCACTGGCGGCTGGCCGTTCAGCAAACGTGCGTCATAATAGCTAGGGTTGCAAACAAGCGTATTTCCCCACACGAATACGCCGTATTTACATACGCCGTATTTCCAGTACGTAGTTGACGTATTTGGCGTATCTGGGCATATGCTGGCACACGCACTGTAGCTACAGCAGACACCTCTCTCTGGTGTGCAACCTCAAGTTCAAGTTGAGGTTTGACGCACTATGCCCTCGTCTACTAGTAGGCGCTCAGGGTTAAGGGCAGGGTTAGAAAGAGGGTCAGGATCAGGTGTAGGAGCTCGAGGCCACGACGACGACGAGGGTGGCGGTTACACGTGCACAAATTGTGAAGTGGTGATGGCAGACACCTCTGATGATGGCGGCAGCGGTGCTGACGAGGCTGCTGTACCTGCAACAATTCCTGTCACAGACCACTGCTGCCTGTGCAGCCATCCATCGGCTGTGTGGCCATCCATCGGTGTCGAAGAAAAATGCGCGTGCACAGAATAAATTTAAACGATCATTGGTTGAAGTTCGGCTTAATTGATCATCGAAGGCGAGGGCGGCGTGCCGACCTGTGCAGCAAGGGGGACTGATGCGGCGTTGCCCAAACTGCCGTGTCAAGCAATCCGTGGGCATTTGCAAAGGGGTCAGGCGTGAGGTCGCTCAAAACTTGAAGCACGTGCCAGTTCCTGGTGCTGCTGTCTCGCTGCTGCTGTCAGCGCCAGCAAAGGAACGCAGTTAACTGGTCTACGACAACACCGTATTTGCGGCGTATTTGCTCACACAGATACGTATTTAAATACGTACATACGCCCCCGTACTTAAGTACGCATACGGAGTTTTGCAACCCTAATAATAGCACACTGAGCACATAATAATACAACACCGCTGGTGGCACTCAAACTTTAGCGTACGCGATGAGCCTTGCAGTGTGCAGTGTGCGTTCAGCAGCTTTCTCCTCGAGTTGCAGTCCTTCCATCGAACGGTCTGTGACTGAGGACGGCTTAGTGGCAACGACATGCTTGTTCTTGCATTGCCTTGCTCTGGATTCTTTGCAAGTGCGGTGTCAGGGCAGACTTAGCATCTGGTGATTGCTGAGGGACGTTGCTGCTCTTGGCGCAAGCACAACTCGCAGATAGTTAGCTGTGCATGACCATGTGTTGTCACACTGCTCAGTGAAGTGCAGCGCCTTGCAGCGTCTACATCACGGACTCTTCTACTTGCAGTAGTCTTCGCTGAAGTGACTGCAAAGCAAATCTTGATTTAATCATCATGAATAAAAAAACACAGGACTTCGAAATCAATGATTTCAAGACACACTTCTGTATGTGCTTGGAACATTATGTAGCTTTTCTGCCTCTTAATGCTGGCAGGCGCATATCTCAAGGACGGCAACCGAGTGGTCTGCGAGCCGCTCAACCCAACTAAGTCTTTGCTGAAGTGCTTGTAGCAGGCATGCCTACAGTTGTCTTCGAAGCATGATTGCAAAACAAAATTTAAGGGAATAGTTACAGATCAAGACTTCAATCATGTTCCTCTATTTTTGGGGTCACATCATGTGTTTTTCTGCCTCTTACTGCTGGCAGGCGCATACCTCAAGGACGGCAACCGAGTGGTCTGCGAGCCGCTCACCCCAATGCTACATCTCCTCAACCTGAACGGCCGTGATGACGGCGCGCACCTGTCATCGGTAGCTCGCGTTCTGGCTGCCTGTTACGTCAGCGTGTCGTGGCTCAAGAACATGTATGAGGTCACGGGGCACGTCAATGAGCGCAGCAGCCCACGCGAGCGTGCTTTGCAACGCAACAGCGGAGGTCAAGCCCTACAGGCAACCGTAGGCAGTGCAGGCAGGAGCCCGGCCACCCTCACTAGACACCAATTGGAGCCCACTGAGACCGTCTCTGACGTCCTGCGTGCCTTTCAGCACCACCAGCATGACTACCACCAGCTGTGGATGTCCACCATGGCGTCTCTCGAAACGCTACGCGCCGCTGCGAGTGAGCGAAATGCTGCACGCTGGCCGTGGCCGCTGCCATACCCAGTGCGCCACAGCAGTTCCTACGAGGGCATTGAGACCCTTGGTGTCCGGCACAAGCTGCTGTTCAGAGCTCGGCTCAGCTCCGCTGCTGCCGGTGGCGCACCTGGAATGCGTGTGCTCATCAAGTTCACTGGCGCGTACTCACCACAGGCAAGTGGCATGGTGTTTATTAGGATGGTTATTGACTGCTGTCGCATTGCATCCTTTCTGTTTTCATTTTATCAGTATACACAATGTGTTCCACATCATTTTGCTTCTCAGTGTTTAGTGCAGGCCTAGGGCCTGGCACTTACTTGGGTGAATCAGTTTTACGTCTGGATGGCTAGGCTAGTTGCATGCCGTTATTGTGTCATCTTTGGATAAATATCCTGATTAAAGCCTGGATCATGCAAACGCAAATACGTGCTCGTGTTAGTGGCTGCATCCTGTGCTGCGGCGGTCTAAATGTACTGTGGTTTGATCACCCTGCAGCGTTGCCTGTGCCACACATCGCAGCACTTTTGCGTTGGTGTTGCGCTTGACTCGTTGAATTTTGTAATGCTATCACTCGTATGATCACTTCACACTGCTTTTAAATGAAACTGCTTCACATTGGCACAGCAACAGCTACTGGCTTCACTTCCATGTCATTTCCATGATGACTTCTTGCTCCGTGACAGGATGTCGCGATGTTCACGCTGTTCAGTTAATCCCGCAAATTGTGTGCACTGCCAATAGCAACAGCTACTGGTTTCACTTCCTTGTCATTCCCACGATGAGTGCTCGCTCCATGCCAGGATATTGTTCAGTGAATCCCTTAAATTGTGTGCATTGCCCGCAGGTGCACGAAGCCTGGGCGCAGGCGGGCCTTGCACCCCAGCTCATCGAGTGCATGCGGCTTCCCGGAGGCCCTACCATGGTTGTCATGGCACATGTGCGACAGGATGATGGATGGCGTATGCTCTGCGCGCTGGAGCTCGACAGTGAGGAGCAGAAGGTGGCCTTTGAAACAGCTCGGAACGCCTTGCTCCGTGCGCAAGGAATTCGGATTCCAGGCGGCGACGGTGTCTCCCGCGCGACGGTGCATGGGGACATTCGCGGTCCCAACATTATGGTGAAGCAGGATGAGAGGGGAGCGTGGCATGTGAGGTTCATCGACTTTGATTGGGCAGGGCTAGAGGGCATTGCTCGCTACCCTACATCATTGTTTGATGCACCTGCGCAAGGCTGGCATGAAGAGGCTCGTGCTGGCCGCCTTATGTGCCAGAAGCATGACACTTTTCTACTGGAAAAGCTGGGGAAAGTGGGTCGTATCGGGGGTAGCCAGACCGCAGCCTGAGAAAACACCCTCAACTGACACATGGCGCTTTTCACCTTGTAGGAATACACAAATGCTGAGTTGCAGCACCAAGGTTGTGCCACTGGTATCGTCTGATATCATAAATGTATCCATATTTTCACAGCTATGCCGCTGTTGTCTCGCTCTCATGCATTCTGCTTTGCCTCTCATATCCCTTTGTCCTAGTTGCAATACAACAATACTGGTGCTGCTGTACGTATGGACTTGTATTTATAAAGGCCCAAGGGAGGCCGGGTTGCCTATGCAATCGAAAAGCTTGCGTCAACGCAGCAGCCTAGTCTGCGCTGTGCCCTAGGAGCTTGGATACCGGCGCCGCAACACAGCCCAGCATTCGCGCTCCACGTGTGTACGCCATGACGCGCTCCGCCAACTCCCGCGCCAGCGATATGCTCAGCTCAATGAGGATCTGACGCTTAGCTAACCCGGCCTTGCGTAACACATCTGCCTTCCCCCCCCCTGAGCACAGTGCTGAGTGCATTGCCAACTCCTTAACAAAAAGGCTTGTCTGCTTGCCCAGCCGTCCGTACGACTCCTGCACGAATGGCACAAAAGCCCAAGATGACGTCAAGGTGCCGGTGTGGTGCTTGCCCTTCGCGTCCTCCCCCAACCCAGCAGCATAGCCGTCCGTGTTCGAGGCATTTGTTTTGCCTGTCAGGTACGAGCTCGCTGTGGGCGCGCGCACACTTGTGTCTAGCACTATTCCCTTGTTACGGTATGCACTGCTAAAGTGCAGACACCCTGGGTCAATGACTGTGTCCGCCCGATACCCCGGTACCTTGAAGACGCTAGCGTCCTCATTGCGGACAATAGAGACATGGTGCTGTCTCAAGATGCGCTGCAGGCACCGCTTTTGGGCAGTGTGTGTCGCGTTGTGCCCCCGTATGTGCTGGCTGGGGCAGCTGATCGCATGCGTGGAGGTGGGGCTCACATCACTGCACCGCCATGGGCACACCTCGCCCTGTATGCCCCACCCGTCTATGAAGATCGCAATCAAAATCATCGTGGCTGCTGCCATACTGGACATGGGCGCCGCACCCGGGCGGTCATTGGCAGTGGGTGGCACGCTCATCCACGCCATTGCCCCGGACGCACGCTGGCTGCGCAGCTGCGCCAGGACCCGTGCGCTAGCCTGTTGGCGGCGGCGGCTGGTGTCGCGCGAGTCACCAATAGGTGCAGCCTGCGTCGGCTTGCCCACGGCACCAGCCGAGGCAGCCTCTAGGTCCTCCACCAGGCAATCCTCGTATTGACGTCGAAGAACATTTGAAAGGCCGGCTTGTAGTCCGTGCGTGAAGTGACCGCGCCGGCGGCGGGGCACTACCTTCCTGCAGATCTCATCAGCATAGGCCTCCCAGTCGTCGTCGTCGTCCTCCTGCCCGCCGCTGCAGCTGCTTTCTTCCGCGCTAGTTTGTGTTTTAGCGGGCGTGGAAGGGGCAGCCGCGGCAGCGGCTTGAGGGCCAGGTACGGTCGCCGCCGCAGCGGCCGCCTCGGCGCCAGGCACAATGCCGTGGGTGTGTGGGGCTGGCTCAGTGGTCACTGTCTCCGTGACGGCAGTTGCGGCGTAGATCGCTTGCACCGCAGTGGGGAGCGTCGACGCTGCGGCCGTCGTATCTGCTGCCCACTGTAGCAACGATGCTGGGAGCTGCTCGGCCACAGCTGTGCGTGATTTTTCGCCGCCATCAGCTGTCAGCGCTCGCGTAGAGCGTCGCACGGCCTCGATGATTGGCGGCAGTCCCTGGTCCTCGCGTATTGCGCATGAGTGCTGCGCGAACCAGGTGACTGCGCCGTGTTCATCAGTGCCGAGCCTCAGGGCCCCTGCTGCCACAGTGGCATGAATTATTGCCGGCCTCAGTGTTGTGCATGCCTGGGCCGTGTATGCGGCTGGTGCCAGTAGCCCCAAAAGCGGCATGCCCAGACCGCCTCGTCGCTCCGGCAACCGTGACGCCCGCAGTGGCACTGCGATGTCCGTGAGTTCTGGCGGGCCCAAGCGCGGCAATACCAGCACGCTGCCACTGCTGGCTTCCTCATTGTCACCAGCAGTGCAGGCGGCCAGCAGGTGTGACTTCATGGCTGCCGCGGTAGAGCAGCCGTGCAGATGCAGCATGCGTTCGAGCGTCCATGCACAGAACCCGTCAAACGCGTGCAACCATGTCTCACTCAAAGCCGTGTCAACGACCCGAGCTAAGAAGCCCATGCGCTTCGTCAGTGACCTGCGTAGAATGAACTGTGCTGCCTGTAGGTGATGCCGCGCCATTCCAGCTAGCTGCCACGACAATCGCCATGTCCCTGCGTCGACAAGATGCTTGCTCATGGCAGCGTGCACATAGGTTGGGTGCCCTACCGGTACCCCGACCGACGTAAAGCCCTGACTGGATTCTGGCATGGTGGTGTCCACAAACGGTATGTCAAGGGCGCGCAGGCGTGCTCTGGCCGCTTCATCAAACACTGTGCCGCGCATGGCGATGGCCAGCGACTTGTCTGGTCGAACGCGTAGGCCCCCTGCCGCCAGCCGGCGGATCACCTCTGCCACCCCAGCGGCCGCTGCATCGTCGAAGTAGGCAGCTTGCAGCACGTTGAGGTCATCCAGGAAAGCGCAGTGCGGGGCTGGCGGTTCCGCTGTGCTGTGGCCGTAGGCCGGCATACTGCCGGGCGTCGCATTCACTCCATCAGGGTAGAAGAGTAGGAAGGCCGCTGCCACTGCAAAGTACAGCGGCCCTAGACGGTCCCCTTGCTGGCACCCTAGGTGGGAGCAGATAATGCGAGCTTCACCGTTCACCTCCACCCGCATCTCTGGGGCAGTGTCACCACAGTATACGGACTCAAAGTGCGGGAGCAGTTCCGGACAGAAGAGCATAAGCCCCCGCACAATGGCGGCGCGATCCACACTGTTAAATGCGTTCTCACAGTCCAGTTGGATAGTGGTGCCATACAGCTCGTGCCACACGCGCGCGCGCGCTGCCACATGCTCGACGCCAGACCGGTATCCTACGCCAAACTGCGACATGGAGGCCAGCAGCCCCGATATCTTGCCCTTGACACTCCGTGCCGCTGTGGACCCGAGGAGTCTGCGCCAGACACTGGAGCAGGCGATCGGACGCCGCTTCTGTCCTATGCCTGAGAGGGCCGCGGCGCGGAGAAGCCGTTGCGATTGCTCCGGCAGCAGTTCGGGCTCAACAAGCAGCGTCGTGAACACCTTGGCCAGGTGATTGGCGAATGCCGGTTCCATCACATCTGATTCTGAATCACCAGCTAGTCCTGGCGAGGCACTGCTCACGGGGCGGGTGGCTGCTTTCACTGGTGCACCAGGCCCAGCGGCCATCAAGAGGTGTTCATAGCGTAGGCCGTCCAGCCCTCCTGCCTTCCCCGCCCCTGCTGCGGACAAGGTCGACAGTATGTCTGCCGCCTCCACCTCGAGGCGCCGTCCGGCTGCGCTGGCAGCATCCTCAGGCCTATCGCTGTGATCATGTGCCTGACCCGATTCGAAGACAGGACTGCCGCTGCCAGCTGGCCCGGTGGTCGTTGCCACCCCTGCGCTGTGTAAGCAGTGCTGCTGTACTTGCCTCTTTCTCACCTCTGCAGAGGTGGTGGCATGGCTGCAAAGCTGCTGAATGCACACATGCTGCAATGCTCATGGCACGTGCCAAGGGTTGACCGGTGTTGTGTGATAACGTTGAGGTTCCCTGTATGCTTACCTAAGTATGTAACACGCGTTTGCGCGTGCATTACACATAGTTTAGGCAGCTGGACACATGCTGTACACAATAGGCAGGTCAGACGCGTATCAGCTTGAAGTATGACGCACGGTGTACTCTATAGCGTGTTGTGATGCACATGGCGGAGTTGTGGGAGAGGGGGGGCAGATGTGCGACAATTGTGGTAATCACCTGATGGGGGGGGGGCAGCCACTTGACGGTGTCGGTGAGAAGTGAACGTCAGTGCGCAATGCACCCTCAAAGTGTGTCAAAATCCATGTATATTCTAGTGGCAAACTAATTCATGTAGATGCTAGCGGCAGCTTGCAGGGAGCATTCCAGCAATTGAGTAAAGAGGATTATGCATTTGCACAGCACACAAGTTACTGTTACTGTTCTTTCTGTCACCAAGCAGTGCACAGCCCTGGTGTATTGAACGCAGATGGCTTCAAGTTGTCGCCCAGTCCAATGTGTAGACTGCCAGGTCAACCTGCTGCAAGTTGTTGCAGACGCCGGCCCACGGTCTGAAGCTGGCTCGTGCACGGTTGCAACTGGCTGGAGTGGCAGTGCTCATGACGTTCTATCATGCCAGTGGTTGCCCAACTGCGCAGCACTAGCCAACACAAAGTAGTTTGCGAATGTGCGGCCATAAGCATCAAGTGCAATCGCCACGCAAGTCAAATGTGCTTTTGACTCACATGTTGAGGCACTCTGGTGACGTATGCCACTTTCATGATTGGCAGGCAAAGCTCTTGAAGGCAGCCCATTGGTACGTACTGTTACTGCGTTATCACAGCATGGGCGCCGTGCTTGTCAGCATGTGCAGAGTATACGTGTTGCATCTGTCGCAGCAGCGCGCACAGTGCAATCGCGGCGTCACTCTCAGCGCACAGCTACACTTGCCAACAGACGTACGCACATCACATCACATAGATCGGCAAACATAGAGCCTCCAGTGTCATCAGTGACGCACATGGATATCAACGGCACAATCGGCCGTTGATGAAGCTGTGCCAATCCATAGATATAGCCCTGCTTGTATCATTGGTCATATGACATATATATCATTGACATGACGTGTTTGTCACTGTGACATACAGCTCCGCAAAGCAACAATAGTGCATGCGCCGCGTCAGCAGCTGTGACAGGCACCAGATTGTAAAGTTGCAACTTGACAATGGCGTACACCATGTACAGATTGCAACCACAGAGTCAAATACAAGTGTCGTATCTCTGATGCATGCTGCCAGTTGAACAAGGTGAAGTTGTGACTGGAGTCGTAAAACATGATGTGGAGCTGAAATGCATTGAACTGAACCGTGAAGCCACAAGCACAACACACACACATGCATCACTTGACGCAAGCGAGTCAGCCTGTGTCCGCATCAGACAACAAGCTGCGATTCACTCTAAGATCCAAGGAAAAATCATACACAGAGACGGACAAATTCAAATGAAATTGTGAAGTCACCATGGGGCAACATTCATTCAAAAGCAAGCAATGAAGCAACTGCCGCCCGGGACAGGGGTTCTTGTGATGCAAGAACGGCGCTCACGGCAGTGCCGTCGCAGTGCAGCAACAAGGGCTTACACACGCAACCAACAAGAAGATAATGCTGAGCATCACAGAAGGTAAGGCGCAACGCTAGGCTGAGCGCTGCTAAGCGGACCTGCACCCTTCAGTAAATGGCAGGCAGAGAGCCCTGAAAAGCTGGCGGTGGTGCACGACGCACTAAGTAGCGTGGACGCATGCCGTGCGTCCGTTGCTGTAACCGCTATCACAGAACGCCGTCGCTGCCGCTGCACTTCAAGTGCAAGAGGGCCCGGTGCAGGTGACTCTCCTGTGCGTTGTGGAGATGTGCTCATGTCGAGCATCACTGATGCACAACACCCAAGCATCGCTCCGAAAATGCTCGCCAGCGGTCACCTGTGTAGCATACTCCCCCTCTCTTTCTCTAGTTCTCTCTTTCGATGCTAGCGAGTCAGAGCCCTGAGGGGGCACCGGCAGCACACGAGCTGCGAGGCCGCAGAAAGAACCGCTGCTGCAGCAGGTCATGGCAATGGTGATGCTCGACCGCTGCTGTGCAGTGGCGGCTGCCGGCGCTGCCATTTATAGCAGTACAGCCCACAACATCACACCGGCACCGCCAACATCCACATGCCCTCCAAAACTCTTTGGCACGGCGCCTGAATTCGAATGCCCAACAACTGCCACCACCGCACCGAGCACTGCCACTATGGACTGCTGCGTGCTACACCCCCCATCCCCACACCAGTCCCCGGCAGTAAACAGGAAACTCTACGCATCGCGCTTCGCATATTGCGGAACGGCACTGAACGCGACACGCTCTACGCATCCCGCTTCCCCAGCTGTGCAACGGCGGTGAACGGAATACGCTCTACGCATCGCGCTTGTCCAACTGCGCAACGGCGGAGAACGGTACACGCTCTACGCATCGCGCTTGCCGAACTGCGCGACCGCCAGCGCGTGCGCGCACGCCCCCCCGACCTTCACCGCTGCCCACACGAACGCCGCCGGCAGCGCCAGCGCCGCCGTGAAGAACACTCGCGCATCCTGCGACACGCGCACGACGCGCGCCTCCCCAGGGAAACGCCGCTCTTTAATGAAGGTCTCGAGGAGCGCGTCCTTGCGCGCCCAGGCGGCGTCGAGCCACGCCTCCGCGCCGCCCGCCGCCGCAACAGCACTCATCTCGTGCGCGGCGACATGAATGTGCGCGCGGCCGCAGCGCTGCGCCGCCATCAGCTTGGCCATGCTGGGGAGTGTCACGTCTCGCGCTCTCTCGTAGCCCATCTCCCACGTGGGGACCTCGCCGCTGTACCCCTCGTACGCGATGGTCAGGTCGTAAACGGTGCCGCTGGGGACGTCCTTGAGGCAGTCGAGGCACGCCGCGAAACCCGTGGTGCGCGGCAGCAGGAGGCGCTTGAGCTCGGGCCGCCCTTGCTGCGTAGCGCCCGCGTGTGAGCGGTGAGTGGTGCGGCAGGTCAGTTGAGGGCCTAACCCTTAACCCTACCCCTAATCTGAACCTTGCCCTAATTGTGAACGGACTGCTCTGCTGAAGTGGTGCTTGCGGCTGTTGGGTGCGTGCATACCCCAGGCATGAGGGGACTACTGAGGTGCATGAGGTGACGTGCCCATCGATGACTCTAGATACTGCAAGTATTACCTTGTGCCTTGAAGTTTATACAGTTGAAATTAGGGTCAGGAGTAATCTCTCACTGTACGTGTAACGCAAAGCTTGCTGTGCAGGGCGCCTGCCGAAATGTCCAACAGTGTGAGCGCTGCTGCAGGTGCAAGGTACAATAGAACAAGCACACCTGCTTCTGTACCCAGTCGCGCATCATCATCACAGCAAAGACTGCAGGTACAGATTGGCTGCTCCTTGCAGTGTGATGCATTTTGTCTGTATTGATATACGTCTCCGTCAAGGGTTGAAGTACAGCCACTCTGTATTTCTGCTCAGTCCGGTCAACAGAATACACAACATCCCTGCATTAATGTTGTATGCAGAAGCGCAACTGAAAGCATCACAATGCCCAAAGGTACTGATATGATGCCTTAAGTTCAAAGCAATAAAAATGGGCACCAGACCAAACTGCCCAAAATCAGGCACGAAATTCAGGATTCGTGCCCCTCTCACCTTCTGTGCAAACGCAGTGGACTTCTCTAGGCTGGTGGTATTCATGGTGGTGCCCTCTGGAAAGATGACCAGGCGCAGCGGGGTATCATCATGCACAAACACCTGCAGCTGCTGCATCAGGTGCTTCTGGTCCACCTGCCAGTCGCGCCGCAGCATGATGAAGTCCAAACCCTGCCATTAGGGTTTGCGCAAGCAGGGGGGAAGTGGAGGGGGAGGGGACAGCAGGTGAGGCATTGCGCAAATAAGACTGCACCAGCATATGCACTGAAGCAGTGGTGATGTGGCTGAAGTTGCACACCTCTGGGGTTTGGGTTAGAACTTGTAGGGCACGTGATGCGTAGATATGTGCTTCTGTTCCACGGCAGCTACACAAAGCTCAGGCCCTGTGCGCATGGGGTAGGCAAATGCGAGTCGGAGGGTGCAGTAAATAAATAACATTAGCAGAGGAATCAGCATTGTGGAATGCCCTCCGGCAACGGCATAGCGTGCTTTTGAGTGCATCGCAGTACACCAGATGTACTGCCAGGGTGTACTGCACACAGACATGTACTGCAAGGGCATATGCGCGCTGTAGCAATGGCTGTTGAAGGCTGCGCAGCTGACGACGGTGAGATGCACCGTAGTCTTGAAGTGAGTAACGTTCAGCAAGGTTTTGCTCTTGTGGGTACTCGTCCTGCAGTGGAGGACTCCGCGACTGACTGAGCATGCATGCAATGGCGTTTGCAGTGGCAATTCCTTCAACCAAGTATCTGCAGCTTGATCTACGGCAATCGTTCAAGTTCCCAGCGATGTGAACAAATAATCCGCAGTATGGTCAGCTCCCAATTACGAATAGTTTTTTCTTGTGATGTTTTCTTTTCCTTTTCTGTGTGTATTTTCAAGGTAGCTTTCCTGCAGAAGACATGTGGCGAGGCACAACCGACAGCCTTGCGGGCGAGCCTGCATGAAAAAGTAGGCAGTACACATAACGCCTAAAAATGTCATGCTTCGGCACAGGCATTGCATCGGGTGGGAAGGAACGAACAAGTCAGCAGTTAAAGACAAAAGTCGTAGACAACCGTGGCGATATGGAATGGCGCTTGCGTATACCGTCAACTTGCAGTAAATCCAGAATTCTTTTATCAAGATGTAACGGTAAGTTGCCATCGTAGTGGATCATTGTATATGATTCGCTTATGCAGGGGAGCACATATCAGTGCCCTGCATAATGTCAATAGGTCGAAGAAAGTGCAGCTATTACGTACGACATAGGTTCTCTTTTTCAACATGACGACGGACGACCCGGGACGGAGAGGAAACTGGGCAGCTGGAGTTAGAGAAAGGAGGCTTACCCTCTAGCGCGGCGAAGCTAGGGGGTCAGACAAGACTCCTGACCCGCGCTCCGCCTGCTACGCTACTGCTCGTAGGTGAGGAAAGGAGAACGCTACGGATAGCTCGTGCTAAACAACCTGGAACCTCCATGTCGCCGCATGGATTGGTTCAAAACCCGCGTCATCACCTTCTACACGACGCGCATTCAAGAGCGCTGTCACTAGCTGCTGAACCTCTGTGTTGGGCTGCCGGCTGGAGCTGGCCTACAGAACACGTGAGACTGTTCCAATACTGAACACCCATGCCTCGAACGCTAAAAGCTTGCACACAGAAGCCTTTTGACTGGTGGATACGGTGGTACTGCTTGACTCGTGGCCAACTGCTGCAGCAGCGGCGACCACGGTTATTGGTGGAAGGCACTTGCGGCTAACCATCCCTTGTCGCCTAGAGCTCTACGATCTTTTGATTCGTTTTCATAAAGCCATGATAGTATGAATCATACTGTATGCTGATACTAGATGGGAGTCCGATTGCCTCAGTCACTGTGCATATAACTTCCTCGCAATTTGATCTCCGTCGCTAGTGAGCGGTAACCTCACGAGACAACGCATTTGGCCCATACATTTTGGTCATGCAGCGCGGATGCAGCAGGCATAACGCGCCCCCAGCTGAAAAACAAATGCCGAATCGACAGGAAGTACAAGTTGAAGTAACTCATTTACTTCCATCGAGTGCGTACCTTGAGTCCCCACCCCACAAGCGGCATCCTTCCCAAGTCCGCCTTCAGAATAAACTTGGCGTACGCGTCCTGACCGTAGGCGCGCAGCAGACACCAGGGGTACCACCAGTCCGCGTCTACCTGGTGGTTGGCAATGACGATTGCCTGGGAGCCATCGCAAAATTCGTCGCCGGTGACGACCATTTCTACGGGGGGTAGCACGTACGATATGCCGCGTACGAACAGCAGCTGCGCGTATTGGGAGTTCTGTGGGGGGGGGGGGACGAGCAGTTGAAGTTGTCAGAAACTGCGCATTGCGTGTTGGTAGAGACACTATTAGACAGCAGTGCTGCTATAATAAACAGGAAAACCGGCTTTGTGCAGGACTGTAGTGTTTAACATAATGTCACAGGTCCAGACATTCACACATTGTAGAGGTGTTGCTGTCTTCGGCCGTAGACCGCGCAGGTGACTTGCAACCAAGCACAATAGTGTGACTAAACAGTATTTGGCACCCAGCTAAGCCAACAACTGCGTAGCAAGAATCCCATTTGAGAAGTACGTATCGAGAATCCCATTTGAGAAGTACGTATCAAGCTGGCAAACGCGAGCTGATAAAAGAATGGCAGAGGCGCAGAGACCACGGCACAAGTCTGATCAGCTGCCTTACCAGTTTCCGCTTGAGCTTGGGAGAAACGAGGTATACCACCCAGCAGGTGATGAGCAGCATCACATTTACGCCACCCACCACCAAGAACAGCAGCACCCCGCTGGTGTAAATCCTTAGAGTCCTCGTCCACCTGTTGATTGAAAAAAGTAGGGCGGGCGCAGGTGTGAAGAGCCACGTGGCTGAGAACGAGGAGCAATATGCGCGAGCGAGAGACCAAAGCCGGGTCGGCACTGCATATCAATGCAATAGCGCAATCACTAATTAGCACTTAAACGTGCGACAGCTTGACGATCTGCTGCCAAGTGATGTGCATCCTGCGACTTGTAGAATCACAGCACATCATTCTGACCAGCTCCCTGAAGCATCATCAGGGGAGAACTCGAGCAGCAGCTCCTGCAACAGCAGTATACACATGCTGTGCTGCTGGACCACTGCTACATTACGGGCATGCTGTGGCGCATACAGTCAGCAAACGCACCTCGATTGCTCCACTGCATTGATTTTTGGGAAAGCCATCACGCCTGTGAACACCAGAGCAACAACCTCCGGCCAGCCCCATGAGGCCGTTAGGCTACGTATCGCCGCGGTTATTGTCGCCATCCGCGCGACCGCCTCCTCTCGACCACGTGATCACACCTTCTTCTGTCGAGAAGTTCAATGGCAACTTCAAAGGCAAGTTGAAGTGTTGGATCGACGAACGAACAACGGTGGTGGCATGAGTTCCCAGCAGGCTCGGGTCGCTCCCCCTTATGTGCTTCAAGTATGCGCAAAGAACAATCGCCTGCCACGTGAGGCCTGGAGTCTGAACAAGGAGGTTCTGGCGTCGGTCAGGGAGCACACCTCCTGCTTGGCGCGGCATTCCGGCACGGACACGCCTACGTCAGCCCTGCAAGCCATTATACAGGACAGGCGGGTCGTGGAAATGACCCTTCAGGGTGAATTCGGCCCACACCCCGTCTGCCTGCCTGACACAGTGCAGAGCCTGCATATCCTCAGTGACTTCGCCGGGCGCCTTGAGACCCCGGAAGGACTCTACAGCCTGCACCTGCATCAAATGGACAATATCCATCAGGTATCCAAGAGGACAGCGGCACAGCTGGAAGAATTGTTGGCGTTCATGCCCACAAGCCTTACACACATAGTCTCCAACGGCGATCCACTTGACTTGACAGGCTTAGAGTGGACCGACGAGGACCAGTATGTTGAAACAGGGATACCGTGGCCATCCGGGGTCAGAGAACTGGAACTCTACAATGTCAACGCTCCCTATACTTTACCACCAAGCTTGCGGTCCCTGACCCTTGGTTTCCACATAAAGAGCGTTCCGCACATATTCCCGGGTTGGTCCTTCTCTTTGCCGCGCTGGTTTTCGACGCTACCATTGCCCAGCAGCCTGGAGTCTCTGCGCGTTCACATTGGCAACCAGTACTGTGCGAGCGCGAGGCACTGTGAGTTGCCTCCATTGCCAGATGGCCTACGCAATCTTCATGTGGACTTCGACGGTGTGCAATCGGTCACCTTCGTCATGGGGTTCGGGGAGTTCCACATGCCTCACCCATTGCCGTCTGAGCTGCGTACATTGCGGCTGGACGCTCGCTGCTGGCCCAGCGCTGGCCTGCACCCGCTACCGCAGCACCTGGCGACGATAACCATCGATGTTGCCAACCTGCAGCAGCTGCGAAGCTACGCCAATTCCATCGCTCGCAGCCACTTTGGCGCAGACATGCAGCAGGCCCTAGGGCTAGGGCTTGCAGCACAGCAGGAGCTACCGCCGCCCACCTTCAATGTCAGGGAAGGACGGCGATGCCTGGTGGTGGAGGGGCCGATGTGCACCTGGCGGCATGCGCCACTGGCAGGGGCTGCACAAACGTGAGCAGGGGGAGAGAGAAGGTACACCAGATACGTCGAGCTGGATGCAGTCTGCGTTGGGTAGCGCATGCTGCAGCCTAGCCTGCAGATCAGTTGACACCGCAGTGCTTTGAGACGACTAGTCTGTACAGCTGTGCAGCAAGCAGCATCAGAAGTAGTGCCAGAGCAGCACAGCACGATGAGTGGTGCAACATGCATAGCGCTTTGTCGAAGTTGAAGTAGTTGAAGTATCAAGTACAGCAGCAACAGGCCTCCTTGAGAAACGCCTGCAGCTGCTGCTACAGGTGCTGTTGCGTCGATTTCTGCTGCGCATGGAGAGGCACAGGATCAACCGTTCTGCTGCACCATTTGTTGTGAGGCGACCCTAGGGTTAGAGGGGGCTATTTAGCCATATTCTGCCACACTGGCTTTATGCCGTATTCTACCATTGCAGATGCTTCATGCTAATCACTTCGACACCTGTAAAACCATGCTATAAGCCTTAGCGCCTTGCTCTGCTTGTACTTGCCAACCATGGTGGCCTACCTGGGTTATTATGGGAGTTAGGGGGCACACCCTTTCTCACGGCACACGGGTCATTGCTGGGTCGAGGGAGGAGCGGGTGAGGTAGTCAACAGCGGCTGGTAGTAGCTACACACACGACACACGCGCACAGGAGACTGGCGCACCCCAGTTCCCACATTGGCATCCAAGACAGGTGCTAGAGCCTGTTCCAGCTTCCGCCTGTACGAGCAGGGGCGGAGGAGCGTCCGAGGTTTTCGGCTTATCTTGGAAAGCAGATTCCGCTTTGCCACAGCTCGCTGGATGAGGACCTTGTGCTGGTAAAGCGCAGTTGCCTCGCTCATCGAGCTTCCATAGTCGGCCTGGAGCTCTCCTGGTTGGCTCAGCTTCTCGTGGAGCTTCGCATTTTCAAAACAAGGGGCGTGCTTCTTCAAGTTCCCTTGCTGACAGCAGCACGAAGGAGTTCGGCTTCCCTCTGGCGGTCGCTGCTTTTCATTAGGAGTGGAGCCTTGCCGCTCATCTCTTGTTAGCAGCAGCTCGTCCTGCTCTCTACGTTACCTACAGCAGCAGCACAACAGCAACAGCACTGCTGACTCAGTGGCAGCATGGACGCCACCACCCTCAAGCTGCGCTCGAGAATGGAGGCGGGGGGGGAGAGTCTACCCTACCACTGTCACCTCCACGGCATGTTTCAACACAAGCGGCACGAGCATGTCGCTAAGCGTGCTCTGATCGAGTCACAACTTTGGGCGTGGGGAGAGCCGATGCTCAACGTACTGGATCTGGCCGGCTGCAGTGGCGTTTCTGTTACGGAGGTGCTGGGCATGCACGACTTTGAGCTGCACGGCAAGTTGCGCGAGGCAGCCACAGCTTTCAGGGAGACAAAGTATAGAGCAATACGGCTCGAGGCAGCTCTGGAAGCAGCATATAGCACAAAAAAGCTGCTTCAGGCGCGGATTGCAGAGTTGGAGAGCAAGCTTCAGCAGGTTCAGCAGCTGCCGCAGCGGGAGTTGGCGACGGTTTCAACGCAGGTTGAGCTGGCTCCGGTGTGCTCAGCGTCCACGCAGGTCGAGCTTGCGCCGGTTTGCTCGGTGTCGACGCAGGTACAGCTGCATGAGGCGCTCACCGCAGCACCAGCGGCGGCGCCTTCATCTATGCGCGCTGGCGACAAGGGCGCGCGCGGCGGCGGCGACATGTCAGCTGCACTCCCAGCGCCAGAAGCAGCGGCGCATCCATCTATGTGCGCTTGCGACAGGCGCGCGCACGGCAGCGGCGACATGTCAGCCGCTGTTTCAGCGCCGACAGCAGCGGCGTTTCCATCTGTGCGCATTTGCGACATGCGCGCACATGGCAGCAGCGGCAGCTCAGCCGCGCTTTCAACGCCAGCAGCAGCGGCGCTTTCATTTACGTGCGCTGGCGACGGGGGCGCGCAGGACAGCACCAGCACTGCAGCTGCGCTCTCGGCACCAGCAGCGGCGGCAGTTTCAGCAGTGCGCGTGCGCGATGGGGGCGCGCACGACAGCCGTCGCACTTCAGCTGTGCGCACCACGCGCGCTTGCAGGAAGGACGCGCACCGCAACGGCGGCATGTCAGCAGCTGCGCTTTCGGCGGCGGAAGCAGCGGCGCCTTCATCTGCGCGCGCTTGCGGCAAAGGCGCGCATGGTAGCGGTGACATGCCAGCGCGTTCAGCTACAAGCACTTGCGGCAAGGGCATGCATGGCAGCGGTGACGTATCAGCTGCACTTTCCGCGCCAGCAGCAGCGGCGCTTCCATCTGTGCGCGCTTGCGACAGGCGCGCACATGTTAGCAGCAGCGGTCCAGCCGCATGTTCAGCGCCCGCAGCGGCGGCGCTACCACTCAGTCGCGCGCGCGGCGGAGGCGCGCACAACCGTTTCACTTCGGATGCACGCACTGCGCGGTCTACAGCGCTTACATCAGCACGCAGCGGCAGTGGCGGCGCGTGCTGCAACAGCGGCGGCGCTGGTGCGGCGAGCTCGGCGACGGCGGCGGCAGCGGCGCCTGCGCGAGCGCGCGCCGACATTAGCGCTGCGCGGCGCAGCATGCGCGCCGCAGGCAGCAGCTTTGGGCGGCCGCTCTCGCGGCGGCAGCAGAAGAGGCGGGAGTACTGGGCGGCACACACGCCCGAGGAGCAGCAGCGCCTTCGCGACTGGCAGGCGCGGCATAAGGCACAGCACACGTGGCGCTCAACCAAGGAGACGCGTGGCGATGGCGCGCAGCCGCCAGGCGCAGCAGCAAGGGGGGTGCGCGGCGGTGCTTACACTAGCACAGCACTGTCTCCCACCAGCAATCAGGCTGTGCTCAGCGCATATTGCGCTGACATTTGTGAGACACAGACGGCAGCAGCTCTCTTATGCGCCATGTGTCTCACCAGCGCAGCTTGAGTAGCTTAGCTCTTGGGGGCGCTTTCAGCTGTGTCTATTGCACATGGCAGCGCTCAGCCCATTGTTGTACTGGGCTGTGCACAGTAGCGTGTTTGCAGGTTTATTGTTGAGCCAGGCCCTGTACGCTTTAGACACAACACCGCTTGGATAGCATCAGCAGTGTAGTGCTGGGGGCGAATGTCGTACAGGTACCGAGATGCGTTGCATCGACAACACCTGGGCGCACAAACCCACCCGCCCACCCTATTGCTTTGTTAGTACAATGTCATGCGCAATTTTTCAGCACGTGTGACACAAGCGCCGGGGGGGGGGAGACAAATTGCGCAGGGCCATCATGTCGGGGGCGCATACAACGGAGATGCAGCGCAGCACCATCATGTTGGGGGCGAATACATGTGTACTGTAGCGGTAGCTGCATAGCGCCATCATGTCGGGTGTGCAGCCAGCACGTATTCGAGTTCTTTGCAGCCACAGTAGCTGATAGACGCCTGGGTGCGCCTCAACCTTGTACATGGCTTGCCACTTGTGCGTGGATGCGCCATGCAGGGGGCGTGTGTTGTGAGGCGACCCTAGGGTTAGAGGGGGCTATTTAGCCATATTCTGCCACACTGGCTTTATGCCGTATTCTGCCATTGCAGATGCTTCATGCTAATCACTTCGACACCTGTAAAACCATGCTATAAGCCTTAGCGCCTTGCTCTGCTTGTACTTGCCAACCATGGTGGCCCACCTGGGTTATTATGGGAGTTAGGGGGCACACCCTTTCTCACGGCACACGGGTCATTGCTGGGTCGAGGTAAGAGCGGGTGAGGTAGTCAACAGCGGCTGGTAGTAGCTACACACACGACACACACACACAGGAGACTGGCGCACCCCAGTTCCCACATTGGGCTGAGCTGCTGTACAGGTACCGGGATGCGTTGCATCGCACACATTTCACTACACCAGCAGCATGATGCTGCCTGTGTTCCTACATGTGATCGTCCTACAAACAAGATTCACAATGCACTGCTCCATGCACATATGCAACGGTGCGTGCCATGATCCAACAAGATTGTTTGCCTCTTGCTGGTGGTGAATGTGAGCATGTGTGTGCCTGCTGCTTCCTGAAGCCTGCCCTGCCAATCTTTGGAAGTCATTGAGTGCTTGCACAGGGCTCGGAACTGTACACCCAAGGCAAGCTGTTTCTGCAGAACTCTTATAAATATGTTCGGCCGTGCTGCTATTGGTCTTATACCCAGCATTGTATTAAAGAGTACCTTAAGCTGAAGAATATGCTTCTTCAAGTTTGGTGTATGGCAGCCTCAGATGATGCAGGCACCCTCAGATCATTTGTGTGGGTCTGGTCTAGTAGTCGCCTCGTGTGGCGCGTTATCAGTACTACTAGGCGTCACAGCAGCCAGGATGCGCTCCCGCCGCTCCTTGGGCCATGCTCGCCCGCCTTTGCGGTACCCCCACCTCCCAGGCACTACACCGATGGCAACGGTATGCTACGCAAACTTGGCAGCTGCGGTCGCCTGAAGCTGCAAGCAGAGGCACTAGCTGGGAACCATCTCAATGGTGCCATCATCGCCAATACCAAAGGCGGCGCCCGACCCGCTGCTTCAAGTCACAAACTTCAACTGTATATGTTAGTTAGATGCTGAAGAAGGGGGGCCGCCGGCTCTATTCCGAAAATATACAACACGATACGCCGTTCCAAGTATATTTAATGAAAAACAATATGGCAACTGAAAATGACAGCACGAGAGATCCATAGATCAGTCTCACCCCAACAAGGGGGCGGGGGATGGGACACAGGCCCCAACTCGACAAAGCCCCTATGTCCAATGATGCAGCTGATGTATGTCCATGATCCACGCCACGAGGGTCGTGTCGCGCGATTTCCCCCCTCTGTGGCTCAAAAGATGAAGCTCAACTATAACTTCAAATTGAAGTTGTTCGTCCTAACCTAACCGCCGAAACCGCCACTCGCGGGCCTTGGACGCAGCTTTCTGGAACGTGATGGCATGGCTGGGTGTTGTGGAACAATTTGAGGGGCATATAAATCTGAGAGATCGGACCTGCGTGTAAGTCTGGCCATTTATTTTCTCAACCCTGAAGTATCGGAAGGCACAAACAGAGTGGCGAGATGACCATCGCACCCAGAAGCAGCAGCAGCAGCGGCGGCAGCAGCAAGAGCAAGAGGCAGCACAGGACTACATCACTCCCGTTGCTGCCGGAAGAAGTGGTCGGTGAGATCTTGGCTCTGTACGATTGTCATCAGCACTGGCTGAGGTTCAGGTCGGCCATGTGCGAACTGGAGATGAATGCATTTGAGATGCGTGCTGGCCAGTTCAGCGACCACGATGGCGTGGTGTACCCATCACTGATTAGGGAAGTCATGAGGTTCGATGATCGCCGTGCATCAGCCATTCGGTTGGCAGGAGAAGCCGCCAAAAGAGCAGAACATGTGCGTGCAGGGTGTGAACATGGCAACGCGTACACCTTGGTGGGCCATCAAGGCGTCGTGCTTGATTTGCAGAGACTAGCACCGACGCTTTGTGATGCCATCCCCTTTCCAGTCAACGATTATCTACCGCGACCTCTGTGGGGCCGGCCTTTGACGCAATTGGCGCAAGTCTGGAGAGGCACTTGTGAGGCTGACTTGTACTGGGAAATGTACGACGAACACGACTACGGTGAGTTCAAGAGGCCTGTGCCGCGCACTTGGAGCGCCTTGCACATCGGGCCAGTGCTCAGCCCAGAAACTGTCAATCAGGAGCTGGTGCGGTTCATGGGTGCAGTCACAAGTGGCATCATATGCAAGTGGATCTTTACCCAAAAACAATGGCCTCGGATGCATGCATCTACTGTACCACTTTAGTCAGCACGAAGCGCAGCTGCAGTGGCACCAAAGACGGTGAACAACAACTTCTGTCGCCAACGACTTTGCAAACAGGAATGACAACAGCAGCACATTTTTGTTAGCAGGCAGCAGGCAGCAAGGCAGCAAATGAGTTCCCAGCAGGCTCGGGTCGCTCCTCCTCATGTGCTCGCAGTCTGCGCAAAGAACAATCGCCTGCCACGTGAGGCTTGGAGCCTGAACAAGGAGATTTTCGCATGGGTACGAGACCATTGCTCCTGTTCGGCACGGCTCTCCGGCAAGGACACGCCAACGTCAGCAATGGAGAGCATACTGAAAAGGGGGAGCGTAGTGAAGGTCACGGTCGAAGAGGACTTCGGCGAAGAGCCGGTCTGCCTGCCTGGCACACTGCGAGACCTGCATATCCTCAATGATTTCGATGGGCTCCTCGACATTCCGCAAGGGCTCCGCAGACTGCACCTGAGTCGCGACGACGATGATCATGTTTCGTCTCGAACACCGGCTCAGCTCGCAGAGTTGATGGTGAGTATGCCGACAAGCCTCACAAGCATAATCTTCCACGACGACCCAGTCGACTTAGGAAACCTGGAGTGGTCTGAGGACGAGGACGAGGACGAGGACGGAGGGTTCGTCGAAACAGCCATTCCTTGGCCTGCGGGCGTCGAAGAACTGGAACTACGCAATGTGGACGCTCCGCTCACTTTGCCGCCCACATTGCAGTCTCTCGCCCTTATTTTCGATAAGCACAGAGGTGCGAGTTCAGCCTTAGATTACTTGAACTTGGGGTCGTGGTTATCCGGGGTTGTTTTGCCACGCTGGCTTTCCACGATGATACTGCCTGTCAGCCTGGAGTCCCTGTTCATCCACATTGGTAAACTCAGTTGGGGGGTGCGTTGCGAGCTGCCTCCGTTGCCAGATGGCCTACGCTATCTCACCTAGACTTCAACAATTGTGCGGAGGAGTTCCACCTGCCTAGCAACTGCCGACTGAGCTGCGCACGTTGCGGCTGGGCGGCAACTGCTGGCGTGAGACCGGCCTGCACCCGCTGCCGCAGCACTTGGCAGCAGTCATCATTGACGTCGCGGACTCGCAGGAGCTGCGTGAGCGCGCAGCGTTCATCGCCCGCCGCCACTTTGGGTACGACGACACTGTGCAGGGGGGACTAGGAATTTCAGCACCGCCGCTCCCTTTTCATATAAGACATGGAGTGCGCTGCCTAGTGGTGGAGGGGCCAATATCCGCACGCTGGTGAAGGCCCGGGGCTGCACAGGCGTGAAGGCGAGGGCGGCATCAACTCGGCGGCTGCGGCGGTTGCTTCTGTCGCAGCAGAGCTTTGAGGCGCTTGCACTGCTGCAGAGCCTCAGGCTAGCGTGCTGTAGCACGCGGTGCAACCCACTCTTCAGCAAGCAGCATCCAGATGTGTACAGCAGCATAGTGAGTGGTACAGAACTTTCTGGAGCATGAGCAGTGACTAGTACAAAACTGGCAGAGTAGTGATAGTCCGCAGCAGCAACGGGCATCCAAGAAGTGCATCCTCAGCAGCTGTAAAAGGTGCTGCTGCTCATGATCGATACTCGTAAGTACATGTTTCATACCGTTCCATTGTGCGTTTACACTTCTCCAGCAGCAGGTTCATCTTGGCTTCAAGTTGCATACTGCAAAAGACACAATGCGCATTAATGCAACACATTGCTTCAACCAGCGGTCACTGTGTCGAGACTCATGCATTGAGGCTGTATGCCTTACGTTATGCTGCAGCATGGTGCTCAAGGTATATGAACATGTCCTTGCTAGCTTCTTGTTTTAATTTTCCTCTTGTCACCTGCTGCTATTCTGTGGACAAGGGCTGGCGCAGTCGCTGTGTTGGCCATTGGCCATGATGTCCTGTGTATGTGCTGCTGAGCTGATGCTTAGCCGGTGCAACATGATGAAATAGCACCTTGATGCGCACTCACAATAGCATCCATCCTGTCAAGCCAACCCAGAAATGCATACGGTTGACCTAGGTGAGCTCAAGGCAATACCATTGTTTTTGCATCATGCAAAATATATGGGGCATTGTTATTCTCATACGCGTAGTTCATGTAATGCTTGCGCAGCAACCCCAGTAATTTGCAGCCATGTACAAGATAGCTAGGTATGAATGCGGCATCGATTGTGGCAACCTCTAGACCCGCACAGCACCTGCATGCACTTCAATCATGATGCAACTTTTACAGTCACTCCTTCAACTGCACTTGACATTGCTTGCGGCAGTAGCGCGGCAGTATGCTCCTGGTTCCAGTGAGTCAGGCATGACTGCCACAAGCTTTTGTTGTAATCAGTGGAAACTGCCGCACGTCCCTGATTCTATAGTGAGTCAGGCATGCCCGCCACAAGGTTTGGTTGTAGTACTCATGCATGTATGCATGCATGCTGTCCAGCACTGATTTACTGCATAGTACTTAGGGTTTAGGGTTGGGGATCACCAGTTGCAATGCAGGCCCGGGCAATACCTGTTTACCGTGTCACTGATGAAGGGTGAGTAGTTTACGGGTGGTGAAGAAGCTGACTCATCGGATGGCATGTGCTTCGCTGCTCTTTAGGCTGGGCATTGTGATGGTCAAGCATGGAAATGCAGATGGTGGAAGTTACCGAGTGATTTACAAATGAACCATACGTGAGCACAGGGTTCCCTGTGATAGTGCCTCAGTACAACTTGAAGAAGCAATGAACGGCCTGCTGAGGACAAGCCAATCATTGGAGAGTCGAGCAGCAGTCCCAGGATTTCCTGCTCTCAAAATTTGAACAAAGCGGTACTGAGCATTGAACAGCTCAGCTCAGATGACCATTGTTGCGCTTGACAGCTGGCATGACACTACAGCAGGCCCTTCATGATGGCGGCAGCGATCGCACAGCGCGAGCGCATGCAGCTGCTAGGTCACTGCCGCCATAACCCTACGGAGGGGCTGCGGGTTCTGTTGCGCTGTGCTCATGACTGCAGTCTCAACGCCCCGTCAGTATGTGTCATGTGAACATGTGGCAAAACGCTCCATTGCGTTTCCCAAGCGCTGCATGAGCTTCTAACTAGTGTGAATTGACACCTGAAAGCGCACGACGTACGTAGGTACTGCAAACAAAGCAGCACCACCATCATCACCAGCAGCAGCGGCGGCGGCGGCGGCGGCAGCGGCGGCGGCGGCAAATAAACTAGCAAGGGATCAGTCTACCGCCAAGAAAATCTGGTGCTGCTGCGCTCCTCTGCACTCGTCCATTTGCCCCTGCCAGTGCCACTCTGCGAGACAAGGGCAGGGTTGAATGGACTGTGCTGCTTCTACCTGTACCCTTGTTTCTTCTTCACTGACGGCAAAGAGGGGCCAGCAGCCATCACCCCAGCTCGGCTGCAACATGAGCCATACGTCAGGCGTTTACGCTACCTGCTAGGCTTGCATTTGTCTTTGAGTACGCCGTAAGTACGTGGCGCAAGCCATGCGCACTTGAGCGTAGCTCGTCTGCTGCCACGTCCATCATCGCAAAAAAAAAATGATGGCAAACTCCATCAAATTAAGGCGTCACTGGGGGGTAAGTGAGGCGAGTCACTGATGCACGAGAGGCGTGTCACGAGGTAAGGCACCGCAAGAGTGAGTGTGTGTGTATGATGTGCTTCGCGCACTCAAGAGAAACATCGTTGACCTCGGTTGAGAAGGCGGACTCTGTCACTTTTTTCAGTGCGCCTCGTTGCGCTCAGCCATCGCTCTCGCGACCAGTCAGCTTCAGACATGTTCACGGCACCAAGTTGTGGGGAGAATAGACAGACCTTCGCTCATAGCCTCTCAGCGTTGAGACTATGGGCTCGTATGTAAAAGCAAAAAAGCACGAGCAGTCACTCGGACGCTGTCGAGCCGCATTTCCAGCTGGACTGCATGCCAGCTTGACATGCCCGTCATGTGTATGGGGAGAAAACATGACACACAGCAGCCCCCGTCTCTACTAGCGCCTGCAGCGCAGAAAGCCGCCGCTTCTACCACTGGCGCGTAGGGCAGCGCCGCTTCGAGGCAATCAACCTTATGCGGAAGTACACAGCTTTGTAGTAGACGTAGTTGTACGAGAATGCAGCAGTTGCGCGACCTGGTGGAAGATGACCGAGGTGGCGTGCTTCACAACGCAGACGAACACCCTTCCGACAGCCCTGCAGGGGCAGGCACCATTCTCGTACAATACTCGTGCAAGGCTTCTGGCGATGATCCAGGCGCTCTGCCATGGTGGACATCTGTGGTAGGTGTGATGCCCACCAAGGCTGTCTGCATCATGCTCTCGTGTGGTGAGTTATGGTGTTGGCAGCATTGTTAAAACGGGCGTCACCCACCAAAGATGTCGACCATGCAGGGCGCTCGGAGCATGGCTAGCAGCCTTACACGCGAATCGTACGAGAGAGCAATGCCTACTCCGGGCTCTGCAGGGCTGTCGGAATTGTGAGTTCGTCTGCATCTGTGAAGGTCGCGACCAAGAAGCAGGCCCCCTTTCAATCTGGATTGCAGTTTTCAGGTGGCGCATATGCACCCTGCTGAGCAGCCTGCTGCTCAGCTCTTAGCTGCAGCTGTATTCCGCTGCAGCCGACCATCTGCTAACGCCTTAGGCATGTCCCTGCTTCAGTCCCTTTCTCCCCACCTGCAAACTCTTAACCTAGCTCCCTGTAGAGTGTATGCCTGGGCAGCACCATGATGCAGATACCTATATGCACGTGCATAGCCGCTGCAGCTCTGGTACACTATATGTACATTTTCAAGCCACAGTGTCGTGCTGCTGCAGCGCGCTTGCTGAGCCCTGCTGCTGCTCGCGCGGAACCACTGCATGATGCTGCTGCATGCCAGTGCTGCTGGGCTACACCACTCAGTAGGCTACTGGGCCAGGCGTCCAAGCGCCCAGCACTTCAGCAACAGCAGTCGCACAAGCACAAGCATCAGCACACCCAGCCGAGATTGGCATACAAGTAGAAGTATAAGTTTTGATCCAAGAGAGCGTGTGCGTAGATCATGGTCAGAGCGTCAAGTGTGTCTTGCCAAGGGCACATTTCAGTGACTTTTGGTGGTATTGTGGGGAGTGAGCAAGGACTATCATGATGCCTGCACAGACAGGGGGCTGAATGTCAGCAACGAAGACCGCAACTCATCGGTCTGGAAACACTCATCGGTCTGGAAACACATCAGTCTTCATTGGTCTTTGTTGCGGTCTTCATTGCTGACATTCAGCCCCCTGCCTGTGCAGTCATAGTCCTTGATCACTCCATAGTGCCACCACACCTCATTGAAATGTGCGCTTGGCACGTGTCTTCGACTTGGGCAAGCAGTTGCTGAAAGCCATGAACATACTATTGGTACATTGCGCCCTTGCAATTCCCAAGCGCATGAGCTCCACCACTGTAAATTTGACACGTAAACGGCCCACTCACCACTATGTAGCAGTATTTTATTTATTGATTCTCGCTCGGGGGGTGAAAAGGCTCAGACGGTGGAATGTCCATGGACTTGCAACAGACCAGAATCTACCTTTGTGTCTGTGGACACCCTGAAAGTCTGTACATGCCGATATTTTGACGAAATGGCACCGATCTGCTGTGCAATAACACGGCAATCACAATCACATGCGACACAGGTTTTCATGTTTGCACTTTTTACAACTGCAGATTCATTGAGCACTGTGACCAGGCTTGGCGACAGTTGAGGAGTGATAATTGCAAGGCAGTGCAAGCTTGCTTGTCTGTCAAAGGAAGCCTGCGTACAATACTTCCTGACTTGACCAATCACATTGGCACACAAGTCCAACTCTGACTATCTGTAAACTGCAGCATGCCAAACAGCGCATAAAGGTGCTCAGTGCAATGTGGCAGCTACAGGAACACACCATGTATTTTGAGCCGGCATCTCAACTCGTAACCGTCGGGAAACGGATTCGACTCAATGCCAGGCTGAGACCGTGAAAGCCATGTGCACATTGGGTGTTGAGCCACGCGACTCAGAGACTCATACCCGCTCAACTCAGACTCACAACTGCTACTCTCAACCGCTATACACGCTGTCGGCAGGAAGCCACAGAGGGGGTGTACCAGACCCAACGGCCAACGTGAAGCGCCGACATAAGGGCCACGCATGCGTGCTCTCTTATCATGGACATGCATAGCAGCTGAGGTGGCTCTATCGCTCGGCACCACGCCGGACGAAACCGCACTGCAGCTGGTGGTATACCAGCCCGCCCCCGCAACAAAGCGCACACACAGAAAACACCTTCAGGCCGTCTGCGAAGGGACACCATCCCCCGCATGCTGCGCCGCGCTGCCAAAATCTTGTGGCGGCCGCCGCTGCCGCCACTTCCACAGCGCCAGGACCCTTTGCCGCGCCGGCCGCGAAGGCGACTGCGCTGGCACTATCGCTGCTGCTGCCGCAGCAGACGCATCTGCTGCGGAATGATGGGGGGCGTGTATGCTGCCGCCGCCGCTGCTGCAGCCATCGGTGGCGGCGTCCGCGGCGGCGCAGCTGCGGCAGGCGGCATGATTGCCGGGCGGCGGCGGCGGCGGTGCAGGGCGCTCGCGCTTGTGCCGCAGCAGGCTGCCGCTGCGTAACTGCCGCAGCACGCGGTGAAGGCGTGCGTGCTGCGCACTCGGCATGCTCGCAGCGGCTGCATCGCTGCCATCAGCAAGCGGCAGTTGCAGACGCTCTTGATCCTCTTGCGCCGCCGCTGATGCCAGTGCACGCGTGCCATTGCTCGCCTGTGGCTGCTCTTTCTGCCATGGGCACATACCGCCGCTTTGCTCTGCAGACGCAGTTGCTGTGCTCGCCAGCACTTCCGCGGTGGAAGGAGGCAGCGCTGGGGCAGCAGCTGCCACGCCGTTGAGCGCTGCTGCAGAGCCTCTAGACGACAGCGCCGCGGCGGTTACAGGGCCGTTGAGCACTGACTCCTCTCCCGCAGGCTCCTGAAACACCGATGCAGTTTCTCTGACATCAGCGCCAGCCACAGCAGCTGTGGCAGGCACGCCGCCGAGGTCCGCCTCTGAGCACTGCTGCAGCACCTGTGACGCCTGTAACCGATGATTGTCGTCTGCGCCATCGGCGGCGGCAGCGGCGGTGGCTGCTGCGGCTGCGGCGGCGGCGGTAGGGCTGCTCAGGATGGCGACTGCTGCTGCAGCTGCCAGCACAGCCACTGCAGCGCTCCATGTGTCTGTGGAGACTGACGCGGCGCTCCACGCGGCGTTCCCTGTGCTGCTGCTACCGACCATTGCTTGCTCTGGGGCCGTCTCAATTGAAGTTTCTAACTCTGGTGCGGTGGTGGTCAAGGCGCCAGCCGGGGCAGAGTCTGGCATTGCCGCTGCTGCTGCTGCTGCTGTCGCTGCCGCTGCCGCTGCTGTGTCCAGGTCTTCGGCGATCATGGCCTCGCACATCTGGCGGCAAGCATCCGGGCAACAGGCAACGGACATTCATCGAGCTCCATAATCAATCAGAAAATGGCGATGCGATGATACTTTCAACAAATGCCAAGTGAATGGCGCCCTGGAGATTGCACATTGCGCTTTGAGTTTATGAGCAGCAGCTGGTTGCTACCACGCGAATGAGGAATGCACTGCTGGTCGTAATCGACACAAATCTGCTTATGGGGATGCACGTGACAAGTGTCTTTTTGTCCTGATGCGGTGCAGCACCATTGTGTCCACCGCCAACCAAGCCAACTTCAACTGAACCTGAATGTTCACCTTTGTCCCCCTCGGGAGAAAGCAGTTTTGAGCTGACTAAAAGTTTCTAATGGTGCGGTGCATGCAGATCATCGACGCCTGTGCGGCGCACAACCAAAGTTGCATGTATCTGACAATCCATTTGACCTGGAGCAATTCGGCCCTGTTGCAGCGTGTCAGCATGTCCAACGATGCATCATGCGGCACTATGGTTTCATTTGACACCTTCACAAGAGAGGTGGCGAAACAGACTTTACAGCTGGCATCAGGTCTGGTGTGTGCCAATACAAAACATGACCAAGTCGCGTGTCTGACAAATCATTTGACCTGACACAATACAACCCTGTCACTGCGTATTCGCATGTCCACGCCGAGGCTCATGCGGCTCTATGGTTTCAACTACACCTACAAGGAGATTGGCAATACAGACTTTATAGCTGGCATCAGGTCTGGTGTGCTGCCAATTCAAAGGAAATTTAATATATTTGCGCTCAACAATGTTGATTGAAAGTACAAGTCGCAGCAATTGTGCATACGTGCATACCGTAGCATACGCTCCAGCGTATGCGCAGTCCTACTGCGCAACGCAATGCGCAGTCTTGATGCATAACGCCATGTGCTGTCTGGAGATCGATCATACCATGCATCCATGATCGCAACGTCATAGTACACATAATAGCAAAGTCAATGCCCAGGCAGGGCCGCAAAATAAAAAATACACATGGTATCACATTCATGCGTGAGCAGTGCACGCACACGGCCAAGCGATAATGTGACAGAGCACTGACCTGGAGGAGCTGAGCCCTGCTGCAGGGCTTCAGCAGCAGCTTGCACGGTTTGTACTGCGTGACCGCTTCCAGCATCTCGCATGCGATTTCGCCTGTGCCACGAATGTGATAACATGGACGCCGAGGGTGAGGGACGACACAAATCTGTGACTGATGGCCAGCACTTCATTGTTGTCTGAGCTGCAGTGCACACATCATTAGTCTCCACACAGACACCGTCTACCGATGTATAGGTGATCCGGAATACATGGGTTCAAGCACATGATTTTGCAGTTGTGACTTTGAGATCCAGCATGAAATTCATGCGTAGTGGGCAAGACAACATTTTGGCTCCGCCAAACACGCTATCCCATTTCCTTGAGGGCCCTCATTATGGCCTCTATGTACAATATGCGACTTAAAGCGTCATATTTCACATTTGGCGGCCGGCGCCGGTCTACACAACCTTGATTTAACATGGCTAAGTAACACTGACGCGCTTCAGGAAGGTGTGATCGTTGCACTTGCCTGTCAGAAATATGATGGGTACCGAAGAGGCCAGCTGGCGTATGCGCGCCGCCGCCTCCTTGCCCCCCATCTGCAGACACCGCGACACATCGAGTGTTGGTGGTGAGGGTATGCATGGTATGGCACCCCAATTAAGGCTCTTCTAGCAAACGACCAAAAAGCTTTGACCTGCTCGATCTGCGAGCACGTCGCTTATTACTGCATAGTCATTGTGACGAAATTGAAGAGCATGGTGGGCTTCATGCCATCAGCGTGACTGGGAAACTGGGATGAGGACTGGGGTTAGGGTTGAGCGGTCAGAGGTGAATAGGGCCGACAAACTTGACTTCCTTAGCATACCACATACTCGGTACGCATTCCCACTCATAGAACTCGCCATGTCTCAAACTTGGCATGCAGAATCGGTGTACTTGTGATTTGAGAAGCCTGTTATTGGTGTGGTAGACATCATGGAAAACAACGCGCCGGGCCCGCCCTGAATAACAAGAAGAATCGCCCCTTGACATCCCTTAATAAGACTTGCCCTCTGCATCGTAGGCAATGTGCCGCGCACTGTCACTCTAGGGATAGCTTGACGTGCAACAGCAAATTGTGTGGTTTATGCCGAAGCAGCCACCGTAGCTGCAGCAAGCCCTCGCCTTGGAGCTGAGCGCGCATGTTTGTGGAAAAATAAAAGGAAACAACAATGTACCAGACGTATTAATCAGACAAGTCCCAAGCTGGGTACGTGGGTACCTTGGGCATGTGGACGTCCAGGATGCAGACGTCAAAGGGCCCATCCTGCAAGAGCAGGCGCGGTTCAGGGCAACAGCGAAAACAAGATGGCATAAGGAGGAGAACGCATATTCACCACGTTCTCCACAATGCGAGCGCACATCAGCACGCACAAACAATGGTCTTCACGGAAGACGCTGCACTCAAGCGATGTGCCACAAAACGCGGGTGGTGCTGCCTAACCCTGACCCTAGGCCATGGATTCAGTGCTCAACAGGCATGATGCTGGGCTGGCATTTGCAGCTAGTGGCAGCACCTGTTCGCGCCAGCAGTACAAAGCGAACAGCGTGTAGATACGTCCAATGCCATAGCAGGATGCATCTCTCAAGATGTCATAGAAGTCTTTCTTGAAGTACGTGTTTGCACCCCTGTCAGTTGTGGCTTTCACTGCAATGCTGTCACTCCTGCAACGGATTTCATAGCTGTTTCTGGCACAACTCCGCGCATGTAGCTCATCCTGTATAATCATACACTGAAGTGCTGACAACACCTCTGCCTACTGTTGGTGTGAGGTGTGTTCGTGATGCAGCATGCAGATGCTTCTTTGCTTCAGCATATTGCTATGTTCGCGGGTGCAATCAGGCCCTGCAATCTACACAACTATGCCTCTTCTGTAATGTTTCTGCAATGCCAAAAGCATACATGCGCGCTGCAGAAGCATAAGCATGCCCAAACCGAAACAGAGTTGAAGTCCAGGCATCAGCAACCTACAGCAGGTGACGCACATGTTCAAACTGGTCAACAGCCGCGGCGCCGTCGTTGACCATCTTGAGGTCTTCATAGTATCATGTGCAACAACAATGTTGAAGCCAAGCAGCAGCAATCTTATGGCAGGTGACGCACATGTTCAAACTGGTCTACGGCCGCAGCGCCGTCGTTGACCATCTTGAGGTCCGCGCACTCTCCCTCCAGCATGCGCCGCAGCACCTGTGGACACAGTGCGATAAACGGTTGCTGGATTGGCACTTGTGCGATCACTGTTTGCGATCACTGTTTGCAATGTGCCAATGCGCTTGTGGACATGCGCCAATGCATTCGAATCAGTCGCCTAATAAAGATCGCCTAAAAAAGACAGCTCACATTGCAACAAATGGGTACTGCCAGTCACATTGCAGTAGTGGTCACTGGGTTGACACTCTCGTGCTATCACTGTTTGGGATGTGCCAATGCACTTGTGGACATGTGCCGATCACTGAGTCGGTCGCCTAAAAAGGACAGGTCCGAGAAAATCGGTGTAGAACTCACATAATGGATTGTTGAGTCTGCACCAGAAAAAACTACAGCTACCACACGCAGAGAACGCACGCGCACACACACGCGCTCATAGGCTCCTTCATCTACAATTCAACTTGAAGTTGAAGTTGAAGTTCACCTTGCAGTTGATGCGGTTGTCCTCAGCGACCAGCACGCGGCTGCGCCTCAGCGCCCCGAGCGCGCCCGTCGCCCCCGCCACATTCAAGCTGTTTCTGCGCAGCTCCGCGAGCGACACTGGGTGCTCTGGAACGTCCGCACTTGCAGTTGAAGTTGATAGGCACAGGTCCTCGGGCTGCAGCGGCAGCGTGCAGATCATGACCGTGCCGCGCGGCGCGTTGTCGTGGAAGGAGACGGAGCCGCCGAGGCCGTCGGCGAGGGACCTGCGTGGCAGTTACAGGTGTGTGTCAGTTACGAAACGATGTCTGCCTCCGGCTGAGACTGTGCTGTGTGACACATTGTGACCTGCACGCCCGAACCATCGCCTCCCCCTCCTGTGTGCCCCCTGCTGGTTCCTGTTTTTTTTGCTCCATTCTGTGCCGAAATTGCTGAAAACTTTTAAGTACGATGTCGTTACCAGCACCAGCGGCGCAGCTGGGTGCAGTGCAGCGCGCTGCCGCACAATAACTCAGAGTCGCCGAAAAACCTGAGACACATGGAGAGACTTGCAGTAGCCAAGAGTATCAACTAACAATGGCACACAGAGCTAACGCTGGCCCCAACTTCGAGAGTGGACATGCTTTGTAAAGCATTGCTGTGGAAGTTGCCCAGGCCATCAGCCAGGCATGAATTATAGGTAAACGAGGGGAAGTCAGTTATCACATCCAATGTCCGGTGCGTCACCGGAGGGACCAGCAAGCAAAGTTCCAGATGGCGCTACAAACCTTCAACTTAAGGTACATGCCACATGCCGTTGTAGCACCAATTACATACCATGGTGGCGATTTTGCCTTGGTGATCACTGATTTCATAGTGACGACCGCAGTGTTGGACAGGGGCACACCTGCATTGCAATTGCTAGGGCGTACACTCACTACGATTCAAGCGCTAGCTTGGGTATGTCTTGAGTGACACTAATGGTGTCAGCAAGGGCATCTGCTCAAATAAATGAATGAATGAAAAGTATGAATTCATGACCATTGTGTACTCACTTGCAGATGGCCAGGCCCAAACCGCTCCCGCTGCAGGGAACAAACAGAACCACCAACCATAGCGCTTATGTATCGGTAACACTCTGTTAAAAAAAAATGAGCTGCGCTCAAAGAATATTGCAAACAGCATGGTGTGTTGAGTTCAACAGTAGATAGACTGCAGAAAGCGGCGATGGCAGCTTATGGCATAAGCGCCCTGCCAGTAAAGTTTCACATCGCCCGAGGCCAAGATGGACTTATGGCGCAGTTGCAGCGCCTGCATGACGTCATGCACATGTGCAAGCCCAACTCTGGAAAACAGCTTCAACATTAAGATTTTAAAGTCGAAGGTGACGAAAACGATTTGAAGAATTTGCACCAGCAACAATGTCAGCCCTTTCCTGGTAGTAGTCAGATTTCTCATGCGAGCAGCATGCAGCACGCTCTCGCACCGACGAATGCACCCACTCTGTGCAATTCGCGACTACCTTTGAAGTGCCAACACTGCAATGCAATACCTATCTTCGTTGTATGCACACACCTCAAAATATGCGATGATCATATATCAGTGCTGTCAAAAGAGGTCTTGCGCGCACGTTTACGGTGCAAGCAGATTCTGAGGTCGAAAGTGACAAGACAACGAACCATGTAACAAAACAGTGCTCATCCTTTCCTGGTGTCATGCAGCTTGCTTACCTATGGAGCATACAGCTTGTAGTCAACAACTCAGAGCGCTGGCAAAAGTGGTCTTGCAGCAGTTGTTGAGCACTGTTGCGCGCCTGTTTACCTGACATAGTCCGTATTGGTGGTGGTCAGGCCCATGGTGTGAAACAGCAGGTCTCGGAATTCATCAGGAATGCCTCTGCCCGTGTCGGAGACAACCATCTTCAACTCGCACTTGTCAATGTCAAGTGCAATCTCCACAGTCACCGAGCCCTCGTCGGTGAACTTGACGGCGTTGCTGCAAAAGTGCCGGGGGGTGGGGGGGGGGGGGGGAGTTGAAGTGGAGGATTGGACTTGAAAACTGCAAGAGGTACCTGATCAGCTCTGGTATCAAACCTGATGTCGCTGTCACCGACAGCACCTTCAACGGTGGCTGGTGTGTTCCCGTTAGGCGCATACATGTTGTGACAAACGTGTTGTCCAGAGTCGATGGGTTGACAAACTTGGTGTGCACACACAGGAACGCCAAGCTTGCTAGACCCAGCCTCGCCATCAACAGCCCGTACTCAGTAAGCCAACTTCAGCAAGTGTGTGCAAGGTATGCATGTATGCAGGACAGCTACCAATGACATAGCGTTAGTTGCAAAGCCTCGCTTTGGGCCACGCAGGGGGTTATGTAGAGGAGGGGGTCCGGACTCCGAAGGGACAAGCCCCGCATGTACGCACTCATACGAGAAAAGTAAAAATTACTCAAACGACGAGGAAAGGGCCGTCTTCAAAAGAAAAGCAAAATAACAGCATGCTCTTATCTTATGGTCGACAGTGACCAACCTCGCCCCTGACCCTGACCCCAACAGCAACCCAAACCGCAACCCAGTGCAAATGTCACCGTATGACATTTCGCCATACTAATGCTCCAAAGTTATTGTAATTGTGAACACGGTTGTGCCATGCCACTGTACCTACTACACAAGCACAACAGACACTCTGACTTGCATGCTGCTCTGCACATGCACTAAGGCGCACCAGATGCACAAAGTAATGATCCAGTCTGCGCCATCAGCAATTTCACCATGTATACATACAGTACACTACATACCCTGGCGCCCGCTGTAAGGTAGAGTCACGCTAACCTGACACCAGAAAGGACTTGGCAAGATGTACGTCAAAGAAGAATCACAACTGAAGCTGCAGTTGCGCCTCGTGCCTGAGCGTCTATTTATGAACAAGCACATAGTTGTGATGTGCCAGCTTTGCATGCTACATTCAAGAATGCAAACAAGGCCGACGACCCCATACAGCAGGGCATTTCTGCAGCCCCAAGTGGACTTAATAATGAAAGTACATTGTTGCAAAAGCCGCTGTCATGCTCACCTGACAAAGTTCATGAGTATGCGCTTGACAGCCTGCTCATCCGTGTTGATCATGCGGTGCACGTGGGGCACATTGTGCACCAGCTTCACCATCTGCATGTATGCATACAAGGGTGATACGCAGAACTTCAGCACACGCACGCCGGTAGTTCAACGTCATACATACATGCATGCTTACAGCACGCGCAAGCTGTTGTGCAGGCACTACAAAGACATTGTGAAAGGCAACAGCGCAGCGTGTGCTGCTATTCAACATCATAGTTAGCCTTGAACAACACTTGGGTCGGGGGGGGGAAACAGTACACGTGGCAAAGCGTCACATTGCTGATTGCTGATTATATCCCAAGAACTTGAAGCGGCAGTCATTCAAAACAAACAGGTGAAGTTATGATCTAGAATGATCCTATGTTGATGATTCAACACAGTGAAAGACAAACCATGCAACCATATTCTTTGCAGAGTTGCCACAGGTGCTACATAGACAATGCTCACGAATATCTGCCTGCAAAAGCGTATGAATCACTGCAGTCTGAACTGCAACTGCAATGTAACAGCAGATGAGAGTACTTCTGACATTGTATTGAAAGAATATTCTCGCTACTGATTACTTCGGGAGCCGTATACACTTCAAGGAAGTACACTGCTTGAAGTACCACAAATCAATACCTTGCTATTAGCAGAGCTGCTTAATGTACGTGGCACGCTGGCAGACATGGCATCCACGTCGCCACCTCGCAATGTCGATATTTCTCATGCGCATACATTTCACATGCCCTAAAGTACATTTTGGCACAAGCTTCAAAGCACGTCGCAGTACATATCACAATCCTGCTTACAAAATAGGTGTACCTTGGTACTAGCGAGCTGCTGAAGATACGCGACACGCTGCGGCCCATGGCGGCCATGTCCACCACCTCGCAACAGCGCATGCTTTTCATGCGCATACATTACAAACGCTTGTCAGTACATTGTTTGCGCACTACTTCAATCCACGTCAAAGTATTCATCATAATCTTATTTGCAAGAATTGGTGTACCTTGTTTCTAGCGGAGCTTGCGCATACAATACACATGGCGGAGCTGCGCACATTAAACATGCTTCATAGTACACTGCTTTAACAACACTTCAACGCACGTCAAAGTACATAGAAGTATCATGATCTTGTAAGGATATGTGTACCGTGCATCTAGCGTACCTTGTTTCTAGCGGAGCTGCTGAAGATACGCGACACGCTGGCAGCCATAGCGTCTATGTCCACCACCTCACGGGGACGTGCGACCTTACTCGCTGCCGCCGTTGTCACCATCTCGTAGTCCAAGAGGTCGTTGATCACCATCAGCTGAGCAATGAGGCAGAGTTTATGAACTTTATGAGCAAGCAGAGGCAGATTTCATGGATTGCATGAGCGCGCGCGCACTCACATCACAGATGAACGTGCACAGGTAGAATTGAGTGCAGCATGCGTGGAATCACTTGGTGCTCACAAGACAGGGGCGGTACACACTGATGCCTTAGGCAGGCCGAGGTCGTAACCCTAACCCTAACCATACAACCGCATTAGGCAGGTGTGTGGCCATGGCCACGTGTAGCAAGCATCCGCTACACAGACTGCACTGCTAGTGGGTGTGGTCAGCATTTGCCCTAACCCGAACCCTGAATCTTACTCTTGCCCCTACCGTTATGTTTACCAATACTAACCCTAGCCGTTACCCTGACCCTCACTGAATGGTACTATTTAGAAGTATATATTTTCAAGTATGGCGTATGGTACTACCTGGTGATGGGCGCACTCCAGCAGGTCATCCGCGTGCGTGACGATCAAATCCGAGTGCTACAGTACTTGCCTAATTCATGCATGCAAATTCTTTGAAAGGATATCTGTGAACAGATGATGTGCACATTCTCTGTGAGGGGCCCACTATCTGGCAAACCTTGAAGTTATCATGAGCTGTGACCAATCTATAACACAAGTGCACACGTGCAAACTACAACATTGCGGCCACTACCTGTTAATGGGCGCACTCCAGCTTTACTTTATCATTGCTCAATGAAATCCACGGTTGAAAGTAGAGGCCCATACGTATAATCCATCAACGCGATCGTTTCCTGTTGATGGGCCCACTCTCAAGTACTTTCTGGATTGTAAGGCAAATCAAATCAGGCATACTTCGGAGTACATGCAATACAGTAAAAAAATGCTATTGTCGCCTGCTGATGGCTTACTGCCAAGTGTATTCTGGGTAGTATGGCGAATTAAATTGTGCATAGAAGTACATGTAATACAGTAACCAATGCTATTGTCACCTGGTGATGCGCACACTCCAGCAGGTCGTCCAAAGTGGAGCGCACGACATCAGCACGATTGGTATGGGGGGTATCGGCGGGACCCCCCTGCAGCTGGTCAGGCCCCAGGTTTGCCGTCATCGATATCAGCGTTTGCGTGTTGGACAGAATGCCCTGCGTGGCAAGTGTAAAACGAGATTGCGCAACATCGTGTGTGTTAAGAAAGGGACAACAGATGAGGTGACAATTTGTGACATCAGAGTCAGCGGCCGTTCGTGGTGCCCCGAAGTTTGTCTGTCAAAGAAGTTAGCATCAGCATACTGGGCAGACATGTTGTATGCAATGGCGATGCACAGACATAAATGATGTATACCCAATCAGGATCAGAGTTTGAGTTAAAGTTATAGTTACGCTGCATCATCGCAAGATGGACACTGGGCCGATGGCTTCGCTGTCGAACTGCCTGAGAACGATGTCATGTGCTCATGGCATGCATCCTCTGGTGCAAAGCACACGCAGCACTCCTAGCTTACAGTGGCGTGGCACATGGTAGTGCAGCTGCAACTGTTACATGGCAGGTTGCCAGATTTTGAGACTACGACACGCCACAATATGCCAAGATGCTCGGTGATTGCGGTGTGGCCATCTGTCCCTGTGCTGACTGCAACAGCAGTAAGGCATGCAGGCACGCTCAATGTTCACATCGGGTGACTCTTGCACCCCCGTAGACTAGTTAGTCATGTTCACACATACGCTTATGCAACCGTTACATTACATCTGCACAGCACGTTATGTGATCAGGCCTGATGGGCAGTCCTGGTACTTTGACGTGTACCTCAAGTATGAGAAAACTTGGCAATTCAAAAGTGTACTTTGAAGTATCAGAATGAACACATACATATATATATCCTAAAGCATTGTGCTTCAGTGGTATAAGAAAGCGGCAAGGTAGTCTGTGTCCCCATGGTGCTACTATGTATGCACAGACTGTACGTGTGCTTACCTGGAGTGGATTTCTGCACCAACCACAACGCAGCATCATGCACACAACAAGGAAGCAAGGAGGCAAAAATGTGAGAGAAGGCCTTTGAGCAGGGAGGATACATGTGCTATTGTGATGATGCCATTGTGACAGCATTCATGGCTGAAGCAGTATGCCATGTTGCCTTATGTCAAAACCTGATTTGCCCGAAAGTGAGCACCAATATAAGCTATGCTGACCAGCGATGCAAAGCACTGCTATATGCTGGTTTGTGAGTCGAGTACTACAGTAGCAACTACAGCGCATTGAGATCGGGCTGCTTGCTGGCTGTGTCACCACAACAGCACCGCGCAATGCATTGTCGCCACAGGCTCATGAGACGGTTGCAACGTGATAATGTGCGTTGATGCATTTTGACAAGATCACGCTGCACATATGGTGGCCCTTCGCTCTATTGCAGACAACGGTTGCATTGCCGGGGACCACATGTAGCATGATACCAAAGCGAGAAGAAATCCTTCTGATTGCCATCCATGATCATGGCTTCAACGCCGTCAAGACGAGCAAACACAAAGATCCGTGACACCAGACGCTGAAACGCTTCGAGCATGCAGCTTGTGTTGGGCTGAGTGGGTTATCCATGATTGACTGCAAAAAGCGGAGTGTCGCCCTCTTGAAGTTCCGAAAGTCAGCATTCATGGCTGAAGCAGTATGCCATGTTGCCTCATGTCAAAACCTGATTTGCCCAAAAGTGAGCACCAATATAAGCTATGCTGACCAGCGATGCAAAGCACCGCTATATGCTGGTTTGTGAGTCGAGTACTACAGTAGCAACTACAGCGCATTGAGATCAGGCTGCTTGCTGGCTGTGTCACCACAACAGCACCGCGCAATGCATTGTCGCCACAGGCTCATGAGACGGTTGCAACGTGATAATGTGCGTTGATGCATTTTGACAAGATCACGCTGCACATATGGTGGCCCTTCGCTCTATTGCAGACAACGGTTGCATTGCCGGGGACCACATGTAGCATGATACCAAAGCGAGAAGAAATCCTTCTGATTGCCATCCATGATCATGGCTTCAACGCCGTCAAGACGAGCAAACACAAAGATCCGTGACACCAGACGCTGAAACGCTTCGAGCATGCAGCTTACGTTGGGCTGGGTGGGTTATCCATGATTGACTGCAAAAAGCGGAGTGTCGCCCTCTTGAAGTTCCTAAAGTCAAGTGCGCATACCTGATCTCATGGGAGATTGTCCGAAGCAGCCGGTGCATCTCAGCTTTGTGCTTCAACTCCTGTAGAACGGCGATTCAATCATGGGTTACATTCCAGCAGCGAGTGAGTCAAGACGGCAGGCGAAAAATTGCAACAAGCTTTCGAGCACAAGACTGCTACAAGCGACGGTCATGGAGCAAATGCTCGAAGCCGTGGTGGACTGTATAGCTCTTGATACCACCGTGTAAATACGAGCAATGTATCTCGTATCAATGTACGCGACAATAAAGCCCGATGTTGACCCCTGCAGCGGCAGTCACCGAGTGTACTTGATGTGAGCGGCAGGGTCAAGTCGTAACATGCCAATACCGAGTGCTGCTGTACAGTGCCTGCTGCAAGAGTACCCCGGTATTCCCTCGTGAAGGGACTATTGGTGCCTACTAATGGAAACGAATCAAAAGATCGTAGAGCTCTAGGTGACAAGGTGTGGTTAGCCGCAAGTGCATTCCACCAATAAACGTGGTCGCCGCTGCTGCTAATATCATGGAGTGTGAATGTCAACATAAGATCAGCGACTGAGCAATGCTGCACCGCAATCTCGTGCACCAGCTTTGCATCCTAAAGACGTGGCAGAGGTTCAACGATTTCTTTGCTTCCAAGGATTGGGCTCCAGGCACCATTGCCAGCACAATGACGGAAGTTCAAATTGATGACGCAAATGTATGAGCGTGCACGGGCATGAAAACTTCAACCTGACCCTGATAAGGCCAATGAGAGTGCAACGACCAGACGCAGAGCAATGGGGCAATCCTGCTCTTTTAAATGTGCGCGCCAACGGTGTATGAGTCACGCAGTGCTCAACTACATCATGGGATTGCTGAAGCAACTTCAGCGCCCGTGTACACCATCACAAACACATTGATAGTCCAGGAATGCAGACACACAAGTGCAGATGTGAACACTCCAGGGTGGGGAGAGCCAAACCCCAGATTCACAGAAGGAATCTATCAAGGCTTCACCGCAAGCGACAGGCAAGGCAAGGCCAGAGCGCGGGCCATGGCAGGTCAGTGGGGGGCACTGGGCTTACCGCTTCGAGCGTCTTCTTCAGTACCACGTGTTCTGCTTCTCTGTCCTGCATGTTCTTGAGCTCAGTTATGTCCATCACAGTGCCCACCATGCTACGCGTGCCATCTGCGTTGGGTTAGGGTAACAATTAAAAATAGGTGTAGAGAATGAGGGCCAGGTGATTTTCCCTGTGTGGCTGTGCAGTTGACGCAAGTCAGACCCTAGGCCAAACCCTAACCCTACAACTAGAGAATGTGCGATGTAAACATGTGCGCGCTCGTGCATTCGAGATATCATTTGCAGTCAATGTGAGGGACGACGATACTTACCTACCTACTTTAAAGTATACTGCCACAGCACTCAGTAGAGACGACAATGCCCGCAAAACAAACCCGCGTTTGCAATCTTGTTCTTGCGGCCGAGGTGCACGGTGGCGGAGACCCACTTGCAGCTCTTGAGTTCTGAACTTTGGAAGTGTAATGCGCAACAGGTATACTGCTCTGACGGAGCGCCGTGCACAGCCTTGATCCAGCCGTTACCCAATCCCTCTGCACCAGCTTTGACTGAGTGCGCTGTCACCATTGGGTTGACTGCATTGTCACGTCATCATCGGGTGACCTAACCCTAGCCCTAGCCCCAACCGTAACCCTGAACCTGATCCAAACCCTAACCCTAATTGGCGGATGTTCACGCACCAGCCCTGTCTAGCCCTAGGCATAATTTAACCCTCACCCTGTCACGCCGCGCCTGGAAAGACAACAACAAGTAGCCAACAACTTCCAATAGGACTGTCAATTTGTCTCTACTACTTCATCTTCATCTTCAACATTATACCTAATCAGCGAGACAGTCATAACGCAGACTTTGTGGTGCTTGTGCTCAGTTCTCTGCGCCTGTGCGACTGACCCGCCTTGGTGTAGTCCTTAATGCAGGCCTGCAGCATCAGGACAATACCACGTCTCTTTGCTGAGCTGTACCTCATTTCTTCAACTTCAACTACACACTTCAAAGTGCGCGTGCTCAACCCCCCGCGCTTGCGCAGCTGACCTGCATTGGCGTAGCTTTCGCTGCAGGCCAGCAGCATGAAGACAGTCCCATCTCTCCTCGCCACCCCTGTACTTCATTTCTTCCACTTCAAATATCCTACTTCAGAACGCGCGTGTTCGTGTCTCTGCGCCCGTGCAATTGACCTGCACTGCATTGGTGTAATTCTCTCTGCAGGCCTGCACCATCAGAATAGTCCCATATCTCCTCATGTTTCTGTACTTCTACTAATTTCTTCAACTTCAACAGCCCTGTGTCAGAATGCACGCACCTGTTCGGTCTCTACGCCTGTGCAAAATGACCTGCACTGGTGTGATTCTCAATGCACACCTGCACCCTCAGGACAATCCCATCTGTCCTCCACTTTCCGTACTTCATTTCTTCAACTTCAACAGCCCTACTTCAGAGCGCGCATGTTCGCATCTCTGCGATTGTGGAGCTGACCTGCTTTGGTGTATTTCTTGCTGCAGGCCTGCACCATCAGGACGACACCATGCCTCCTCGGTCTTTCCGTAGTTCATTTCTTCAACTTGAACAGTGCTGCTTTGGAATGCGCGCACATGTTCGTGTCACTACGCCCGTGCAACTGACCTGCATTGGTGTAGTTCTCATTGCAAGCCTGCACCATCAGGACAGTCCCAGCCCTTCTCGTCACTCTACTCTGCATGTCTTCAACTCCAGCTATCCTGCTTTTTTCAAGTGCGTGTTCGCATCTCTGCGCTTGTGCAACTGACCTGCATTGGTGTAGGTATCACTGCAGGCCTGCACCATCAGGACAACACCATCCCTCCTCATCACTCTGAACTTCATTTCTTCAACTCCAGCACTCCTACTTCAAGTGCACGTTCGCTCTCCGCGGTCGTGGAGCTGACCTGCATTGGTGTAGTTCTCACTGCAGGCCTGCACCATCAGGACAGTACCATCCCTCCACACCACCCTGTATTGCGCATCGTATCTGGCTCCCGCCTTGCCCGACTCCACGCGAGCCAGCACCTCGCCCTGACATGCACAAGCGGATGATTGGGAACCCAGAAAAGTCAGAAACTGCCTACCATAAAAAAAACAAAGGATAGTTTCAGATTGTCAAACGCTGGCGAAGAAATATGCTTGAGAAAGGGGGCCTGGACAAGAACCAAATCTGGCTCACCAGCATGCATGATGTCAACAACAGCAGCAGCAACGGATCATGCATGCGCAGGCAGATGTGCAAAAAAAGCTGTGCTGCGGAAATCATTGACGTCGCTGGTCTTCAGACGAACTGCAGTGGGGTGAACCGACAAGTCTGGGCATGAGATGCGGAATTGACTCGGGATCCTACACATTGTACATTGCAGCACCCCAGCAGCATGGTGTCCATTTTAGTGTCGTACTCTGCCGCGAAAACCTTGTGTCGTTCTCTGCCGCGCCACCATGTAGCTCATCGGCAAGTTCTGTTGAACTTCAGTGCAACTTCAACTCGCCACGTCGTCTGGATCATACACATTGTACACGGCAGCACTTCAGCAGCGAGGACTCCTTAATATCGTACTCTGCCGCGATATTCATTAGCTCCATCGGCAAGTTCTGTTGAACTCCAGTGCAACTTCAACACTTCTGTTGAACTCAGTTCTGTTGAACTCCAGTGCAACTTCAACTCACCACGTCATCGGGGTGCATGCGCCTAATCCCATCCGTGTAACCAAGCGGCTCGTCCCAGTCCTTGTCAAACAGCCAGTACATGTGCCTGAGGCAGCGCGACAGTGGAGCAGCACACCCATGCGTCACTTCAAGTACTTGCAAAAGACAACTTCAAGTGTTGCACACCCAGTAACAATGTGTACAAGGCAGCGGCGAAGCAGACGGCAGCACGACCATGCTTGAGAATAATGAACTTCAACTGGGGCACACGTCACGCGTCTGCACCAAACTTCAACAGTTGCTATCCGGTCGGCAGCGCGTGTCCTACCCACATTCATGCATGAGCAGGAAGAACGGCCGCTGAGTGGTGCACACAGTCCAAGGTTTGTGCATACTTCAAGCAGTGGCAATGGTGCGTGGTGCAGCATTGCGATGATGCTCAAAGAAGGGATACTTCAAACCATGACACGAAGCGCTGTATTGCGATGCTGCTGAATAGTGCTGATATTGCGTTCATGGCGACGCGCTGACATCTACAAGGTACCAGCACTCGCCTACTACACCACAGGCCGCCGTACAGGTGCGTCATTTCAAAACTGAGGTTGTTGATGAAGTTGCACAAGACAGCAATTTAAAGCGGAGGGTCAATAAACCTAAACCCGATGTCTTGGGCTCTCGCACACGTACCAGGCGAACGACCACTGCATATTCTGCTCGGCCAAACACAGCTGCCGAGTCGCAGTCTCTCCTTCTCCAACATGCTTCAGGGTACGGTCCTTGAAGTAACACATGCTGTTGTGACACTGCCGTGCGCGGTGCTGACGCATCACCCATAGCGAGAAAGTGGCGCGTGCACCAAGCTACTCGGCGCAATATGACTGGATACAGCGCCTGTCTGATTTGAAGTTCGACAGCACATTCATTCATCACCAAGTGAGGGGGGCAAACAATACACTCAAACAGCCACTGTGTAGGGACGTCACCTGTTCCATTTGATCTCGCCAGTATCCAGATTCAGATCCCAGCACCCCAATTTGGTTGTGTCAATCGCCTTGAGGATACCATCCGACCTGAAGCTTTCATCTTCGGCTGTCCGAACCAGCAAAAAACAACAAACAGCAGCGCAGGCAGTGGTACGTCAGCTGTGATGGCGGTGCTGCTCCAGGCAGAGACCGTGCTACTGAGGCTCTATGCATGTTGAAGGATCTGATTTTGACGTGGATGAGGGCTGCGCCCTGCAGCCTCTGCGGGTACATGCATAATATGTACACACGTGCTTCAAAATATGATGTGATCACATCTAAAGCACATCGAGCATAAAACAGTGGCTCAATTGAATGCTTGTCAATTCGCTCGCAAGCTTTGTGCAAGTGCAAACCCTAATCATAGGTTATGGCATCGCTCAGTCTTTGCAACTGCGCTGAGCACCGGTGGCCACGCTTCATGTGCGCAATGGCCAGAGCAGATCAAGGCCACGGCGCTGAGGCGTCCCGCAGCAGCGTTGAAACAAGGCTCTGCAGTATCTGTCAGCTGTCGCTTTAGTTGGCAGTAACTTTGTGGACGCTTTGCACGAGCACTCGTGCTGCTCAATAGCAAAGCACTGACATACTATAATTTGCATTGATACCGTACTAGCAAAGTTTGAGATATTGAATCTGATCGGCTGAGTGGATGTTCACTGAGGCCATCCAAGTCCACTGCCTGGGTAGGCCACGCCGCTTTCAGCATGGTCCGGTCAGTTTTCACTGAGGCCATCCAAGTTTGTTGCGTGAACAGGCTACATGCGTCGATATCGATGCAGCAGCGCCGTCACAACATGAAGGCACTTGCGGCTCACCATCCCTTGTCACCTGGAGCTCTACGATCTTTTGATTCGTTTTCATCAGAGGCAGCGCCACTCGCTAGGCATGGCAGCCCAGGGGAGCAGCACCAGTGTGTTGGCAGCTGTCATGTGCAGCATGGCTCAAGACACCAGCGCTTTTGTCGCGCAGGACGTCGTGCTGAGTGACCAGCGCGATGATGAATGCTGTTCCGACCTCCTGCTCGTACATTGAATGCACTACATGGGCTTTTGCTGAAATCCGGAAAGAGCCCTGGGAAAGCCATCCAGAGATATAAGCGAAGTGCAAAAAACAGCTAAAAGCCAATACAGGCAGCGGTGCTCAGTGTTGACTTTGCTGCAGAAATGCTATCACAAGTACTGTCGTCGTCTTGCTATTTGCTGTGAGACTGGCTTGTGGGAAGTTCATCATGCAGGAGCGGTTTTCCCATGCACAAGTGCTGGACTGAGGCAATAGGCCCAACCGTTGCCGCGCATGTGTGTCCTCTGATATGTCATGATATGCAACAACATCACAGCTGTGTCTTGACGCCTTCAGCACTGAAGTCAGTGCTTCTACTGATCATTGCTATATGCAGCTAATGCAACATGCAAGCACCTCACTGCTTATACCCTTGGTAGGGTATGCCGAGAGCTGCTGGTGTAAAATGCCTGGCTAAAACTGTGTTGTCTTGATCCCTGCAGCATGCTGCTGCTTCTGCACAACGAACAGGCAATGCTCCTGATGCATCACCTTCCAATCAAGTACTGGGTAAGCCTTGACAAGTTCGATGTGCATTGCTTCATGAGGTGCTTCGAGCGCCAAGAAAAGTAGGTGAATTTCACCCTGATGTGTGATGTCGCGCCCTGACTGCACACTAAAAGATTACGCTATGGTGATGATTACTCGATCGGCATTGAGTGTGCACAGAAGAAGCAAGAAACGCCTGTTGTTGTCAACCCTGCAGTCGAACGTTGTACCAGAATTGTGTACCTGGATGCACAAGGCCAGCATGCCGTTGCTCCGTGAGCCGCTCCAGCGCCGCCTTTGCAGCTGCCACGCGAGCAGCGTCCATCGCTGGCTCCGGCATTTCGTGCGATTGCGATGCCATACTTCACGAGGCCATGCGCCAAGAGAAATGTGTTGCGACCCCGACTGCCAGCGCCGAACCGCGTAGAGTGCAATCAGCCGATCAGTGTCGCATCAGCAGCAGCAGAGCCGGTTGCTCGCCTGCCATGCCTCAATACTCGCGCCAGTGATACTCCAGTGATACTTCGATGTCAAAGTGCAACCAGCGAAGCGAAAGCTCGATGAAGATCAAGCCATCCCGACAATGACTGCAGGTGGTTCGACGTACCACGCTCGCCTTGCTTCCACCGCTCCTCCTCGCACACTACCTCTCGTTCGTAATTGCAGTAGGCCTTTCGCCAACCGAAGGGTCACACAACTTGAAGTGTGACTTTTTTTGTTGAAGTGCAGAAGCTCGCGTGCGTTACTCTCATACTGCGGCCGAGAAGGTCCACCACCCGCTCGATCAGCAACATGGCGGAGGAGGAGGTTTTATGAGGCCGATCAGACCGATCAGGACGGAGGATGCTCACCAGATCCACTTCGTTGCAGAATTACCTATTGCCGGACATGACTCAGCTTCATTGGCGCGGTCCATATTGCTTGTACGCACTGTCCACACTGCCCTGCTGTTAGCGGGGCTCACGGTCGCTGGGCTGCCTCAAATGGAGGCTGCCTGCATCAGCACCCTGCAGTGAGCACGCACCAACAGCTGCTTCGGACGGCGAGACAGCGACAAGCTGAAAGAGGAGGACATCTCTCGGTGTTTCAGTGAGGCTGTTTATGTGGGTGTGCAGGTCTTCAGGCAGTCGGCGTGAGCCTAGCATGATGCCTCGTGTTTCATCTTGACGTACTGTGCAAGCAGCGCCTTGTCTGCATGCAATGCCAGAAGCTGCGACCATGTCATTGTCAGTGCCAGCTACGCTACCTCCGGAGTCCGCAAGTGACTGAGATGATGGCCGACAGCTGCTTGTCAAGCGTCTTGAAGTATGGAATGCACATCAGGCATCTAATGCAGTTCCAAGGCAGATAACAGCAGCACAGTTTGGCTCAGCATGTCCAGGCATTGTGAGTCTCAAATGAGCGCCGCACACAAAAAACAATGTCGGTGAGTTTGCAACTGACCTCAACTGCTGAAGTCAGTGCATGGTGACGTTCCCGTGGATGATGTGCTGGAATGGATGCGACAGTCGATGATTGATGGCTTGCTGCAACAGTCGCGTCCCAAAATCAAACACCTGCACGCAGCAGCGCCTACAGTGTGCCCTGAACATGTTGTACTGCTACGGCACAGCAAATCAGCATTTGCAGCTTATACAATGCCCTGTTTCAACCAAATTATGCAGAACAATGTTTCACTGCAACTCCAGGATCATGCTGCGCCAGCAAGTGGCTGAGCATATCCTGACGGGTCATATTCAACTCAAATAGAAAGCGTGTTTGTCCAGCCTGCCCATGTGTGAACATATGGCGTCCATGATGATGCCATGATGATGCACATTGCCATGAATGCAGTATGGGGATGCCATCCACATTGACTACTGCACTCAATGCGAGAGAGCTGCTACACGGCGTCAACTACATGCCACAGTGGAGGGTATGGCTTGTATCCCTCTACACCATATGGGACTGCAATGCGACCACTCAACAAACATCCTGACAGGCAATTGCTCCAGTCATGTAGCCACAGCAATGTATGTGTGGAAGCAGAGTGCAGTTGCAACGTGAACAGAGCTTGGGGACGCATGCTGATAGCTTCTAAAGCTATGTTGACTGCAGCAGCATCGGTGGCGTGCCACAGCAGGCAATGCCCAGGATTGTGATGTGTCCATAAAAACCGCATGACATTGACTGCATGGTAGGTATGTAGGTGCTACTAATAGGTCTAGACAGGCCTGCTCTAAAAAACTACTGCCATGATACATGTGCAACCATGCTAAAACACGCAGGCAAACGCGAGATACGCACACACATGCAGCACAAGCGGGAGTCGCTCAAAGCACGGCGGCAGCGGGACTGCAGATCTCGTAGCTCTGTAACGTGCGTCGGTGTCATTACATTACTTGAAGTTGCGCTGGTCTGCGCCAGCGCTCCCTGACGCTTACAAACGGCTTGTCACATGCGCAATACTTACACGTCGTCAGGGGTCAAAGCTTACCGAAGCTGGTTCGCTGCGTGCGTCATGGCCGGCTCTCCGGGCAAGCGCCCTGCGACACTGGCTCTGTGATACACAGCGCCCCCCCCCCCCCCCCCTCCCCCCCAATTGCCGGCCACCTCCGCCAGCTCCTGGCACAACACTGCTCCCCCCCCCCCCCCCATCCCGGCACATCATCAACAATTGCGGTATTGCTGGGGCTCACGAACATACTGTCCCTTCCTGATGCTGCCGCGGCCCCATCCCGCCTAGGCTGCCGGGCCCGCTTTCCCAGACACATAACCCCCCCCACCACTCACCACGATGCCAGCAGCAACAGACGCGCATGCCTCAGTGGTATGTTTACCTCCACCGCTGAGAGACGCCGCCTACCCCCCCGACCCAATGCCCCCTGCGCCAGCACCACACGCGCGCCCTAGTTGAGGCCGCGGTGGCGTCAGTGCTCAGCGTGCGCCAGGTATGTACGTATACCCCCTCTGAGATGTGCTCCCCCCTCCGCACCCTTGCCGTCTGCGCCAGCACCAGCCGCAACTCGCCTCAGTGGCACTTCTTCAGGTCCTCAAGACCCGCACAGGCGTTGATGCCGGGGGGATGAAGGTACCCCCCCCCCCCCCCCCCCAACCCCCCAACACCCCGCGCCAGCCCCCCAGACGCGCAGCGCGCCGCCGCCCTCAGTGGTACTTCTTCAGGTCGTCGATGCCCGCGGTCGCGTTGATGCTCATGATGCGCACGCGGTGCATGCTCGGCAGCTTGGCCGTCTCGAGGATGAGGAAGATGGGCAGGTTGACGGCGACGTAGAACGAGTCGTAGTCGCTGGCGAGCAGCGGCGGCAGGCACAGCAGCGCCGGCACGAGCATAAGAAATTTCTTTGTGGGCGTCCAGGGGAGTCCCGCGTCCAGCTGTTCCCAGAACGTGAGGCCGTTCCACTCGCCCTGCGTGAACTCGTCGGGGGACCCCTTGATCCAGTGGAAGAACAGGAACGTCACCTGCGCCGAGAGTTGTTGTTAAAGTTTGATGAGAGTTGAAGTGCGAGGGGGCGGTGCGGGTGTGCAGTGACGCTTGCCAGGCGGAGGAAACATTCTATGTTCAGCTGCTGCGTAGTACTGATGGCATCGGCAGCAACGCCAGTGTGAGAAAATAGCTGCTGCCTCGTTGGCATCAACACACGTTTGAGCAATGGGTGATCAGATTGCAGCACTGTGCCGGTACCATACTGGATAGCAGGGGCCAAGTGATGGACACAGAGCATATGCGCAGAGATGAGTCAAACACATGAGCAGCAGGGCTCAGCAGAGTGCCTGTCAGCGCCGGTATTCAGCCATCCAAATGACAAGAAATGAAGGTCAACAACTGGCCACGCTGACATTGAATCAAGGATGATATTTGTGTGGATGTGAGACCTTGGACATTCCCCCCTCAGCTTGAAATTGGGGCTGAGTACATGCCACAGCAGAGGCAGGTAGTGGCGCTGCCGCGTGTGTGTGTGTGTGTTATGTTTCCAAAATCTCATGCATTCACGCTTATTGCTGCCAAACAGTCAGCTGGCGCCTGCATGAAAGTGGCTGTGGCGCGCCAAACAGAACTAATAATGTACTTCAGAAGTATGTAGACGTGACGGCCACAGGTGCTGCTTGAGACAGAGCCAATGAGACAATTCGTGAACCATGAATGCCTCATACCGATAGAAATGGCTGCTTGAAGCGATGCCAGACATCGCGGTGCCTGATGTCCAGAGTGTCTGGCGCTGAGGGTCCACGAGTACAAATTCCATATGCAATGCTGTTGCATTATTATGTTCGTATTTTGAGATTAAGGAAGCATTAGATGGAAAACTGGACCCCCACTTCCTGCCATTTGAAGCGTCGATGGTGATGTATATCACAGCCATGACAAGGTCTCAGCAGTATGCTCAGCAAAGCAGCATTTCTCAAGTAAATATATGAGTTTGAGGTGTTGCAAGATCTCCATGATGTATAGTCCAATAAGGGCGTGCCACCTGTCACTTACCAGCCCATGGACAACGTTGAGGACCGTTGTCGACTCCGCAAAGCTGAACAGCTGCGTCATGTGTAGTATCGCCCATATCACCGTCACGAAGCATACATAGAAGGCCTGTGCATGACACACAATAGAGACGCAGCGATCAGCGATGTGTGACCATGTTTCCAGCATTTGAGACGATCTGGCTTGCCTCAAAACAAATCATGTTTGCAGCAAAAGGGAGGTACCCACTTACCCAGGTGAATGGATTCTGAAGCCACTCTGTGTTCTTGTTCAGCATGCCCCCGGAGTCAATGACTCCCTGCCCGTCGTCGCCAGCATCTGCTAACGAGTATGAGAATTTCCTCCGGTATACCTCCTCCGCCTCTGCTGCCATGACTGCGCTACTCCAGCCGCGACTGACGTGTGTAACCACCACAAGGACACCAGTGTCCGCGCTGATAATGCCGCTATGGCTTCCCTCCAATACGCCTCGCGTCTCTTGTGGTAGAATCCAGCTGTGTGTTGATGTTCAGCCTCTGCGAGCTGCCAGCGAAGCCAATGGATGCCGCCAGGCCCGCAAGCCCTCGCCAAGCAACAATAAGCTTTTGAGTTTGACTGACACCTTACGTTCAGAGAGCTGAGTGGTGGTCGCGAGGTTTTACCTTGCTGCAAATCCGTTTGGTGACCCTGAGGGCTGGATCACACAGCCTGCCACGTGGCTGCTCGAGTCCGGGGAAGCAAGAGACGCTTGCCAGTGCCGGGTTGTGGTGAGAGGTTGTGCATTGGGAGGGGTGAAGGACGCAGCAGCATAGGCGCTCCTGAGTGTCGCTTGGTGTGGGTCAGAGGCGGCGAAGGGCGGGAAGGCAGTAGCGGGCTGCGGGATGGCGCAAAAGGCTGACAAGGAGCACGTGCTGACCAATCCACCACAGGACGGCATCAGCTCAGTCAAATTCAGCAGGACATCGGATCTTCTGCTGGCGGCCAGCTGGGATGAGGCGAGTGTCACTGCAACCTGGTGTTGCACTGCTGTGCGCTAGGATGCTTCAGCAAGGGACAAATTGTGTGCCTGCCGCTGTTCGCAACTTCCTGGCTGGCAGTTGCCGTCCATGCTTCTTTCACTTTTCACCACCCGGCTTGGCAGTTTGCAACGCAAATTGGTGTGCCTGCACCGAAAGCAAGGTGGCTCTCTTGCACGTACATCGATGAAGTCTCAGCATTGCTGTTGCACATCATTGGTCGTTCTCAGACCGTGAGACTATACGATGCGCGGCGCAACGCTACACAAGGCGTGTTCCAGAGCAAAGGCGCGGTGCTGGATGCGGCGTTCCTGGATGACACCAAGGGGTTTATGGGGGGCTTGGACAAAGCTGTGAAAATGTAAGCATGCCACCCAGTACCGTTTGGCAAATCATCAATGATCACGGTACACATCAGCGACAATCCATAGCATGGAGTCTGCAACGCGCTCTGAGTCTGCAGAGTTGCAAAGACGGCAGACACGCGAGCGCGGGGGGGGGGGGGGGGGGCGTCGAACCTCATGTGCGAGTACGAGTTTAGCGCAGGTGGATTATCGGATGACGTCAAATTGTAGGCTACAAGTAGGTGGATGCTACGGCTGTCGTGAATGCTGGACGGAGCATCATTACGCGCATCTAGGCATGATTGACATGTGCAGCAAGAAGATGTCACGCTTTCGCCCAGCAGCATGCAGCTTTCTGTACGCAAGGTTCTGCTTAGCCAGGAGGAACATGCTGCGCGCACCATATTAACTAGAGGCATTGTGCAGGGGCACAGGCGCAATGACTGATCAATCGCCATTCTAACCTGACCCAGGCGCGACTTTGCGAAGGCACGTAGGTGTGGTTGGCCCCATGGCCGATTGTTACCACCCTGCCTGACACAGGTTCGCAGGGGGGCGGGGTGGCTCTGGGGCGTACGGCGCGCTGCGATTGACTGCTTGACCATTGCGCCCTGACCCAGCTTCAACTTCGGATGCACTTGGGTGCAGTTGACCCCTTTGGCTGGTCGTCAAACCGCCCCCTTCCCTGATGCAGTAGGTGCGGAGTTCAGGATGCAGGTGTGGCTTTGGAGGGGCAGCGGGGGGGGGCTGACGCTCCGATTCAACTCTTTGGCTGCTCATCACCACGGTTCGCTGGCGCAGGTTTGAATTTGGAGGGCGGTGGGCGCGGTCGTGCTGGGCGTCCACAGCGCTCTGTTTTGACTCTTTGGCTGATGTTACCGCCCTTCGCTGATGCAGGCTTGACTCTGAGCGTGCACAGCGCTCTGATTTGCCTCTGTTGCTGAACTTCACCGCCTTTCGCTGCCGCAGGTTTGACTTTGGGGGGGCAGCCGGAGCCGTGACGCCGGGGCGTAGTGCTCTGATTTGCCTCTGTGACTTCTCATCACCGCACTTCGCTCATCACTGCGCTCTTCGCTGACGCAGGTTTGACTTTGGGGGGGCGGCGGGCGCGGTCGCTCTCGGCGTGCACAGCGCTCCGGTGCGCTGCGTGGAGTACCTGAGCGGCACGCACCACGACCAGCTCGTCACCGGCAGCTGGGACAAGACCGTCAAGCTGTGGGACCACCGGGCGTCCACATTCCTGCGGTCGACGCTGCAGATGCCCGGCAAGGTATGAATTCATGACTCTTGAAGTTGTATATGGAACTGAGGCGTCCACATTCCTGCGGTCGACGCTGCAGATGCCCGGCAAGGTATGTATGTATGTACAGCTCTTGAAGTTGTGTGTTGAAGTGTGGGCGTGTCCACGTTCCTGCGCTCAATGCTGCAGATGCCCGGCAAGGTATGTACTTCTAGTATGTACGAATGTATGGCTCTTGAAGGTGCATGTTAAACTGAGGGCGTCCGTGTTTCTGCGGTCGATGCTGCAGATGTCTGGCAAGGTATGTACAGTATGGCTTGAAGGTGCATATGGAACCGAGGTGCCTATTGATTCAAAGTGGTGCATGCGCACGCGCAGGCTCTGCATGTAATGACGCTTTTAAGTAGCATGTTCAACCCACATCAAGTCAGGCTGCTGAGCGCGTTTTCAGGTGCCGATCGAAAACGATGTGTTTCGCTCGCTGCGGTTGCCAGGTGGTATTTAAGATGGTGTTTTGACTGGTGGTAGAGCGCTGCAAAAGCTCACCTCACTCAATGCGCTTGACGATGGTTACACGACTGAAACTCTCCCATACCTATCATGGTGTGATACAGGCTGACATGAGCGGCAGGTGGATGGCTTCAAGGCGGTGTGCTGCTTGCCATATCTCAGCAACCAAATGTTTGCTGCACATGGCCTTCAGCTTCTGTCATGCTCATCGTCCCTCGCCACTTCCCACAGGTGTACTCGATGGACGTGAACGGCTCCAAGCTGGTGGTGGGCTGCTCGAACCGCTTTGTGGTCGTGTATGACCTGCGCAAGCTGGACCGACCGGAGCAAATGCGCGAGAGCAGCCTCAAGTTCCAGACGCGATGCATCAAGCTCATGCCCGACAACTCAGGTGAAGCCAGCGTGCGTTAGTTTGCCGCTGCTCTGTCGCTTGTTCGTGAGGCGCTTGATGACTGCGTCAATGAGGTATAACACCATTGATGTTGTCAGCTCATATGCACATTCAAAAACAAATTACTTCGAAGTAGAAGCCATTTTGTGCCAGTTATGATATGTGACGTGCAGCGGCAGTGTATCTGCGTGGCACGTACACTGAAGACTGGAGGTATTGTGTGCTCTGAGCGCAGTGCGCATGCGCACATTTGCAGTGGCACCGTTTGGCACTTCACAATGTGTCAACGCCGTGCCCCCTTCCATGCGGTTTCACAAGATCATGCCTGCTCTCAATTTGTTGGAATGTGGGTTGTTCTGTGTCTTTACGTCACCCAGGTATCTCTCATGTCTGGTCATTGCACGCCTGTGCTGAGCGGTGTGGACCGTCTTCCCAACTTCAACCTTATGTTGCAGTGGTAGGCCACAAGCTGAGCGCTGAGATGTGTAGGTACTGCGATCGCCCGGGCTGCATACATCTGTTGAAAGCGATGAATCATGTCATCCATCAAACAAGTGCGCCATTTGTCACACCTCCTCATCGCATGCTCTGTGTGTGAGCGGTGAGGGACCCTCGCCCCCACTTCAACCCCAAACTTCAACCCTAATCGCAGGTTATGTGCTGAGCAGCGTGGAGGGGCGCGTGGCGGTGGAGTACCTGGACCCCTCGCCGGAGGTGCAGAGCAAGAAGTACGCCTTCAAGTGCCACCGGCAGGGCGACACCATCTTCCCTGTCAACGCAATGGCATTTCACCCGGTGTTCGGCACCTTTGCGACAGGTACGGCTGTGGTGACTGCGTGCGCCCCCTCTTTTTCATCTGAACGTGCATGACAATTCACTTTTGCCCCTGTGTAGTGCCCACTTCAATTGCTTGACGCCGGGAGGTGACGTGCCAAGATGCCATTGCGTGTACACTTGTGTGCACCATCGTTTCAAAGCTTAATGTGCCGCTGTCGCGTCGCAGCGGTTTTTGCCCTTGCTTGTTGCGGACGCGTCGTGATCAGTGTCGGTTCATTTCAGGTTTATGGCTAGGGTTAGTCCATATACTTCGAAGTAGGATGAGGGCTAGGGCAAGTTGTGACTTGGCGCGCCTATCAGTCAGTTTCGCTGCATCCGGGCTCATGGATCTCTTTGCACCAATTCGCGCCATCGCTGCACACCAATGCGCCACCTTCCCAGCGCAAGTCTGCATACTTCAACTGACCTTGCTTGCTGCGCATGTCGAACTTTACGCCCCAGGCGGCTGCGACGGCACGGTGAACGTGTGGGACGGCACCAACAAGAAGCGCCTCATCAACTACACAGGCTACCCAACTTCAATCTCGAGCGTCGCCTTCAACCGCGACGGCATGCTGCTCGCCATCGCCAGCAGTTACACGTTCGAGCAGGGGGAGAAGGACCACCAACCGGACGCCATCTATGTGAGGGAGGTCAATCCCCATGACGTCAAGCCGAAACCGCGCAAGTCGGCGTAGACGCGCTGTTTCTAAATGGAGTTGCTGATGGCTTTTGGTGTGTCATTGCCTTCCCGTGTATTGTGTGCTGCACGGCCGTTCCGCTTGATGGCTCGAATGTGTAATATGTGTGGTGTGGCGCTTTCAGGGAAGCGCCTTTGATGTTTGTTCTTAAAGGTAGCATTGAACCTACTTCTGCCAATGTCAAGTGTGCTGCAGTGCCAACTTCAAATTGTGCACTGAGTGTGAGTATGCCGAAATGCTTGCATAAGTTTGCTTGCAAGCGGATTTTGTGCCCTGCACAGCTGACCCCATGAGCGTTGAGTGCGAGTAAGTGAGTACAAGCAAAAGTGATGGGGTGCATGGTGCACCCGCTGCAGTCACTGTGAATTGGAATCCGGCGGCGACATATATACACTTGCAGAGATTGGCAAGTGCGCTGCAGAGAAGCGAAGGCTCAACTCACACAGAACTCAACTCACACAGAAGTGCCGTCCGGAAACATTGGCGTGCATGCTCGAGCGAGGCTGCTCTGTGCTTGAAGTTCCTCGCTGGAGGAATCCGATCTACATGCCGCATTGGCTCACGCTGCAGTAACTCTCGCTATCACTGCAGATTAGTCAGGCAGAGGTCAGTTACCTCAGTGATTCATGAATGCCTGCGCTTGCTTTGTAACGACGCTCCAGCTATTTATTCTGCAGCATCGTCAGCGATGGGGAGCTACGAGTCAATAATGAGTTAGGTATCATTTAGCATGTTACTTAGTAGCTATCACGCGTGACCCCCCTCCCCCTGGCATTCTGCGCAGGACTATCACGAAGGGGGTTGCCATCAGGCGACGTTCGAAGGTCCACATGCTGCGACAGCCTGACTAGCATGCAGATGAGGATCCAGAATAACACGGGTCGTGTGTGGACAGACCCCGAATTGGAACAGTCAAAGGGACAATTCAAGACCCCCCCTCCCCAGCGCATCGTAAGTGGCTGCAGCTAGCCATGCTTTTGCCGCGGACGGCCTGTGTTTGTTCGAGGCACCTTGACGCCGATGTCATGCATGTATCTGGCAAGATCATTAGCTTGTGCATTTTCATATGAGAGACCGGAGGCACTGATGTCAAGATGCAGATGGTCAATAATCATCATGTGTGTCGTGCATTTGATACTTTTCAGGAGAGTGGCGACACTGCAGTGCTGGACATCGACTCGGGCCGGGCGTTTCTTGGCGCAATCAGATACACGATGGAGACCCGCAATGTCGTGATTGCAATTGCAGTAAATGGCACGTGGTCCTGGCTGTCTTACGTCGGTGTGGCTGGTGCTGTTGCAGCTGCACTGCCGCTGGAGGTGGCCACTCTTGGTGTCACCGGCGGCTCACTGGCGATGGGGGCTGGCGCAGCTGCTGCTAGTAGTAGGTGGCTGAGGACGGTGACATCATCGCGTCCAGAAGCAAAGAAACGAGCTGTTGATGTCAAAGTCACAGCCTCAAAGCCTCAAGGGAGTTGACTGCCAGAGTCTTGAGAGCTTGTGGAGCTTCAGCACGAGCTGTAGAGGCAAGGCCTCTCAAGGACATTCTGGCCGATGGTGTCTTGGGTGAGCCGGGCGTTAAGCTGTGGGACAAGTCGGACGAAATTGTTGAGCAAGGCATAGTGCCCCTGGCGCCGGGGGACAAAGTGTACGATTGCGGGCATGGATACAAGTACACACTCTCGTCGGATAGTGACAAGATTGCTGTGAGTGTGAGCAGCGTGTAGGTTCTGGTTCAGGTGATTGCATTTTCAGCACGTGCTACCACTGCCATGAGTTTTACGGGCATGTGCTGCTGCATATGAGTTTCGTAGCTGCACGGGAAATTGATCACTGTGCCATAGAGGCTGAGCGCATGGCTGGTCAATGCAAATGAAATCTGTCGCACTGGCCATATTTTCGATTGCCACGTGCATGGCATTCCCTGGCTGCATGTCAACGTGTCGTCATAACTTCACTGCGCATGACTGTGTGCATGCCGGCATGGCATGGCTGCATGTGCAAGTCACAAAATTATTGTCGAATTAGTCTTCTTCGTTCCACACAACAGTATGATATTCAAAGCATCGCGCAAGACGAAGGTTGTTGTCAGCAGCTCATGAGTGTCAACTTAAGCCGTGAGGCTGAAGCGGACACCCGGGACTAGCCCGCCCGAAGAAGAGGTGGAGGTCTCTCACATTCGAGTATGAATTAATGGTGTGGGACTTGAACCCGAGACCTCGCTCCTGCAGATGGAGCGACAGGACCCACTGAGCTAATGCTCACATACGATACACACAGTCAACAATGACCTGAAGTTTTCGTGACTGCAGCAGTTGAGTGTATCCATGATCACATATGTGCACATGGTATGCTGTTTTTTCGCCTCTAGAAGTTTTGCTCACCCCTACAGCACTTACCTGTGCTTGCTTGCAGATATAGCGTTGCACTCAACCCTCCACATCAATTGGCAGTAACTGTTGCATCAATGATGATTATCCGAGACATGACGTGAGGTCTAGTGATATTGCCAAGTTCCATTGAGAACACACACTGAACGCAGAGTCTAACATGCAACATGTTCTAAGAGAGGGGCAAGAGACACAAATACTAGATATACACCATGATAGTAATACATATGACATGTATGGATCACTTGAGCTTGCCCCCAGCCAGCCTACAAGGACTCTCAAAGTGCAGGTGGATGGCGCTCTCAGTCTTGCTTCTCTGTCTGAGTGCTAGAGTGTACTTGATGATGTCAAGCCTGGTCGCAGCCGTGGTCTATAGCGCGCTACTGCAGCGACTGGGCAATGCCCTCATCTTGCTGATCCGCTGGAGAGATTTAGCCACAGGCGTCACGTGTGAAAGCTTGTGGTCGGCTTTATGCTTGAACTTTCATGGTATGAGACCGTGATAGATCTCCGCAGTGCAGAGTTCACGGTGTTGCGTACATCTATGACACCAAGCGTGTGCTAGCACCTCGTGCTAACTTCAAAATGTGCAGTGAGTGTGCCACAGTGTGCCGTCAATGCTTGCATTCATCTATGCTTGCAAGCGGATTTTGTGCCCTGTGATGGTGCATGTGGCCCACGCTGCACCTGGTATACAGCGGATCCACCTCTTATTATGTAGTCAAGCGAGACCCCCGTTTTGTTAACCGCCTCGGGGGCTTCTTTTTTTTAAATTGCAGTTGCAGCTATTCAGCCTTGGTTGGAGAGAAGGACCACCCACCGGACGCCATCTATGTGAGGGAGGTCAACTCTAACAAGCAACTATGTAGGTGTGTGGTTGTAAAGATCTGTGGCATGCATGGCTTACTTGTCTCTGCAGCCTGGGCTGCTGCTGATGCTGATGATGATGCTGCTGCTGGGGGAGCCATAGTGGATGTTGTTGGGTGGCTTCAGTCACTGTGCCTCTACTTGGTCTTGTTGCTCCAGCTCTCAGGTTGTGTGCTTATGCAGAGATCTCATAGCCATCAATACTTGCAAACCCCCAAACAAGGGGCAAGTCTTAATAGTCATGAAGATCCACTACAGTGCAGCAGTCTCACTTCCTATGCTCTGAGTGTATGTACACAAGACTGAACATGAGGGCACTGACACATCATAAGCCTATTGATAATAAGTACTTCAATTATATACATCAAACCGTGTCAAATCCCCCTTCTCGACCTTTCTCTGTGATACAAAGTCCATGTCACAGTGCAGTTCAAGTGCTGTGTACACCTTTGACTGTACTGTACAAGTGTACTTCAGGCCAGTTCACCTGAGGACCGTTCCTAGGAATTTGCTTGGACTGTTCCAGGAACTACTTGCACAGAACAATCTGGGGCAGCATCTCTGTGGCTTGCTTGGGTACTAACTCTTGCTAGCCAGCTGCTGGACAGCAGGGACTCATTGGAGCTGAGCCATCACCGATACACCAGGTGTGTGGTCTTTTCTCCATGCAAGTGGTTAGCCTACATCCTGAGAGTGAGCTCCTGTTTCCCAGAAGGGCTTGGCCTGCTCATGGAGCATCCCCAGAGGCCTTTCCTTTCGGATCATGGCTCAGCTCCAACTCTCGGGATAACACCAGCGTAGCGCGGAATCACTTTTAGCGCGCCGTATACCCAATGTGACGTCCTCCCAGAGAAGTTGCATTGATGAGTTGCACACTACCATGCCAGGCTTGCTACTGCGCTTAGCCCGACGAGTAGCGGCACAGTGTTTGCAACGGAATAACTCAGATCTGCATGACATGCAACGCGGCGATCAAAGGCCGAGCTCAGAACGTTGCACCTGGAGCCGCGACATGCATGCTCGTAGCAACATCGCATGTGCGCTCAACCCTCTTACGACTGGACACTGTCGAACGGGTGCTACAGCGGTAGTCCTCATGGCAAGGAAGGCACGCGGTAGTACTGATCACACTGCCGCGTACAGGCCTGGACGACGCCGGGAACGTCGTTGCTACCCAGCCCTGACTGCTAGGCATTTTACATAGCCGATGCAGGCCCAGCAATACACCCACTGAAGATTCAGCGTCTTCTGCAAAGAGGGGGTGTTGACAGCTGGATTTAATCATGGGCAAAGTGTCTTGGCAATCATGTCAAACATGCTGTATCCGAGGGGCAAGAGCCTGCCTGACGTACGCATGCACGGGACATGTTGTCATTGCTATGCCATGCAGAGCGACCTGCAACAAGCGTAACGGGAGTACATAAGGAGAATCATGGCGGATAGCGTATCAAGATCGGCGACGGACAGCTCCGGGGAGGCTGGAACGACCCCGGGAGGCGAGGGGAACGGTGGCGGTGTGCAGCAGCAAGCGCTCGTGCCCCCCGAGCAGCAGCCGGCGACGCAACCCTTCACGTCGTCGGCCGGTCTAACCTCATCAGCGACGTCGAGCGCCGCCCCCTCGACCGTCGCAGTGACGGCGACCACCACCGCCCCCGCAACCGGAGCCGCCCCGGTGTCGCTCCCTGCTTCCACGGACCCCTCCGGCGCGGGTCTTGGCGTCCCGCCTACGACCTCCGCTCCTCAACCCGACTTCAACGAGATACTGCAAGGGCTGCGTCGCGCCCTGCCGCTGATGCCAGAGGGCGCCCTGGCTCAGCTCGCGGGACGCGCCGTCAAGGAGGCGGCCGAGATGACGTCCCCCGTCTCATTTCTCGGCACTCGTCCGCCGGCCTCATCAGCACGCCCCTCCTTCACGCCAGGCTTCGCGCCCTTCTACCACGCACCAGACCCTTTCGCCACGCGCACGACTCTGCCTCCTTCCCTCACTGCGGTGCCCACCGCGGCAGAGCTGGAAGCGACGGTCCAGGAGCTTGAGCGCGCGCTGGATCAACGCATCAACACCACCCTCGAGAGCAGCCACGTGGCCGAGCGCGAGCTCAAGGACGCCGAGCAGCGCGCCGCCGCCGTCGAGCGCGACCGTCGTAACAGCCGCCCCAGCCCTGTGGCGAACCCCTCGCAGCTGCAGCTCTCGCTGCTGCAGGGGCAGGAGGCTGAGTACGCTCACCGCTTGGAGGTCGTGCGACGGCAGCAGGCGATCCTGTCGCGTAACCACCACCTGCTCGTCGAGCGCCTGCACCGCTACACGCGCATCAAGGAGTACCTGCTGGAGGCCAAGCGCGCCGGGCCCCCAGCGCTGCACCAGTTCGTGCAGGAGACTGCCCCGCGCCTGCTGGCCGATGCGGCGCAGTGGGACGCGCGCGACCTTCGAGAGGACCCCAGCGTCGGCCTCACCGGCACGGGCCTTCCCTTCGCGCCCCCACAGACCACTACTCCGTTCGGCATGGGAGCGCGCGCCAGCGGGAGTCCCTACGGCGTCGCGAACGGCAACGCGCCCCCCCTGCTCAGCGCCACCGTTGGCACGTCACCCGCCACGAGCGGCAGCGCGCCCCCCGACGCTCAGCGCGAAGACACTAGCTGGCAGCGCTACTTCAGCCCTACGGCGATCCCAATCACCCTGGACGTCGGCGCCACCACGACCTCTCGCCGGCAGTTTGAACAAGCTGCCGAGTACAACCGCGTGCCGACGCGCCATTGGGTCTACGCGCTGCGCAAGTGCCTGACGGCGGAGCAGCAGGGCTCGATCATCAACGTGCGCAAGGACCCCGTCACTGGAGAGGAGAAGGTGCACACCTGCGGGGAGATGTCCTACAACGAGATATGGGACGCCATACAGGAGCTTTACGACAACCCCAGCGGCCGCGCAGACGCGATGATGGAGCTCGCAAACATGCCCTGGGAGCCGCAGCAGACCCCCCGCGAGTTCGCCACCAAGCTTCTCAAGGCGTCGCAGCGCACCTCGAACATGTCCTCCGCTGACGCTAGCCTGCTCAAGTCCTACTACTTCGCGGCGATGGCGCAGCCTCTCAAGCAGCTCTTCCACCAAATGCAGCTGATGCGCGAGGACTGGAACCGCATGGTGGACCGCACCCAAGACCTGTACGCGTCCCTCAACGTCACGCAGAAGGACACGTTCTGCGCCAACCTGACCGCGATCAAGAGCCTTCACTCAGCCACGGCAGCAGCAGTCGAGTTCGGCGCCACCGCCGGTAAGCGGGCGCGAGCTCACAACCTACGCACGGACGACGGCGACATGGACCTCAGCGACAACGAGACGCCGTCTAGCCTCGCCGCCATCACCCCAACCCCGACCAAGAGCACGCCAGCTGCCGCTAAGCCAAAGGGCACTCCCAAGAAGGAGCTCGACCCTTCCGTGAAAATGGCGTGCTGGGGGTGTAGCAAGGAGGTGGCACGCGGAGAGCTGACGGCCCACAAGAGCGTCTGCGTGCCCTGGCTCAAGAAGCGGCTGGAGAAGCTCAAGAAGGAAGGGAAGCCGCATGATCAGCTTCAGGCCAGGCTGGAGAAGCTGAGGGGCAACAAGAAGCAGAAAAGTGAGTCCTATGACACTAAGTCTTCTGCAAACTTCATGAGTGGCATGCTTGAGCATGAGCCTGCGCGTGTGCAATCCAAGGCGGGTCCCGATGCTCACTGCCACAAACTTCAAGTTCAAGTTGCACGCGCATCCCCAGAGGCTAGCAAAGTGGCCGGTGATGCAACTGCTCAGGTGAACCCAGAGGCTGATCCCGCAGCCTGCGAAGTCACTGGCACGCGTAACCATTTGCTAAGCCGTGAGGTCGGTACTCGCGTGCTAGCAGCTATCATGTGCGCCTGTTGCGTGGCTAGGTGCAATGACCATGACACCGACGCCAGAGCTGACGCAAAGCGCAAACGCAGCGTGCCGTGCGCGGCGTCTACAGCGGTAAGTGGGAATGCCGATCTCACTGACCTTACTTCCGATCTGTGCGCCACCCCCCGTGACACTTTCGTGCACTTGCAGACTAGGAAGGGGGATGCGTGCGCTCACGACGGAGAACCCGACGTGACGGCCAGACCACTGCGAGTGGCAGAGCTTTGTTGCGGGGTGGGGGGTGTACATAGGGGGTTAGAGGACTTTGCCAGACACACAGGTGTCAAGGCTGAAGTGGTCCTTGCTGTAGATAGGGCCGAATACACATGCGAGGCGTACAAGCACCAGTTCCCTGGCACAGAAGTTCTATGTGCAGACATCGCCAGTCCAGCAGTGCTCAAGCGCCTCAAGCAGCTGGAACCCGATGCATTCTGGGTCACTGCCCCATGTGTTGACTTCTCGCCCTCGGGCAAGGGCGTTGAAGGCGAAGCGGCCAGCGTGTTGCCCTCCGTTGCACAGCTTGCTGTAAATGTACGGCCAAAATTGGTCTTTCACGAGAATGTGCCTCGAATGCTGTTGTCTGGGGCATGGGGCTGCGCCGACGGCCACATGCGTCAGGCGGGGTATTCGACCTTTGAGGTGCAATTTCGTGGCACTGATGTTGATGGTGGAAGTTCACGCGAGCGCATCTATACTGTGTCTGCGTGCAACACCCAGGCCACCCCTGCACGTTTTGCCCGCCTGAATGCCCTGTTGAATGAGCGCTTTCGCAGCAGTACTCCAAAGACTGTGCGCGATTGCACTGGTTGCATGGAGGACACATTTTACTGGGATCCTCGTCAACCGCACCGTGCTGGCGTGCTTTCTACTGACATGCCACTGCCTAGCCCTGTGACTCGCCAACCTGGCAAGGGTCCCACAAGGTACGTACAGAGAGCCAAGGATGCCGGTCCTACAAAGGACGCATTGATACTCTCGCCTGAACAGGTGATGGAGTGCCTGGGCTACCATGAGCCCTACCCTGAAGGCACACTCACCCAGAGACGCAAGTGGGCCGCTGACCTAGTACAGCCCGCGGCTGTAAGCGCCCTGATGCAGTGTGTTCATGCCGTTGCCTCTCTGCCCAATTGTTGGGAGAGACCTGCCCCCGCTGGCCCTGACGTAACTCCTGGAGAGGTAACAGTGCATGATCACACGGCGCCGCCGCCGGAGTGGGTCGTGGACGCATCGCAGCCAGCACTACTGAGGATCGCCGGGACCTGCTCAAGCGCGCTAGGGAGTGCTGCGAACTGGTGTTGGGAGAAAGGGAGAGCGTTTCTTGCTTCGCTGCGCCAAGGTGAGCCAGTGCAATTAAATGAAGTACAGTGGCAACGCGGTGACGACGAGTCTGACTCTGATTCTGACTCACCAAGAGTAACCGTTGAGCCAGCAGTGCCTCAGTCGACTGCAACACCCAAGACGCCGATGGTAGAAGAGAGCGCTAACCCTGACTCTGACTCAGCGACACCACTGCAGACTCGCATGACACTGCACGAGTTGAAACCTAGGTGGGCAGCAAGAGGCAAAGCGCCCATGCCACTCCACAGAGTCACCCCGGTAGGGAGGCCACGCAAGAATGGCTTTGTGCACATGACCATGCGCACACAGGTGGGCGATGCCGTGCAAGAGTTTGGTCTGGATACACTGGTGGATTGCGGCGCGGAGGCTGAGTTCATCAACAAAGATTCAGCGCACAAGCTGCCGCCGGGCACCATCTGCCCTCTGGCTGATGGGGACTTCACTACGGTGGAGCTCGCTGACGCCAAGAAGTCGGTACCTGTAGAAGGGGTGGTGCACGCTCAGGTGCGCTTCAAAGACCACCTGCTGACGCACCGATTCTACGTCGTGGACCTGCCTTACCAGGCAATCTTAGGGTCAAACTTCTTTGGCAAGTACGGCTCCGTGATCTCCTACGAGCACGGGATGAAATTCTATCCCGCTGGCTCGTCAGGCCCCGCTGTGCCCATGCGTGAACGTGCGCGCGTTGGAGCCTTGGAGCCCCCCGAAGCAAACTCCATCAAGATAGGCTCAGCAAGGGTACACACCAAGGACAAGCCTGTACTGCCAGAACGCAAATATCTTCTCAGAGCAGCCTCAAACCAGGTCATTGACGCTGACACCGCGCACACGCTGGAAGTGGTGTCTCACCCGCCACTGCAGTGCACAGGTCCTGTAGAGGTGCTGCTAACCCCAGACGTCCCAGAAGCGGTGACGGCCGTGAACAAGTTGGCCGAGCAAGGCGTTGTGTTGCTGGACTCAGTAGATACTGCCATGCCGAACAAACCACTCAGGCTAATGGCTGAAAACACTTCCACAATGCCAGTGCTCATCCGTAAGGGAGCAATACTAGGCGCTGTTGAAGCACCGGAGATGGTGTGCGGTCTAGACGTTGACCAAGAGACGCTCACAGCTAACCTCACGCGCATAGCGCTCAGCCGACTTTCTAGCGACCCCCCAACCGTAAATCAGGTGAAGCCTAGCTCAAATCCCACAGCAACCACACAGGCTGAGGCGGAACGCACCGCTCACAGGCGTAAGGTAGCTGAGGAGCACAATGCCACCTTAGAGCTCTGCACGGACGAGGAGCTGGCAGACGTGCTGAAGCGGGATGGTAAGGTGATACCTATGTTGGAAGAGCGCGACAAAGACGGTGTTAAGTACTACGATCGGGTCATGGAAGTGCTACGCCGCAGACGTGCTGCCTTTGCAAAAGACCCCAAAAACCCTAGGGTCACGGATCGCTTTGACGTGGACATTGATACCGGAGACGCGGCCCCCATAGCCGACAAGGCGCGGCGTTGGGCCGAGCGCGAGGCCAAAATCATTTTTCAAGCGATTCAGGACGAAAGGAAGCGTGGGCAAATCAGACCTGCTAGTGGGCCATGGGCCAGCAACCCTGTGCTGGTGGCTCAAAAGGGCAAGATACGCTTCTGTGTTGACTACAGACCGCTTAATAAGGTCACAAGACGTGACGAATACGGCTTAGGCAACATGGAGGACTTGATTCAAAAGGTGGCAAGTTCAAGAATTTTCTCAGCTCTGGACTTTGCCTCAGGCTATAGGCAAATTCCCATGACCAAAGAGTCCTCTTGCAAGACGGCTTTCCGAGGGCCCGATGGCTCCCTATGGGAGTACAAGGTCGCGCCGTTTGGACTAGTATGTCTGCCCAGCATTTTCACGCGCTGCATGCACGAGCTGTTAGGCGCTGCCAGACAGACTCATGCGTGCGTGTATGTGGATGATGTGCTGGTTCACAGCAAAGGGCTTGAAGATCACATAGCTCACTTGGACGATGTGCTGCGTCGCGTGGAGGAGTATGGCATGAGTGTGTCAAGGCACAAGTGTCAACTCTTCGCCGAGGAAGTGACATACCTAGGTCACAAAGTCGGCCGGTATGGCATTAGGCCGTGTGAAGACAAGGTCAAGGCCATGGTGGACATGATGCCCCCGCTCGGTAAGGACGGCAAGGTTGACAAACGTCTCATGCAAGTCTTGATGGGATGTTTCAACTACTACAGGCGCTACATTCACCGATTTGCGTCCATCGCGGCGCCATTGATGGAGTGTACCAGGGACGGTGCTGACATGATATGGAATAAACGCCGTCGAGATGCACTCGCAGAGCTCAAACGCGCGATGTCGAGCGCACCCGTTATCATGCACCCAGATTTTGACCTGCCATTCATAGTACACACAGATGCTAGCAAGTTGGCAGTCGCTGGAGTGCTATCCCAGTTTGTGCCACTTGAGAAGCTTCGAGAGCGGCACAAAGATTTTCCATGGGCTCACACCCGCCGTGCCAAGACGGTGGATGGTAAGCCAGCCAGAGAGGTAGTTGTAGCATTTTACAGCAAAGTCAATTCAGTGCAAGACGCAAAGCTAGGTGCCACCGCGCTGGAATGCCTTGCTGTAGTGCTGGCCCTGAACAACTTCCGCTCATACGTGTGGGGTAGGCCAGTAACCGTCATTACAGATGCGTCGGCACTGCGCTGGTTGCTAAAACTGAATAACCATAATAGCAAACTCCTGCACTGGGCCATGCGCCTCCAGGAATATGACGTCATGGTCGTACACCGCCCTGGTAAGGACAATGGCAATGCAGACTGCCCCTCACGAATGCCTCAAATGACGGAAATCCTGGGCCCCAGAGAGTATGACCACGCTGATGAGCAGTGGCCAGACTGTACGGATGCAGGACCTGCTCCGCCTACTGGGGTACGCTTTGAGAGCGAAGAAGTCGTGGATTCCCCCGCGAATATAGGCAGGATTGGGGCTTATGCCTCATACCCAGATGGCCCTGGCATGCGCTTTAACAAAGTCGCACAGGTATCCCCAGACCTGAGCGAGGCCATGCTCAAACTTAACCCCGCACAAGTGCAAGATGCTTTGTTTGACACCTCGCTTGAAAGCAGCAGTGGGGACGCCGTGCTTTTCAAAGAAGAGGGAGGTGAGCAGCCGGAGCAGTCGGAGCCGGAGCTGCAGGAGCTGGCGCTGGCGTCAATGCTTTGCAATCTGCGCACCGGAGTGTACCCAGATGGCGTGTGGGATAGCTGCGCATCACTCTTGGCACAGCAAACGGGTGAGCGTACCGAAACCGAGAACTGTGAAAGCAGCAGCGAGCAGGAACCTCAACTTCAAGTAGACATGATGTCAGTTGATAGCCCTGTTCAACCCCCCGCGCCAGCAACCTCGGAACACCCTGGGGACCTTGCAGGAGGAAGCTCAGGTCAGCCCGCAGTGCTTGAGCGCGATAAATTTGTGCAATGGCAAGGGCGTGACTCTTTCTGCATGGCTGTGAGGAATTACCTAGAGGACCGCAATGAACCTTCTGATGCCAAGTTGGCAAAGTTCATACCCCAGAACCAAGAATTCTTCACGCTAGAGCCTGATGGCCTGTTGGTGCACTTCGCAGCCAGTCGCCCCAAGAGGGGAGCCCTGATCACACAGTGGGTCACCCCTGAGGCACTGAAGCCCCTGGTGCTACGCATGTGTCACGACGATGGCAGCGCTCAGCACCCATCGACCGCCGCCACGCACGCCAAGGTGTTTGAGAACTTCTACTGGCGCGGCATGGGAGCTGACATTCGCGACTACGTGCGCAGTTGCATAGCGTGCCAACAGACCAAACCTCAGACGACAGCTCAGTACAAGCAAGTGCTCATGCCCCCTCAGCGCATGTGGCAGCGTCTTCACGTAGACTTCACTGAGCCAGGAGTCATATCTCTTGAGGGGCACCGCTACCTACTCGTGATAGTGGAAGCCAGGTCTGGCTATTGCTGGATTTTCCCCACTAAAAAAAGATCCGCTGCTGAGGTAGCTCCCCTGCTTGCGAAGGTGCTGCTTGAATGTGGCACACTGGTGGAGGAGTTGTGCTCGGACGGAGCCAAGGAATTTGTGGGTGCGTTGGTGACTAGCCTCTGCCGGGCCTTTGCTGTTCAGAAGGTAGAGACTAGCGCATACGACCCCCAGTCTAACGGTGTCGCTGAGAACTTGAACGATCGTGTCAAGAGGGCCCTGGCCAGAGTGTGCTCGCACTACCAGAACCGTTGGCACGAACAAGTTGACATCGTACAGTTTGCACTGAGGAACACTCCCAGGGAAGAGACAGGCCTTACGCCTTTCTTCTGTGTCTTCGGTCGCGAGGCCAGATTCCCCCTAGATGCCCTCATCTCTAAGCCAGAGTGCACGACAGATCTGCACATAGAGGTGAAGCGGTTACAAGAGAATCTGAAGCTGGCAGAGTCTGTCATAGGCGAGGCGTTAAGCTCCAGGGCTGAGCGCATCCAAGCTCGTAACGACAAGATTCAACGCACCCTGCATGTAAGTGTAGGCGACTATGTATGGGTCAAAAAGCCGCCCTCTGAAGGACGCGCGAGTGGCCTGGAGGAGCGCTTCACCGGACCCTGGAGGCTGATAGCACCCTACGGTGACTCAGGGCTGTCATTTCAATGTCAACTCAATGGCGCGCGTGTGCGGCTCACTGATGCACACGTGGAAAACATGAAGCCGTATCACCCTAGGCCTGCTAGACTGGTCAGCGACGGAGTACACGCCGCCGTAGACCCAGAGCAGCTGAAGGAACTGGACCTTGATCAGCGGTTACAGAGAATTCTAGACCGCAGGGCTAATGAGGACGGTAGCTGGTCATACAAGTGGCTGGCACGCGACGGTACCTCGTCTGAGTGGATTCATGAGAAGGAGTTTGCAGAGAGTTTCATAGTGCCGTCCTGGGTGCTAGACACTTTTCATGCCCTCTATGAGATCCAACACGAAGGTCACATGCCGTCGTACGCAGAACGCCCTAGCCCACGTGAGGACCGCTCACTACCTAAAGACGAAGCGTTGAAGCGCTACCCTTGTGGCACTCAGGTGGTAAGGCAAATTTCAGGTGCCGATCCCGAGACCACTGAGTACATTTGGGGCCAAGTGCGCGACTTCGTACGATTTAAGTGGCGAGTGCGTTACACGGATGGAATTTGGGAGGACCTGACATCGGCACAGGTACGCTCGGGGAAGTTGCTAGCAGAAGGTGTGCGAGACAGGCTACGCAGGCTGGCGCGTGAACGAGACAAGCCTGACCCTGCTGAGCATGCTGCAGATATTACAGCTGACCCGCCCCCAGGCGTGCGAGTCACGGTGTGCCCCCACGTTCCCACCAACTTTGGGCCACTGTACGTCGGGCAAGTACTGCGCTACAGGTTCCCAACGGGCTGGAGCCGTGGCAAACTGCTAAGGCACATCTCATCGAACCGTGAGCGCGGGGAGCACGTATTTGATGTAGAGTTCCCCAATACGCGCGGAAACAGGCCGATGGCGAGGCGCCTGAAGCTCCGCCAAGAGTACTACCGCGACGATCGCAATGCTGAACCTTCCTCGTGGAACCTGCTATTGGCACAGGAAGTCATAGAGCAGCCTGAAACCCCCCACACTCCCATAGAACCTCAGGTTGCGTTGGGCCAGAATGACCTAGGACCGCGCAAACGCCCGCGTCGCCGTTGAAGCTGTGCTGACCCTGTGCGTTAGCACTGGAGAGCAGTGTCATCGTCACGCACCCGGTGCACGCCAGACCGCCTAGGGTTTGACACGCGCCGCGTAGCCGGCCAATGAGGGACTTGAGAGCGTGTACCGTGGTGGTGATGATGCGACAATGAACACCGATGCTGTCTTCTGCGTTTAACAAGTATCATAAAACGCCGTGCGTCTCATGGGCGCGCCGTGGACGGCGGCCCTTTCAAAGAAGAGGGATGATACAAAGTCCATGTCACAGTGCAGTTCAAGTGCTGTGTACACCTTTGACTGTACTGTACAAGTGTACTTCAGGCCAGTTCACCTGAGGACCGTTCCTAGGAATTTGCTTGGACTGTTCCAGGAACTACTTGCACAGAACAATCTGGGGCAGCATCTCTGTGGCTTGCTTGGGTACTAACTCTTGCTAGCCAGCTGCTGGACAGCAGGGACTCATTGGAGCTGAGCCATCACCGATACACCAGGTGTGTGGTCTTTTCTCCATGCAAGTGGTTAGCCTACATCCTGAGAGTGAGCTCCTGTTTCCCAGAAGGGCTTGGCCTGCTCATGGAGCATCCCCAGAGGCCTTTCCTTTCGGATCATCTGTCCCCAGAGAAACGACTGAGATCAAAATGGGATCAGCGCTGCCAACGTACGTACCACTGTTAGACGTATCATCATAGCTACACTTATTATCTCTGCCCTCAACCGGTAGTGCTCTCAAATGGACTGTCCTGTCCGAGGTTACACGTTGGTACCATGCAGCGTCATGTTCATCGTTCACACTGCATAGCCACAGCTCTACCACAACCGCAAGTTGTGTTTGTGCTTCGCTCTTGAACTTCTGAATCAGCTCTCAAAATTCTCTTCGACGTCGCTAACTTCCATCGCTTCACATTCGTTGGACGAGTCTGAGTCTGGGTCGCGCTCATCCCGGGCGGTGCTCTGCTCTTGCGCCGTGAGAAGCAGCAAGTTCCAGCTCGTCATGGGACACGCCTCAGCCTCAGCGGTCGTTGCGGCAGTCGTGTAGTACTCAGGCCGAAGCTTGACGGTGACCAGCTGTGAAGCCGGCTGGCCATTGTACCACACCCGAAACGTGTACTTGCCGGACCGGGGCAGATACTCTTTCAGCACTCCGCGGCTCCAGCCAGTCACATGCTTCACGCGCACAGTCTGACCTAAGTAGGTCTCGCCAAAATCGGCAGGGATGCCAGGGCACATTTTCTGCACAACTTGGGGATTTGCAGTGGTGACCCCTACATCTTTAGCCTGCTGCTGGGTGGCCTCAGCAAGAGCAATGGCTAACTGCAACTGCCTCTTGGTGAAGTCCTCCCACTCGCCGTCTTCGTAGCGTACGCGCCAGTACGGGGCTAGGTAGCCGACAACGGTCCCCCACACGTACTTGACTCGTTGCTTGAGTGAGTCTCTGTGCTCTCGCGCTTTTTTTGTACCTCTGGGGAAGAGCGCCAGCGCCGCCTCTTTCGTGGCAACGCGCACGTCTCCCTTGGGCACGCGCATCGCGTAGTCTGGCATACCGTTCTCATGCTTGAGCTCATAGAGTGCGTGGAAGGTGTCAAGCGTCCAAGGCATGGCAACCTCGAGCGCCTCGTGCTCCGTCTTCCAGCCACTCGTTGAACCATCGCGCAGGAGCCAGCGGTAGTCCCAGGAACCATTGGGGTTGTACCGGCGGTCCACCAAGCGCTCCATCATCTCGTCAGGCGCCAACATTTTTAAATCGTCGGCATTGAGCAGGGCGTATGGCCGGTCAGTCTCTAGGACTTCGGGCCTCAGGTGAAAGGGCTTCATGTTAGTCACATGCTGGCATGTGCGGCGTATGTGACGCCCCATCATGCGGCATGAAAATGACAACCCTGAACCACCTGCCTGCTCAACAATCACCCAAGGGCCTCCAAACTTCGGGCCCAACTTCTTAGATCGGCCCTTGGCAGGCGCCTGGCGTATCATGACCAGATCGCCGACCTTGACATGCATTGCGCGCTTGACAGCCTCATTGGCTTTGTCAATCCTGCGCACTTTGATGCCATAGGCGTCATCAATCACTTTCTGGGCCAGCTTGAGGTTGTCAATCAAGCGCTCAACCTCTGCGTGCAGGTCACCACCATGGGTTTCGTCAACAAAGGTCTCAAAAGGCAGGGTAGGCTCGCGACCATACACGCAGAAGAAGGGGCTCAAGCCCGTCTCTTCCCTGGGTGTGGCGCGTAGTGCAAACTGCACCGCTTCTAGGCCCTCATGCCAATTCTTCTGTCTTGTTGACCCACGCGGCTAGGACTGCCATAATTCGCTCATTCTGTCTCTCTGCAATGCCATTCGCTTGGGGGTGGTATGCAGCGGTGTCAATTTTCCTGATCTGGAAAATTCTGCACAGGTCATGCACCACCTGGTTCAAGAACTCCTTGCCCTGATCAGACACAAGCTCTTTGAACATGGCCCCCGCTTCTAAAATCACCTTGTACAGCAAGGTGGCAATGGTGAACTTGTCCTTGTTCTTGATTGGCATGAGCCAGCAAAAACCAGAGCGAGCTTCAATCACTGTCAAAATGGCAACATGGCCGTCAGTGGAGGTCATGGACGTCGCAGTGATGTCTGTGTGCGCTCGCTGGAACATGCGAGTTGGCAGCGTCAACATCAGCTGGGCTTTACCAGTGGTAGCTTTCTTGCGCTGCAAGCAAGCGGTACAACTAGTGACGTAGGCGCGCACATCAGTGCTCATCTGAGGCCAGTAAAAGCGCTCAAAGATTCGCAAGTGGGTAGCGCTGACGCCTGCATGCCCGGCCGTGGCGTCATCGTGTCCAAGTCTCAGCACTAGGGCTCTCAGAGCTGTGGGTACCAGCCATTGGCGCAGCACCATCCCGCGTTTGGGGTGACTAGTGGCCAGGTGTACCAACAGTCCATCGTCTTCAATGCAGTACCAATCCTGGTTCATCATCAGGTGTAAGGCCAGCTCACTGTCCTGGGGAAGGATCCCCTCTCTCAGTGTGCGGGCTATGGCCTGGCTGTGGGGGTCTCGCTGCTGGAACTCTACAAAGGCTTCTCTGCTGAGCATCGCTGGAGTGGGGTTAGGTCCTGCAGCAGGTTGCTGGGGGACCAGTCCACGGCTGGGCTCGCTGATTGTGCGTTTGCGGCGTCGTTCCGACACGTCTTCTGCGCGCTGAGGAGGGATGGCGCCCCCACTTATGCGGTGCAGTAGTGCTTGCAGCTACTTTCCGTCTCTTCTCTGCTCTCTCCGTGGCTCTGCTAGAGGTGTGGACGCCCCCATCGGGCGCCGCTGCCTTGTCCATGCATGCATTCGCATACATGTGAAGCGTAGCTGGGCTGAGAGACAGTGCGGTGGTCTCTCCATCCGTCCACGTACAGTCCTCTTCCTCCAGTTCATCTAACATTTCGTTCACTTGCGTAACTGTAAGTGCTGACAGCTTGGCAACTAAACTACCGTCGCTTGCGTCGTTCATCGCCAGCTCGTTGAGGCTGAAGGGGTTGCCCCATTCTGAGCTTACGAGTCTGCCTCTGAAGTTTGCAATACGCACAGCCTGCGGCGGTGCTAGTGGCTCAGACTCATGGTTTACCCTTGCCGCCGCAAACTTCACCCCTGAAGGTGGCGCTGCGAAGCACGGTATGGAGTCTGACCACTGCTCATCTGCATGATCGTATTCTCTCGGCGCGTCTAACTCTCTCTGCATCAGCAGTCTTGAGGGCCCATCAGCGTTTGAGTTGACCAAGCCTGGTCGGTGTTGTACTGTGATGTCATACTCCAGCAACCTCATGGCCCATCGCATCAACTTGCCGTTATGATCTTGCAACGTCAACAGCCAGCGCAGGGCTGCTGCGTCTGTGACCACAGTGATTGGGTTCCCCCATACGTACGGTCGGTAGTGGTTGAGTGAAAGCACAACGGCTAAGCATTCAAGTGCGGTAGCGCCCATCTTGGCGTCTTGTGTGGAGTTGATTTTTGAAAAATAACCCACTACCACTTCCACTTCCTCCCTCCCATTTACTGTGCGTCTGCGGCCTGCCGCGGGGGCAGCTTCTTGGGAACTGCGTGCTTGTACCGGCTTGAATTGCGTCAGTATGCCACTGCAGGCAGTTTGAGAGGCATCGGTGTATAGCACAAACGGCAGTGAGAAGTCCGGGTGTGACACCAACTTTGCTGTGCACATGGCCTGCTTGAGTCCTTCAAAGGCGTCACGCCTTCGTCGGTCCCATTCCATGTTGGCATCAGTTTTAGTCAGCTCCACCAGCGGCGCAGCCAGTTCTGCAAAGTGGTCAACGTATCTTCGGTAGTAGTTGAAGCAACCCAGTACCAAACGCACCAGCTTCAAATCAGCTCTTCCCTTTGCATTCAATGGCGCACTCATGTCAGCCATGGCCTGGACCTTTTCAGGGTCGGGGCGTATGCCTCCAGCGCCCACAATGTGACCAAGAAATTTGATCTCACTTTGGAACCACTGGCACTTGTGTCTAGCCACACTGAGGCCAGCGTTCTGGATTCCTGACAAGACTTTTCGAATGTGAGTCAAGTGCGCTTCCATTGAGTCATCATATATCAGCACATCGTCAACGTACACCATGGCGTAGGCCCCTAGGGCTGAACCTAGTGTGTTGTGCATCAGACGGGTGAACTGCGCCGGCAGGTTCACTAGTCCAAACGGGGCAACTGTATACTGCCACAGCCCGCCATCTGGCGTGCGGAAAGCAGTTTTGGGCTTATCACTTTCTCTCAATGGTATCTGATGGTAGCCGGCGGCCATGTCAATGGATGACACTGACTTGGCGCCTTTCATCTGATGTACCATGTCATCAATGTTGCCCAGACCTCTGCTGTCGCGCTTTGTCACAGCGTTGAGACGGCGGAAGTTGACGCAAAATCTGATCTTGTCCCCCTGTCGCGCATGCACAGGGTTACAGGCCCATGGTCCATTGCTAGGCTCTACCTGCTTTCGCAGTTGCATTGCCTTGACATGTTCCATGATGTACTCTGCTTCTTTTTGCGCCCATCGTCTGGCTTTCTCAGCAATTGGCATTGCATCACCAGTGTCAATCTCAAACTCCATGAGGTTGGTCACTGTAGGGTTTTTGGGGTCCTTGGCAAATACACTCGAGAACTCATTGAAAATGTCCATGAGGTGCTCAGCATACAGTCTGCCATCTGGAGCCTTCATCTCATACAGGTCGCCATCCTTTGGCAACATCTCGCGAAGCTCTTCAGTGGTGCATGGTTCTTGCGACGTGCGCGTGCGCGCGTCGCCGGCGGTGGCGGCCGACGCCTTCGCCGTGGCATCATACATACCTGCACTCTTCTCGTTGTCTATGGCGGCCAGCGCTTGCATTGCTGCCGCGCGAAACGCCACATCAGGGTTGTGCGCAGCGGCTACTCGCAAGAGCTTGCGGCTTCAGCTCAATGATCTCATCTGGCCGTACGGGGCGCGCATCGCCAATGTAGGTGTTCCTAGTCACCAACACTGGTTGATCCGAGAAGTTCACCAATCGGGCCCGGACAGGGTTTTGCGCGCTCACTACATCTAATGACATCGCGGCTTTCACGCCTCTCTCTTGCAACTTCAACATCGTTTGGGACACTGAAGGCTCTATGGTCGCCGTGTAGGGGGTGAGCCCTTGCACCGGCGGGTTAAGTGCAACTTCAACTGTCATCTCTGTGTGCGCGGGGATGAGTATGTCCTCCACCAGGCACACAGCACGATGCGCCGGTGGTGCGCAGGTTTCTGGGCTCGTTTGCACGACACCTGCAACCTTGGCATCGCGCAGCACCGAGCTTGCCGCTCGTACTTTCGTATTGTCTAGCATTCTCAAGGTGGGGCCCTCGGCTCCCAGCGGTTTGTATGTCAGGTCCTTGTAATCAAACAAGGTGCTGTATAAGCCAAAGAAATCACTGCCCACGATGGTGGTGATGGGCAGGTTCACCACATAGAACTTGTGCCGCACCAGCTTATTGCCAAACCGCAGTGTGAGGTACACCACACCCTGTATCTTCACCAGAGTGTGATTGTCTGCTAGCTCAATAACTGAATGGTCGCCCTTCTCTAGGGGGCAAATTCCCCCAGGAGAAAGCTTCCGGGCCTCTTCTTCTGACATCATGCCAGCTTCAGCACCAGGGTCCAGCAAGGCAATAAAGTCTTGCTCTTTGAACCTGCGCTGACGCTGTACTCGTGCTACCATCCGGCCAAAGCATTGTTTGCTCGGGGCGCCGGTTGGTTGCACTACCGTCTCACCAGGTCTAACCAAGGCAGGGTCCACGATTGAGTGTAGTGGCTTCCCAATCTCCTCATTAAGCCTAGCTGCGACCGCGCTGGCACGTGGGTTGCCACGCCCTTGTCTGCGCAGAACTTCATGGGGGTCATTGTCAAACGAGGGCTCATCATTGTCGTCACTGCCTGTAGGGTGGCAGTGTGACGAATCACCGTCACTGACTGTCTGCATGAGCGGTTCTTCTTCATCACTGTCATCTTCAAGTTCAACTGTCTCATCTTCAACTGTCTCATCCTGGTACGCGTCAATGGAGGACCAAGGGCCAGTGTTGAGGCCCTCGGCACTAATCATGTCAGGTGCAATGCGGTGCTGCCAACTGCAGTGGGCAGCAGTAATGGCGGCAACCCTAACCTGCGCACGCGCTTGCTCTTCACGGGTCTCTGCCACATGCACAATGCCTTCCAAATCCGACTGCATCCATTCAGGGCGGGGTGCAGACGGATCATGGTCCAAGCGAACGCTTCGAGAGCACGAGACGCTAGCGGGAAGGTCCAGTATGCCAGAGCCTGCAAGGGCAACTGCTAGGTGAAATGCCATGCGGGGCATGACAAGATTCACTAGCCATAACTTCACGTCTTCGATGGTGGCACTTGTTGGCAGGTCACGTGTAAATGTGAGCAACACAGCCATCTCGCGCAATGACAGCACTCTAGCTTCATGCACAGTACCAGCATCGTTGACTGCATCAGGCACATAGTCAGCAAGGTCCGCCGGCGGGTTGCCAGGGTTCCTCCAAACAGGGCTTGGCATGCAATCAGTGGCAGCATACACGCGTTTGCAACTCTTGGTGCGTGATTTCCAAAAGAAACAACGCTCAGGGCAGCGAAGAACACGGCGGACCGAGACTGGTAATGATGAACGCTGAATAGCATTAAGCAAAGCCCCAAACCGCGGCGCAGCGGCGGTAACCCCCGGTCCTGCCTTGACGGCGAGTATGTAAACTCGGCGCCTGTGGCAGGCAATGCTAAACTCTGAGCCCTTGAGCTTGCTCACGTACAGCAAGTAGCCCGCCTCCAGCAGTATAGCCTCCGCCCGTGCCCAAGCCCTCGAGCTCAGCATGGATACCACGTTCTCAATCAAACAGCAGCGTAGCCCCGCCCTCACGATGAGCTGCGCGGCCTTCTCTGTTACTTCGGCGGCCTCGCCCTCGATGCCCAGTCCATTGGCATAGTCTGTGCACGGGGGGGAGATCGTGGTGAGATCAGGGTCAAGTTCAGGTAAGTTTACGGTCTGGAACGATTGTTTTGTGACCCAATCGGCCACGTAATCGATTCAAAGGTCAATTCAAATCGAAGTGTCCAATTCGTCACCGAGTAAGCTTGTTTTTACGCATAGCGTTTTATTGGAAATGCAGCGCCAGTCGGAGACGGTTCAATTGCCAATTGGACAGGATCGATTGACGCCACAAGCCTCTAGGAGGCGTCCAGCGCCAGCGCGGCGTGTCAGGGGGAGAGTTATTGCCTCGGGCGAGTGATGTGTGCCAATTGGATTAGTCGATTCGGTTAGCGAGGGCAGGAAAGTCGGTAAAGTTGGTGCCAATTGGTGCCAACTAGTTTCGTGTTTCAAATGGGTCAAGCAAATTCAGCCATATTGAACTGCAGCAGGCGAGTGATGCCCTGGTGCCTGTAATACAATAAGCTAGCAGGAAGCCACATGATGCAGCTCTGACTGCACTCGTCAATTGGACTTGCCAATTGACTTATCGAGGCCAACTCATCCGCTGGAAATCTACCGTGACTGCTGCTCGGGAGACGGTTCAATTGCCAATTCTTGATTGAAGGCAGAGGTACAGCGCTAGCGGCGGCGTGCACAAGGGGTGACCTTGTGTAGGTGAGTGGCGCATCCGATTAGGTATCACCGATACGTTTAGCAGGCGAGAAAATTGACAAATCGGCAGCAAATCGGCCTGTAGCTGAACCAATTCAACCGCGCGAGGCGAGCGCTGGACAGCGGTGCTCTTACCTGGCACATGATGATTGGGAACTGCGACGTTAAGCAGCGCCGGGCAGCAGCGCAAGCCAATCGGCTTAATGAGGCTCCGACAGCAAGAAGTACAGCTGTGCGTGGACTGAAACGGTCTGAAACGGTTGAAGTGGCGCGTCACTGACAAATGATCAATTACATGGTCGCATGCACCTTCATGCTTGTACGCAGTGTACCACTAGCGTCTGCAGACCATCTCTGCTCCAGCAGCATCAGCGATCAATGCCTGTACGTCATACCGAAAGTTGTGATGCATGGACACGATGCAGTCCACTTGCTGCAATTCCGGTATACATCACAGCATGTGATCCCCTGTCGGCGCAACCAGCCGTCAACACTTTTTCATGTGATGGCGGTGTCCAACTCATTTTATTGTCGCGGCCATTCTGTTCACGCGTTGCAGATCGTGTCTGAAACACCATGGGGTTCCTGGCAGACAGTATCGGAGCAGTCGTCTGCGAATTCGTTGGTCAACAGGTCATCAGGCGTAAACGGTGGCGGCATCGGCAGCAGCAGCAGCGATGGCTACAGTTGCAGCACCAAACTCGACCCACTTTCAACAGCGCCAACCTCAGGAACTTTGTAACACTTGACGCTAGCGGACACAGAGGAACAAATGGTGCCGGTGCTGCTCAGCGCAAGCGCTGGGCCTTGGTTCAAGTGCGTCATTGTGCCAAGCACACGATTGACACAAAATGATGACTTTAAGCCATTGCATCCAGTGTGTGCGTTGTGCGCAACGTCGTGTGCATGTGCCAGGTTTGCAAATCGGGTGGCCTTCGGCCATGTCGCTCCGCGACACTCTGCGATTGATAGGACCGAAGGTCTTGCTTCCACGTATACAGACACACAAGTGATGCCATGGCTTCTCGCGCCTGAGCGACAACAGCCATGGCTTCTCGCGCCTGAGCGACAACAGCGGCTTCATTGCAACTAGTATGCAAATGCCACAGACCGAAGCAAGTGCATCTTATGTGTCATTGTGCACAGCGCCGTATGTACATGTGCCAAGCGATCGCTTCTTGCGCATGACAGCACAATTTGATGAATTGCTTTGTTACATCAAGTGCGCATCTGACATAGTACGACAAATATGTGCACCTACACTTTTGGCTGCACTTTCAGCAATGTTGCATCTTACATGACGTGACGGCGCTTGTGAAGGCAATGCGTGGCTGTGTATGCATTGCAAGGCAGATGGCGCACTTATCATCTTGGCATCGGCAAAGCCGCCGCGTTGGACACTTCATCTGCTGCCAGCTCCTGCACACTCTGGCAGCAGCTCAAATCGCCGGTGGCAGCATGACCTAGCGCATTTGCACCTCGCTGCGTTGCCACCAGTAGCTCCTGCAGCACATGCTGCCATGCTGCCTCCTATAACATACATATGCTTGGCAGAGGCGTTTGCGTGATCTGTGACAAGTTATGCGATGGTACGCATTGACAAAAACAGGACACAACTCAAGAAAAGGTCATCATATAAGTCAGCCATTTTTTTTATCAAGTCGAACACAATGCAGGCACGGACGCCATTGGCCTGAGGCTGATGCAACCTAGGCCACTGATCAGAGGTTGAAAGCTTTGCCCGCAGATCGCTCTCGTGACATAACATTGCGGCGGCAAGTGTTGTCAGTAAAAGGAAGTGCGGCCATAATACGTCTCAAGCAATTGCGCAACGCAAGGTGCTGCTCGTAGCTTGACGAACGCTCTTGGTGCGGCGCTGCAGGCAGGGACTGCGCTGTGTGATCAGGGCAGCAGCACCATTTCTTACCTGCGGGAACGCAAATGTTCTTGGCAAGACATGTCACGAGTGGTGCACCAGCAGCATCGCGAGTGACGCTGTAAGCTGACACCCATGCTGCTTTCTTGTGGTCTGCGGGCAAGCAAATCGTCAATACTCTGCCTGGCGTGAGGCGGGCTTTCTGAGGTTCAGCCGAATTGGCTGAAGGAGGGAGCCGTTACTGATGTCAACAGACGCACAGGCTCCTGCAACTTAGACGGCCGCCGCTACTTGATAGTTCTGCAGAGCTTCAGCCTCGCTGAACGCACTCAACCACACATCCGTCGATGTCGTGTTCTCCACCCAGATTCTATGATTTGCAAAGAGAGACTTCTTCTTCACGTCATGAGGCCTTACACCGCCATAGCCTGGGGGCTCGAGGGGAGGCTCTCAAACTTGTAGCGCTCGTTGCTCTCGTCCATACTCACTCCCGCAGATGTTCCGCTCAAGCTATGCGCTGCGCAAGCAGCAGCGGTTCAGCATCTTGGCCCAGCCTGTTCTGGAACAAAAGGGAGTAATTGCGCCGCAATTTGCGCGTCCCCCCCCACTCAGTGCCCTCAATCGGGGGGTGCCCCTGCCATGTCACCGACCATCAGTAGTTCCACCAAACCCCAGCTACGTAAAAAAAGCCAAGTGAGGATGGCGAATGGCTCACGAGGGCTCTGATCGGCTACTCTTGCCACGATGGCCCCACCACCAGCGACGGCAACGCGCATGGCAGCCCATACGCTTTTGCGATGATGAGAGTGAGTGCCCTCAAATTAGTACTTAACGGCAGACTAAGGACAGCAGGGATGATATCGATGTCTGTAGGATGTTCGAAGGATACTGAAACCGATGAACACGGGTCATAATTCTCATTGTCATTGCTTTTGATCATTACTTGACAGACTCAAGTACCTGATGGTCCATCCCGGACCTGAAGTCACCAGGTTTGCAGTATACCAGCAGCTGACACCCATTCTACAAGCAAGATGAATTGGTGCTTGCCGATAGCAACTGTGGTGGCATTGACGTACTGATTCATAATCATTTGCACTGCCCTTATCTGGTTTGCATCTGCTTCTCAGGAGCTCCCACAGCGAGGTGCAAAGGTGTGGGCAGCCATGAGTGACGCGCACAAGGCAACCAGGGAGCTTTCTGACAAGAAGCAAACGCCGTGCTTCCAAGTTGTCGATGCAAAGCTTTTTGATTTCAGGTTGGCGGAAAGCTCAAGTCCTGAGGCAAGTCAGCCAAATTTGTTCGCATGGTTCAGCCTGCACAGCATCGTAGAAGGGTTTTGAACGCACACCGATGAAGCACCTCAATCTCGGTGTAGTTACACTTGTGTATGCTTTAAAAACTACCAACCCACCAAGTATACAGGGGTGTACATGGTAGGGAAAGATTGATTATGCTAGTGCAATTGTGCTCATGAGCAAGCCATGCGTTTTGAAGCCTGCACGCTCAATGTTGCCACACAGGTCTCAATGGCTTCATTGTTACTGGAGCGGGTTTTGCCGCCACTGATGGGAATGGTAGTGTCGAATTGTCTACGGTATTTTCACATTCACCTTGAGCTCCAACAGATGTCATTCAGACAAGTGTCACTGAGCACCAACGCCGCCACCAAAGACTAGAGACTCATTTGTAGTAACGTCTTTCTGTGTGTGCGATATTGACTTGCAGCTTCAACAGGGTACTGCCAGCACGCATCAGCTTCCCACCTCTGGCGGCGGACCTGAGCAAGGTGGCAGACTTTCTATATTCATGCTTGCCGAAGGCGACACAGCTTGTGAGATCTGCAGGCGCCACTTTGGGGATGGCAATCTTTGGAAGCATATGTGCACTATACCTGATGGACGTAAGCTCGACAATGATCGTGCTACGCGCCTTCCTATCGGTCAGTAGCTGGCCATCAACTTGACTCCGGACTACGATCCACTCGATGTTCCAGCATCATTACTCACCCCTGCACCCTAAGCACGGAAAGTATTTCGTGCAGTTTTGTCATTTGTGTTATCTGGTAGCATGGCAAGGGACGTAAAAGTGGTAGCTGGAGGTTCGCCAGATTACTGGACACATTTGTAGTTTCGGATGATGGGCAATACTCGGGCAAGATGATGTAGACTCCCTTCAAAGGGTTGTGAGCAGTGTTGAACATGTACAGGTTCTGTTAGGGTATAGCATCCATTGCTAGACTCCCTTCAAAGGGTTGTGAGCAGTGTTGAACATGTACAGGTTCTGTTAGGATATAGCATCCATTGCTACTCAGCAGGTGAAGTTGCAGTTGTGCGTGCGCGTGTCACATGCAAGTGTAGCAAAGTCAGCTGTTGTTTGCTGCTGATGTCAGCGTGAGCTACTATGCTCAGCTACTGAGCAGGACGAGATCGAGAAAGATAATAATCACTTCCTTTGCATCCAACGATTGGGTGTGTGTTTTGGTGCTCTGCTGCTGTAATGTCCAGGCTTGGGCTTGCTCTGCTTTTGTACGGTGATTTAGGAGCAGTCGATGTTTTGTTTATCCCTTGACAGAAGGGCATTGTCGCGTCCCGTGCAGGTAGCAACGGATATGATACGGCAATTAAGCTCATACACCTGCTTTCAAAGATGTGCACACGAGCAATACTATTTTGCGCGTCATACGATAGCACATTATCGTTCATTAGGACTGGTCAATGTGCAGCATGCTGAGGTCATCTGCCTGCCTGTAGATGAGTGCTAATTATCAGTTCGCATGACCACACCACAGGTGGGTGTCGCAATCAGTGTTGCCTCGCCATTTGTTTGCCTGATGATGTTTTTCTGTACGTGCATCGCCATATACATGTGCCAAGTCTGTTACCAAGTGTGCACTGTCAATGTGTAGGATGCGATTGCTTCTTGCTTATGACAGCACTGGAAGCCTTGAGTGCGTTGCTGACAACATGCGTCATTGATGCAGTTGACACGTGTTGAAGCTGTTGCATGCATTGGTGCAGTTTAAGCGTTAGATGCATGTGCCACCATTTAAGCCGTTGCGAGAGTATGCACAGAATAAACAAAAGATGCCACAGCTTCCGGGCGCCTAAGCGAAGAGACAATTGCTTCATTGCTTCACGTACGCGATTGACACAAGTGCCACTAAGTGAAGCAAGTGCATATATGTTTTATTCATGGTACTCATTGCCGTGTGCATGTGCCAGCTTGCAAATCGGGGGCCGAAGGCCACGTTGCTCCGCGACACTCTGCGAGTTATAGGACCGAAGGTCCTGCAACTGCACACTCAAGTCTACACATTGATGCTATTGCTTCTCAGTGCCTAAGCCCAGTCACCATGCTTCAACTGATTGAAGGACACAAGTGACGCAATTGCCGCAATCTGAAGCCAGATCATCTATTGCGCCATTGTGCGCAGCGCAGTATGCGCGTGGTAAGTTTGCAATACGTGTACCAATTCACTCAATCGTATACATACATGGCACACAATTGTTGCGAAGGCTATTTTTATATGAATCGTCGGATCAGCCCCGACAGGCTACTGATAGAAGCCAGGCATAAATGTACGAGGTGCCGCCTCACTCAGGGCGGCGTCGCACACAGAAGCGCCGACACAGGGTTGTCATCCCTCCCTGCCATCAGTGCACCGCGTACATATGCAAATATACGCTCAGCAAGCTCACGCGCCAGCGATGAACTCAGCTCCACAGTACACCTAATGTAAGATGATGCCGGCCCTACACTTGATGGCAGCATCTCCGCCCCCCACCACACACAGCTGTGTGCGCCGCCAGCTCACACAGAAACGCGTGTGCCTCGCACCCCAGCCGCCCGAAGGTCTCCTGTACGAAAGGCACAAACACCCACCGCGACTCGTCGAGCGTGCCGCGGTTATGCCGCGGTTATGCTTGTGCTTGGCCCTCTCCACCTCCGCCGCCGCGAAGCCATCCTTGGACGCCGAGCTGATCCTAACCGGGCTCACGTAGTGATCCGCAGTGGGCACGCGTACGGAGGTGTCGAGCACTACTATCTTGTACCGGTACTGCTTGCTGCGCGCCAACATCATACTACCCGGCTGGACCACCGTGTCCGCGCGGCGATCCGGCACCTTGAACATGGAGGGGTCTTCGTGGTGACCCAGGGCACATGGCACTCACGAAATAAACGCTGCAGGCAGCGCTTCTGCGTTTGGTGAGTGGCATGATACCCGCGCAGCGCCTGCGCATGGCATCCAACCGCGTGGGCGCAGGTAGGCCCCCTGCATGCGACACTGCCGCACCGACGGTATGGGCAGGTGTCGCCACTCAAGCGCCACGCGTCCACACACACCGCCAGCAAAACCATTGTCACAGCTGCCCGCGTAGTGATTGAGGACGGTCCTGGTGGCACAGTCAGCCACGAAAGGGCTCCCGTGCCCCGTTGGCTGCGCAGCTGAGCGAGTATGACTTTACCGGCTACTCCCTCCTGGTACAGATCACTGTGCAGCTGCCGCTCCTGCTGTTGCGCAAGCAGCCGCGTGAGCTCGTGTTTGCACCTTAACTGGGCGCTTGGCATCCTTTACCCCACTGCTACTGGCGGCGCTAGCTGCTGCCGCTCCCCATACCTCGCCAGCCGTGCTCTCCAGGTCCATGTCGTCGCTGTCGCCGAGCTGCAGACCGACACTAACAGGATGAGCGGGTGCTAGTGTAACAGCGGTAGCGACAAGGACGCGTAGCGCTTCTGTGGCTGATGTCGAGTCACCTTTCGCCCAGTCAAGTAGGGCGGGTGGAAGTACGCGCTGCAGCGGCGAAGTGACGGGGGCCAGCGGGTCAGCGATAGGGCTGGCAGCGCCAGCAGGCTGCTGAGCGCTGGCAGTCGACACCATGCCATGCTGTCCCTATTGATGTGCGGCCAGCTGCTCCTGATCAGAGGCGGCGTCAGGCAGCAAAAGTATTGAAATATTACTAAAAGAACTAAAAAGGGCGACGAGAGAGGCCAGTTGTTTGTTTGGACAACATGAAGGATCTGCTCCTCAACATGCATGCACCCTCTGCTTCAATCCCCAGCCTGGTGCTTTGTAGAGTGCTCATGTAAATTAAATGTACAATCTGCGCACATTGAGCCATTGCGACTATTGTCGCAATCGCCGCAACTTGATTCGTAAAGAATCCACAGTTTGATTCTACACCTTTGACCACATTATATATTGTGTGCGCCCAGGTGGTCAATGCAACGCATTTCGACCTGTACGACTCGTACAGGTCGAAATGCGTTGCATTGACTCGTACAGGTCGAAATGCGTTGCATTGACCACCTGGGCGCACAATTGTGCTTGACAATTGCATCAGTTAAAACTCTAAATAATGCTCTGGCCCACATTCCAGTATTGCAAGCTTGACGCTGCCAATGCGCACAGAACGCAGGCTGAGTGCAGTGACAATCCCTCACCTTGGTCAGCAGTGACATTTTGCTGTCACCTGAGTCGAAGTCAGTGACCACTTGTTGAGAGTGGCATTACTGAACAGCATGCGAGCGATGCACCAATAGCCAGAGGCACGTCGCAATGTGCACCACTCGTGTAGTGCAATAGTGCTTGCAGGCGAGTCATCGCTTGCCTTGTTACCAGTGTTTGTACTTGTATAGTTGTAACCAGTGTTTGTACCTGTAATATCGAAAGCCATTGAGTATGGACTGCACCCGGCATTTTACAGGGAATCGGTGATCCATGCAGAGACAGAATTCCGCCCACCTTGGGTGCAGACTGTTTTCCGTCTCTTCCCTTCTCCACATTGTTTCCGCGCTTTAGACGCTATTGTTCTGCTGAGCACACTGTCCAAGCATGCTTTCTGCTACACATCGGTGGACCAGCGCCATACCGTGTCGGAAGACATGAATCCTCCATCACGGAGTCGCTGGCCTCACAGAACACAAGTAAGGAGGGCAGCTTACCGTCAAGTTCTCATTCGCGTCTAGTAGAAAGATTGACATCGCGCAAATCACCGTGCAGAGGAATCTGAGCTTGAGCCATGACAGCAACAAGTCACACACACGTGCTTGTGCGTAGGAAAGGAAGTGATATTACAAAGCACAGCAAGCCTGGACATTCCAGCTCAGGATTGCTGACTCAGCCATGCAAAAGATCTGGAACTAATCTCGAACAGATGTCGAACAAAACTGGGACGTCAAGTGCACAACTTGAAGTGCAACCTGACTGCTACAAAACAGTGCTCATTTCAACACCCTCCCCCAGTCAAGACTCCCCCATGAGCTTGACTGTCAAAACTGAAATGACAACCGTGACAGAGCCTGGTGCCTTACTCTGCGCTGCCACTAAACAACAACTGCAATCATGCGCTGCCCATAAGCGCTGTCGTGTGAAAGTGGTGCTGAACTGCACCTAGCACTTTGGTCAGCACATCTGCATGCTGTTCCTGTGTGCGCACTGCCTCTACTGATACTAGTCTGTTGTGCACTTGCTCGCGAACATAATGGTATTTTACATCAATATGCTTAGTGCGCTGCGAGGCACCTGCGTCCGCAGCTAAATGGATAGCAGCTGCATTGTCCTCCATAATACGCACCACCCCCTGCTCCGCGCCAAGAAACTCCAGCAGCTGTGCCAACGGCCGCACCTCCTTGCTAGCCTCGCAAAGCGCCACGTACTCCGCCTCCGTTGAAGAAAGCGTGACGCAAGGCTGCAGCTTTGACCGCCAAACTACCGCCGCTCCGCAGAGCAGAAAGGCATAGCCGGTCTGGCTGCGCCGCGTTGAGGCGTCGCTGGCGAACGACGCGTCCGCATATCCGACCAGCTGCAGCTGCGCTCCCTCCTGCCGCCTGTAAGTGATACCTATGGGGTGGCCCATTAGGTAATGCAGCACGCGCTTGGCTGCCTCCATGTGGCACCTCTTGGGCTGCGCCATGTGCCGCTGTAGCTGCGACACCGTAAAGCAGATGTCCGGCCGCGTGCAAGTGGCTATCCACTGCAGCCCGCCAACCATGCTCTGGTACTCTGCTACCTGAGCTCCCTCCAGCTGCGCTGACTCCTCTGCTGCAATAGCCGTTGTCGCCGCTGGGGTGTGTGCCGGATGCGCGCCAAGCTGATGGTGACGCTCCAGCAGCGTGTTGATGTAGTCTGGTTGCGAGAGCGTGATGCTGCCGTCGTCGTGGCGCATGAAATTGATGCCGAGGAACCGTGTGGGAAATCCCAGATCCTTGATGGCGAACTCGCTGGCGATGAGGTCAACGGTCGCCTGCAACACGCCGCTGTCCGTGCTGCCTGTTGTGAACACGTCGTCCACGTAGATGACAACGATGACTCCATTGCTGCAGTTGCGCAGCACGCATGCGTCCGCCGGTGACTGAACGAAGCCGTGCTCCAGTAGGAAGTCGATCAGCTTCCTGTGCCAAAGCGCTGGGCTCTGGTGCAGGCCGTAAAGTCCCTTGTGCAGCTGCATCACAAGAGGCTCGCCGTCTGCTCCGCGCTGCACGTAGCCCTCCGGCTGCCGCACATATGTAGGCTTGTCGATGTCGGCTTGGACGAATGCGTTCATGACGTCGCAGATGTGTAGCTGCCAGCCGTGATGAGCAGCTAACGCCACAACAGACCGTAGTGACTTGATGTCTGCGGTGGGCGCGTAGACGTCGTCGAAGTCAATGCCGGGTCGCTGCTGATCGCCCCGCACTACTAACCGCGCCTTGTGACGAACAACTTCGCCTTGCTCGCCGAACTTGGTCTTGAAGACCCAAGTGCAGCCAAGCACTTTGGCGCCCTCCTCGACCTCACTGCGCGGAATGAGGCTCCAAGTGCCCCTGCCCTGCAGCTCCACAATCTCGCGATCGCACGCCGCCCGCCACTTGCCGCCATCAGTGCCTGAGACAGCCTCCCTGTACGACCTGGGATCTGCTGGCACCTGCTCCGCTGAGGCAGCAAACCTCACGGCAGGGTAAGCCGAGTAACCGCGCCCGCTGCGCGTACGCGACGCCTCAGGTGCTAATCGGGCGCCCTCCCCGTGCTCTGCTGCGTCTTCGTCTGCTGCCGCGTCTGGTACATCTGCTGCCGCGGCTGGTACATCTGCCGCGTCTGGTACATCTGCTGCCGCGTCTGCTGCATCTGCTGCGTGTCCGCCAGTAGATTGAGGCTGCTGCTGTTCTCCCTCCCCCACTGATGGCGCGTCTCTCGCCGCAGGCGACTCTCCGGGCGTTTCTATGAAGGTGACATTCCTGCTGACCACTACTTGCCGGGTGCGCTCGTTGTAGATGAGGTAACCGCCACGAACAGACTCTGACCAGCCGACCAGCCGCCCACGTCAGCCTTTGTTGGTCGTTTTGCCCTGTTCGCCCTCCGCGCACACGTACGCATAGGAGCCGAACACCCGTATGTGCTCCAGGTTCGCCACCTTGCCTGTCCATGCCTCGTAAAGTGTCTGCCCCACTAAGGCTGCATGAGGGCTCCTGTTGATGAGATAAACTGCCGCCTGCACTGCATGCTCCCATAGAAATGGTGGAAGAGAAGCATGCTGCAGCATGCAGCGGGCTTTGCTGTTGATGGTTCGCCAAGCCCGCTCCGCAATGCCGTTGGACTCCGGAGTGTAAGGCGAAGAGTAGCTGAGCAAGTACCCCGCCGAGCGCGCGTGCTCCTGAAGATCTGCACTACCGAACTCCTTTGCGCAGTCCATGTGCAATTCGTGCATATGCACCGCTGCAGGCGCCAGCACCTCCCCGTGCAGCCGCTCCACGTCTGCCACCTGGTCACCCTTGTGCCTGTGACAGTAAACTACATGGTAGCGAGACACCTCGTCGACAAACACCCGAGCGTAGAGGCTCCTATTGCGGCTCTCCACCTCGTAGGGCCCGGCCGAGTCCGAGTGCCATATTTCTCCTTTGGCAGTGGCACCCTGTGTGGCCTGAGGGGGGTGCGGCTGGTGAGCTGCCTTGCCCAAATGGCAGGACTCACATGGCTCCAGCTCTCCAACTGGAAGTTGAACTCCGGTCCCCTCCGTGTCTGCAAGCCTCCGCATGTCCGCCAGGTTGAGGTGCGCCAGCCGCTGATGCCATCGTTGCAATGAGACCTTCGCTGCGTAAGCGGCTGCGCCCTCCTTAGTGCCACCAGCCCGCTGTGCGCCTTTGCTGTTCAGACGCACCCTGAAGCGGTACAGGCCTCCGTATGGCTCCAAACGCACCTCCTCGCGAGGTTCTCCCGGCAGAATTAACCTCGAGCGGTGTTTGCTGAGAATTACACTGCCACCATGCTTGGTCAGCAGTGAGGCACTGAGCAGTAGCTGGCCGGACCCGGGAACAACCACCGCCTCCCGCACCAGCAGCTGCTCCTCGCGCCCATGCTTGACTGGCACCTTGACGTGCAAGTCGGCTACGCCCACCGAAACCGTGACCTCCCCAGAAGTTGAGGCATGAGCAGTCTCCACCGGGATACGGTCGGGCCGCCATGCTGAAACTACTGAGCTCAAGTCGACCCCAAGCTGTAAAGGGTCAATGATGTGCCGGTTTGCTCCACTGTCGACGTAAATGTAGACATCGCCAGATGCCTGCTGCAGCTGAGGCACCAATGCTACTGAAGCAGTGCCCTCACTGTGCGATTTGCCGACCCGAGCGATGCAAGCCCGTGTAGCATCCTCGCCGCCTGCCTCTTGCTGACGATGCTGCTTCGTCAGTGACTTCTTTGCCGCAATTGAACCTGGCGCCGGCTTCTTGCCGGCCTTTTTCTGTCTGCACTCGTAGGCCCAATGACCTACGCGCCCGCACCAATGACACGCGCCCTTGATCTGAGGCACGCTCCTGTCCAGGCCCTTGCCTGGAACTTGTGCTGCAAAGGCTGCCGCGCCCTTGCCGGTCCTCGCAGCTGCGACCTCCGCGTCGTAGTGCGCCTTGAGCTGCCGCTCCGCCTCATCCAAGTCCATGCGTGGCATGCACCGGAGATTAGTAGCTACCACCCGGTAACCTTCCGTGTTGGGGAGACCCCGCAACAAAAGCAACAGCAGCTCGCCATCAGCCATCGCTATGCCCAGCGTGGCCAACCTGGACCGCAGGTAGCGCGCATGACCGAAATACTCCGCCACTGTGCGCTCCCCCATCTCCAGGGAGTGCAGCTGGTCCGATATTGCCATGGCCGTACTGACGCTCCTCGGCTCGAACCTTCGCTGCAATGCCCTGAAGGACTCCCTTCCGTGCCTGATGTTCCCGTCGCGTAACAGAATGTAGTGCATGTCGGTCGCCTTGCGGGACACGCAAGCAACCAATGCCGAGTAGATCCTGACGTCCAGCTCGTCGTAGACGCGCTGATTGCTGACCCTCAGCCCCATGTCGAACTGCTCCCCCCATTGTACCATGCATGCTGGGACTTCTTCGCAGAGCAGTGCCGACTCGAACGCGTTGGCGAACATAGGCCAATCCTCCTCTTTGCCGTCGAATAGCTCCAGCTTCAGCTTGAGCTTAAGGCTCATAACCGTAGAAAGATTGACATCGCGCAAATCACCGTGCAGAGGAATCTGAGCTTGAGCCATGACAGCAACAAGTCACACACACGTGCTTGTGCGTAGGAAAGGAAGTGATATTACAAAGCACAGCAAGCCTGGACATTCCAGCTCAGGATTGCTGACTCAGCCATGCAAAAGATCTGGAACTAATCTCGAACAGATGTCGAACAAAACTGGGACGTCAAGTGCACAACTTCAAGTGCAACCTGACTGCTACAAAACAGTGCTCATTTCAACACGTCTGAAGTCGGCATCGAAGCTCACTGTGAGGTAGCCCTAAATTTTACCATCCCCAACATTCAAAGAGGACTGGGTTCATGGAGGTTACACGCTTCACAGGCACGGTGCCTTGCACTGCCATGTTTGCGATATGAGCTGAAGGCCGACTGGAAATGAGTTGCTGTGTCTGACGTCAACGCCGTCATTGTACACAACAGTCTCATGTTTGTACCGTCAAAGACAACCGCACTGTTCCATAACCAGTGAGCCTATAGCTGGTATGCGCGCTCCCACACACATTTCAAACTCTCCAACTTTGTGCGACCCTCAGGCATCGCAGCCTTACAGGCGCTGTGCTTCATGGCGCGGCAATGTCAGTACACGGTTCCTGAGTGGCCATCACTGCAGCCATGTGATCCCGGTAACCCGTAGGCACGAATTGTAGCAGTTGATTCGATTGTGGCGTGCCTAGCAATATACACCATTCACACAACTGATTACGTTGTGTCTCTCGTGTTCTATGTGCCGAGCAATGTTATGAATGCATATATTCTGTTGAATCAAACGCCATCATGCGCCAAAATGTATCCACGCATGCAGTGTGCAGTGAAACAAGAAAAGATAATCAAACATCAATCTATTCCATTGACAAAGTGTGCCTGTGAGAATTGCTTATGCACGTATGCAGCGATAAATGGCATTGCATATGTTTTAATGTGTATCTGGTCAAATGTGGCTGTTGCGCACCTTGATGCTTGTGAACACTTGCATAACAAATGGCAATTCACAGCAGCAATTGTGTCAAGGGTGTTGATGGTGTGCTAGCAGCATGCTTGTGCACTGCTTGGAGTGAACTTCGGTCATGTCGCCGGGTGGGCTTCGCCCCCGTCACCTTCGGTGACCCCTTCGACGACTGTAAATTGAAACCATCTATTCTATGGCATACATGTGCTCTCAGGTGCCAGTCCATTGACTCAAGTACCAGTGATGTGTGTAGACCCTCACAAGCACCAAGAATCACTTGTTTCCATAGACACACACGCTTACGGGCATGCACCCTTGTCGGGATGTGTCCGAGAATTTGTACACTGCTCAACATGTGAGTCGTGTTGTTGTGCTTGTCGTTACTTGTGTCTGTGGCTGCCATATGTGCCACGTGCCAAAGCGTTCGTTTCTCTTGTGTCAAGACGGCGCTTGTGCCCATCAGTGGCTAATGAAGCCTGTATTCTGTTGAATCAAGCGCCATCACGTGCCAACATGCATCCATGGACTCAATGTGGCTGTGCGTACATGCCTCAAGTGCAAATGACGATTCAAGAGAATCATGCTTCATTTGACACGAGGCATTTGAGTGAATTCGAAGTATTCAACCAGATTCGAGTGATTCAATATGTTCAAGGAGCACATCCAGCCAAGCGTGCATGCTAGCTGCTCATGATACACTCACCGAATAACACCGCATGCTTGTGCGCCTCTTGCTTCAATAGAACCTCTGGATTCTGTTTGAGATCCACCCCTCCCTAAATGCGATGGTCGCATGCTCGGCCTCCGTTGGGTATGTAACACCCATGGCACCTGCTCCTCCCAGCTCCCGTATCCTGCTCCTGCTCCAAAACACGGTGGGTCCTCCTTCGCTCCTCGTCCAACAGCCTGCAGCAGCCTACCCGGGTCTTCCCTGAAGGAAGTGGCTGTCGGAATAGTGGCATGGCTATGGCTGCAAGGTCGGTGGCGGGGTGATGCGTTGGCGACGCGGTCGCCCAGGATGTGTAAGCGCATTAATACTTTTATTATAATGAGCTTTAGGAGCACAACACCATGTGTGTGTCTCGGCAAGCATCGGATGTGTTTCATGGTGGCTCACATGGCGCCATAATGCTGCTGACACTCTACAATGCCACTGGCCATGAAGAAGACCCCTAGCCCCCCCCTGGGTCTTCTACTGCTGCACCACTGACAATACCCTCAGCCTCTCCTGCCATTGTCATCATAGTGTCCTCCACTCGTGCTGCCAGAAACTGTCTCACTCTGGCGGAGATCGCCATCTGCAGCGCTGTCGACAAGCTAGCGCGAATGAAGGATTTACCTCTAGCCTCTAAGGCCTCATACGACACCCCTCCTTCCTCGCCTGTAAAATAACGGGCTGCGTACGCGTTCGCCATTTGCTTCACAACACCTACTGCATTAATACGAGAATATGAGTAAGAGAAGAGAATACTTGCGAAAACAACACTTAGGCAGGTGCAAAAAGGGCAGTCCGGATTGCACCTACTTGGTTTGCCTCTTTTGTTTGCACTTGGCACACGCACACGGCGTTGCACACAATAAAACCCTTCATGCAACGGCTTCAACATGTGGCATTGGCAGCACTTGTGTACTTGACACAATGAAGCAATTGAGTGCGCTTAGGCACTGAGAAGCTACGGCATCGTTTGTTTGTACACCTGGCACATGCACACGGCGCTGCGCACAATGGACACACTAGATGCGATGGCTTCAACTGTATCACGTTGTGTCAGTTGTCTAACTGATGCGCTGAAGCTTGTGCGCACTGTGTCCTTGACGCAATGAAGCAAAGTTGGCACTTGAATACAGGGCTTTCACTGAACTCACGCATGCAACTGCTTCGAGCCCCGCAATGTGTCAAGTGTGTCCTTGCCGCACTGAAGCAACGCACTCAAGGCTACAGTGCGTTTATGCGCAAGAAGCAAACGCAGCAAGTGCAAAGTAGAAGGCCCTCTCGAGCATTGTGTACAAGGGGCATAATGCAACACTGATTGCGAAAGCCACCTGTTGTGTGGGCTGCTGAAGCAATACTCATGCACACATCTACAGGCACATGGCACACAACAGGCTGCGGGTTCACCATAAGTGTAGTGATTTATCCTTTTTACACCATATGACTAGTAATTACCCTCCCCCGAACACAGACTCCAGCCAGTGAGCCCCGTCTGCAAATGGGCACCCCACCCTGAGCAAGCGGTCGTGCAGTGTCGAAACAGGCACAGTTCTTTAGCGGGTTCACGTACGGCATGCATACCCCAGATATTCTAGAACATACATTGTGTTCTACGCCAGTGCGTATTGTTTCAGAGCACTTCAGGTGTTCTGTTCCAAAGCACTAGGTGTTCTATGTTCTGGAACATGTTGATTTTAGCAACTGTATCATATATGCACTTCCTTCATCCTCTCCTATGCACAAGCACGTGTGTGTGTGACTTGTTGCTGTCATGGCACAACCACAGATTCCTCTGCACAATGATCTGCGTGACGTCACCATTTCATCCAGTCAGCATCCGGCCAGCGCCAACCCACCGCACCCGCACCCGCACCCGTGCTCGCCGTACTTTCCCCTGTGCCAACACATAATGTCACTCGATGAGAGGCACCAGTTCAAACTGGTTGTCCACCTCCCACGCGTTGTCCTTGCCAATGGTTATCCGCAGGTAGAAGTGCAGCCGCAAGTGATAGGCCCACCCCTGTTCGCCCTCTGCAAGCTCGTATCCGGCTCCCTCGCGCACCAGTGCACCGTGAAACAGGAGGATATCACCCGCATTAAATTGTATCTTCATCATGCCGTTCGCTCTCACTTCTTGAGCATCATGACTGTTGGGCCACAGGTGAAACGCCCCGCCGTCTTGAAGGCTGATGATAATGCCTACCGGACACCCGTCGGTGGTCTGCTGGGCGTCCAGGATCCTGCGAAGATGGAGCGTGCGTGTGCATCGGCCTCCTATGATTGCCGACGTTGTGAAAGTGCTGTGTACTGCAGCGTCTCCATCAATGCGCTCAGGAAGTGGCAGCAGCATTGACAAGCATGCATCCGGCATCTGTGTGAGCGTCTGCACAACATGACACCGCGAGACAAACGAGTGGCATGCTGCTGGCATCAAGTACACATCGTTGTTGCTGCAGTTACTCACCGGACATCATGAGTGGCAGGAGCGTGATGCAGTTGCAACCGCTCACGCTGCTGGCAAACACAACACACATTGCTTTGCTTGCATGCTGCTGGCAACCATGACAGTACGGTGCATGCATGCATGGCTGCATGGCATAATCACATGCTGACACTGTATATCATGCAACACTCACTGATTCAGGACCCAATCGCGGTGGGGGCCCTGACCCAGCGCATCGGCCTTCTCCGTCTTCCGTGAAAGCAAGAATGAGGGCTTGTGGACCGCCCTGTCGCGGTTTCCGAACAGGACGTCGTTGTTGTAGGGTGATAGCTTGTTCATGACGACATTCTTGGCGCCCAAGTAGCGGCCTTTCACCATCTCAAAGAGCTTCATGTGGTAGCGGCAATTGAGGACGTTGTTGCGAAGGACACTCCACTTGGTGGTCACCTCCTTCTCGGTCAACTCAGGCAGGGTCTTGAGCAGCTCCTCAACGATGCTGCTGAGACAGTCATCACCTTCAGACCGCCTGACGACCGTGTAGCCTGGCACGGCAAGCAGCTTTGTGAGGTTGGCCTCGAGCTGAGCCTTTGCAACCCTGGCATCTGCCATGCGCATGGCCTCAAGCGCACCCTGCTTTACTGTTGAGGGGGTGATGGAGGCAGCAGCAACAGACTGTGCTATGGCGGCGACGCGCGGGACCTGCTTGGCAACTGCAAGCTCAGCGCGCTTCCTTCTTCCTTCTGCTACATGATCAGGGTTCAACCTCTGCCTCCTCTTGCGCTGCTTGGCGAGAAAAGTCTTGCGCTCTGCCGAGGTCATCGACTGCAGCTGCTGCTCTGCCTCGCCTGCACCAGCAGCAGCACCAGCAGCAACAGCTGTTTCGAGCCCTTGCTGCATCCATAGCGACATATGCAACAGGTCCTCGCTGTTGCTGCTGCTGGCCAGCGGCTACTGTTTCAGTCGACCCGGTCTACTCTTTTGCTGAGTGTGGGCTGGTGTTGCTAAAATGTAGCTAATGTAGCAAGCAGCTGCAGCTGTTGCTAGCTGAACTGCTGCAGTCGATCCACATACTGGTGTAGCAAGCAAGCAGCTGCTGTTGCTGGCAGCTGGGCTGTTGTCGATCCGTGCTGCTCTTGTTACTTGTGTCAAGCAGCTGCTGCTGTTGCTGGCCTGCTGGTGTTTTTGCTGGCTCGCAGCTACAGGCTCTCTGCTGCTGTTGATTTGCTGCTGCAGTGCCTGGAGATCCTGTGCGAAGCTCTGCCTGCTGCTGCTGGTAGCCTTCTGCGAGCGTGACACAGGCCCTGTCACGCCCAGACTCGAGCGCTGAGGTGGGGGGTCTTGACCAGGGGAAATGAGGTCAGGCGACAAGAAATATGGCACTCTTAGTGGCCCCTAAAATGACTGGTTGAACATGCGTCTAGGTGGGAGGGAAATGAATGTGGAAATACAGGGCGCTATGCCCTTGGAAATGCGTTTCAGCGTCTCAGAAATGCTGTTGTTTAAATTATAGCTCACATTTCTGCAAACGCCAAAATGGGCCTTCCTCAAGTGTCGTTTCCACATGCATTTCCTCAAATGCATTTTCAAAGAGCCAAAGGCAATTCACAGATGCATTGACTGCTATTTCAGCAGCATTTGGCGCCTGCAGCAGAAATTTGGCAATGCTCTTCAAATGCGACCCTAAATGGTCGGGGGCGACTTGGAAGCAGCACGTGATGCATCTGGGACAGCATTTCAAATGCAAGCCGAGCGTTTCCAGATGCATTCAGCATCGTTGGTGCAAATTTGCAGATGCCGCTGAAATGCATTCAAGCAGCGTTTTCAAATTGTGCTGTGCCTGTTCCGCATAGCATCTTGCTGGCCTCAAATCAATTTCTTGAGCATTGGCAAATCTACTGAGCAGTGTTGCAGCAGGGTCATGCACAGCATCATAGCAGCAGCAGCTCCAGCATGGCAAGACAGCGTGCAATAATATAGTAGTAGTAGTAGTAGTAGTAGTAGATTATATCCTAAAAAACATGTCAGTGTCATTGACAATGGCATCGTGTCGGCCGCCTGCGAGCATGTGGCACCATAGCTGTGCTCAGCTCCCCCCACAGCCTATGTCACACCTGCCTCAATGCCGTGTCTTGCTGCGCTGCAAACACTGGAATCTGGTCCGCTGCTCGCTGCTGGTCGCGTTTCCACCCCCTCAGTTGCTAGCAGTACACATAACCCCTCAACCTGCTGCCGCCCTCACTTCCACCCTCTGATTTGCTAGCAGCACACTGAGCACTACCAGCTGATTCACAACATACATTCTGCTTCCTAGACGTCGAGAGGCAACCAAGGCCGATACGTCGCCGTCGAGGACCGTGGCCGTGGACGCGATGGAGGCGCAACAGCTGCCGCGGCCATGACGCCGCTGCCGCTCAGGCAGGTCTTGGACGGTGTGGAAATGCCTGCCACGGCCCTGGGAGGCCGCTCTTGTAGCTGGTGCCTGCAAGGAGGCGCAGTATGGAGCCCAAGGGCTCAGTGGGTAAGTTTGTGATTGAGCTATGACCCAGCACGGAGTAAGAGGCTGATGAAGGCGAGTATGAATTATGAGCACATTCATAGCAGCTGCAAGTGCCCCCTGATCCGAGTGACCATCGGATCAGCAAATGCCAGTCTCGCGCTTTGTGGCACAATGCCATGCCACTGAAGCCAACGTTTCAAAGGTACTTGACCTACCATATGTATCACATCTGCGCTGTGTGCTTGAATGCATGAACAGGTGCTCTGCACAGGTATACCAGTGAATAACGTAGTAGACGCTGCACAGGTACTGATTGATCATATAGCCAAACAATCCGATTGAGGCCTCCTTAACAAGTAGTGGCAGTAACAAGCACATGCCTGCTGTTAGAGTGTGAGCGCGTACGTGCATGACTGCAGTATCGACTTTGAAAAGCAAGTCAACAAGTATCGCCATTTCACTCATACTTGCAACTTTGCTGCGGGAACTCCTGACAAAGCTTATCGTTGCTTGGCCCTGTCTCCACAACCAACGCCACCAACACATGACTGCAGCATCGCGTTTGCAAGCAAGTCAACAAGTGTCGTCATTTTAGTCATACTTGCTGCATTGCTGCGGGAACTCCTTGCAGCGTTTTGCGTTGCGTGGCCCTGTCCCCGCGACCAACGCCACCAAGTTACAGCATCAAACAACGAGAAAAAAAACGGTGAACTAGACACGGCCATCCTCAGTGCACTTTGCCTTTGCCTTGCCTCCCAAAAAAATCATACAGAATTTTCACAGCCAGCATGTCACTGCCGTTCAGACTGCCAAACCACTTGCTTGATGGCCTGTCTGTTCTGGCTTGCTTGCTTTTTGCATGCGTGTGACGTGTTTGCACTACAGTTGAGATTGACAGCGTTCGCAAACAACGACACTTTAGTCTGATGCTGATCAAGGCCCTGCCTTGTGTTCCTCATCTTCAGTGCGATATCGATAAAGGCCCTGCCTATGTTCTATGTTCTTCATCTGCAAAACCGCTTGATTGCTGAGTGTCACTATGGAGCCACTAGCACAACATCATGTGATGTTGATCATGTTCTACCATGACACAAACCGATGAAGGTACGATGAGAGGCCCTGGCACTCAAACTTTGTGGCATAGTTTCTCAGTCGAACAACAACCGTACCACAACGGCAGCAACCACATTCAACATGACAAAAGTTCTCACCTGTGGAGATCTTCTGTTGTGGCACACGCTGCCGGCCACCGGTCCAGCTTCACGCTGTGGCAGGCGGAGGAGTTCAGCTTGCTGTGTGCGTCGCCCCTGCAATTCCTGTGACCGAGTGCAGAAACAAGAGGGGCTCAGCATGGTCGCGGCCTAGCGGCATGCGCATGCAAGGATGGTTGTGTGAAGTGTTGGACACTTGCACGCTTTTCTATAAATTGTGTGCATCATGTGCACAGCTGAAGGCGTTGAAGTCAGCGTGCAGAGAGTACACAATTCAGCACCAGTACTCGCCATGGCTGCGATGGCCGACACCGCAAAGGTTACTAACAGTGCAAGCAGCTGCAACTAAGCTTGTCAACATCGCTGGCGGTTACAGTGCCCCACGCAATGCCACAGTGATCACATTGCATTAGTAGCCATGAAGCGGACAGCATCAATGATTGTCCTCGTTGGGCACTGAGGGATACCTGCCTTGCGGCCGACCAAGATCACAACTTGATTACAAGGCTTGGCACCACTGATACCAAGAAAGCAGCGATGAGGCAGCAGCTGATTGCGTAAATTGGCAACGCAACAAGTGATGAGGATGAGTTGATGGCGTATAGCACCTCTGGCCGATTATTTTGGTCGTGCACCCCCGCCATATATTGCACGAAGAGATAGTACGAGGGCCATATCACATCAAGCACTGCCTGATTTTCTTCCACTTCCGCTGAAGGAGCAGCAAAACCTATGCAAGTTGCATTTGTTGAGTATACGCAACATGTCAATTTTGAAGTATGTGTTGAGCAGAAGACAATTCACTTTGGATGTTCTGAAGGTGGGGTGGCAGGGACAAGCTCTGGCCGGCAGTGCCGCAGGTCCATCGCACACGGGAAGGACCTACGACACATGCTGAAACCGGTCGTCCGATCAGTGCGGCTGCGGGGTCGGACAAGCACAAAGGCATGAGAAGACGTCTGCAATTGACGGCGGCGCAATACGTCAAGGTACTTGTCGCCTGGCCACATGGGGCACGCCACAGTCGTGCTGGCACAATCAGTAAGGTAATGGCAGGCAGGGCACACAGCTGATTGCCGCCAATTTTGCTTCCAGTAGCCAATCTGCTGCTGCATGTCATGACATACACCATCGTGTGGCACAGCAGTGTCGGCAGGCAGCACGGACACGGACTAACGCAAAGAGCGCGAGTGATGCTCGCCTGTACATGCAAGTATGGCATGGAACACATCTCCTTGGCAGCAGGTGAATCAACGCCACAGGTGCCGCAGTATACTTATAGCTCAGCGGACGCCTCATAGGGCCTGTAACTAGGTGTCCGCGCGCCATAACTGCAACAACACATGCCTCAACTGCCACTGCAGGTTGCAGTTCAGTGAACCTCGCTTCATTAATGCTAAAGGCCAGCAAGATTGTGGAAGTTGTGCATGCATAACTCACCAAGCCCCGGCTGCTGTACAATCTTCTTTTGCAGTCCTCCATGATGTGCGCCCACATTTGTAGCATCGGTCTTCAACCTCCGGCTGGGTGGGTGCATGCGAGGGTGGCACCAAGCTTTGTGGCCAACCTGTGATCCACAAGCACACAAGCATGCATTGTGTGACAATCATGTTCCACAAGACAAATATTTCGTGTTTACTGAACGAGTTAGACAACGCCCAGCTGCAGAATATCATCATGCACATGTTACAGATATCCCATTTAAACCCAGGCACTCAGACCAGAGAAAACTTGCAACGATGTAGGGCGAGCTTTTGCTAGAATCTAGAAAGTTGGAGGCAGTTACCAAGTCGAAAGTATTTGAAGTGAGAACAAGGTGTGCCGCCAGGTGTACTGTACATGTGGAGCATCATGACGATAATGGGGAAACGAGAGTAAAACTGAGCCTCACATGAGTGCAGCAGCGCTCATGATGTGAACCTAGCAAACGCTGCCCTGTCATACAGACAGCTTGGTGACAATCACAGCACGCTACATGTTGATCGGTAGATTTTGTAGCTAATGATAGAATGGCGAGGCAATGGCAGAGATACTTGTCGTTATCACCAAGACAAGCATCAAGATGGGGCTGCGGCGGCGACTATAGCATATTGCATTCGAGTCAAATATGTGTGATAACAATGTTTGCGCAGGACTGTCTTCCCTTGGAAGATGCTTTCGACTTATTTCTGCATGTGCTCTGTTTGCCGGGCGATATGAGTACTCCAGTCTCTGATCTTAAAATGGATACATGCATCTTGTACCATGCTCGACCAGGAGTCATGCAATCCAAGGCGAGCAAGCTGCAGACAAAGCCTTTTTTTACACCAGCCACATGCCACAATGATAAGGGCGCACCAATTGCTGCTCGTTTGAGGGCCCTTGCCATTCTCAGAGGATGTTGGGGTAATACGCAAAAGCTACTGCATGCGCATGCCCCTGGGCTGAGTGTGAACCTGGACAGATTGATGAAAGGTCGGGCTCCACGCTAGGGCGTCAAACTACCTCAATACACCTCCACAAAGTGTGTGCCATCAACAGCGCTCGCTTAGTGCAAGTACCAAAGTTGCTTACTGTGACCATTGTGAGGGCACAAGGTGGAGTACATTGCTTAATCAAGTGCCGTGTTTGGTTTATTTACATGGGCCAATATGAGCATAATACTTGTAGTACATGATAGGAGAGCTGTGCCTACAAAGTCACCAGGTGTTTTACAAGCACAGCGTGAGTATCGGGCCGCGCTTGAGCACCAGACACGACTTGCCTTGCATGTGACGTCAATCTCGACCAAGTCGGTGATGGTGCAAGCCTTCATGGTGGCCTCGTGCGGTACACTGGCGGCACAGCGCAGGGGAATGGTGTTCCCACGGGCCTTGCATGACTGCAGGCAGGGTTATGGCAATGTAAAGGAGTGTTTGAGGCTCTCTGTGATCTTTGACACGAGCGTACAAGCTTCTGGTGACGATCACTGACCATGGGTCATTGCCAAAAGATTTCTCACAAGCCGAGCAGATGATCAAACAGCATATATTGCATCAAGCACATGGTAGCCTTTGACATGCGCGGAATCATACAGGGTCAAGCACGGCAAGCAAATGTGTGACAATGCCTCGGTGGGAGGTTTGATGTCTGCAAGGGCGTACATTATGAAGGTATCACTTCTGCCAAAACACACGAGCGTCAGTAGCACGACACAAAGCCTGCAGCTCCACCGGGTTACAGTCAGAGCCAATTGTTGGTGACACTCAAGCTTGCTTGGAACACCTACATACAGGTCGCCTGCATGTCAACAGCTGGTGAGCATCCAGTTCCATTTAACAACCTAGGCAGTTGCGCGTGAGTCTGAACGCGAGGTGTAGGATGTACAAGACCTCACGATTTTACAATATCGTGGCCGTGTCAGTGTCAGTCATTGCCTGCGACGAGTAACCGCTTGAATTGGCATTCAGTGCTGGTGTTTGATACATGTGCCCATGATGCAGTCATGACGACCATGCATTGTCAATGAATGCTAGACACAAAGCTATCATTGAAACATTCAACGGGCGCTCCATCTTTGATGCAATTGTTGCCAACTTGTCTCTGCGCATGCGGGGCCCCTCACTTACACACACATGATGGCAAATGGCCATCCTGCCTCCTGAACATAACGCCTCACCCTAGAGAAATCCTTCCCCACCACAAAGCAGCTGATGGACGGGAAGGCGAGCCAGCGGCAACCTCTGGGCAGCTTTATCCGATTAGTCCGAGGGGCATGGTCCCAATACCGCTAAGAGAACTTCCGCCGGCCAGTGATGCCAGAGCTTTACTACATTTCACACTGAACACTTCCAAATCACTCAACGCTGTCGTCCATGGATTGCCTCGAAGACAGGAATCACAAAGCCTGTAGGCATGCACATGAGTGTGTATCTTGGCCAGTCAAATGTACCGCAGGTGCCTTGACTTGTTTGTCGGTGTTGAGGCAGAAGTGCAAGTGGTACACATGCGCCATTGCGTAAGGATGCATCAAGCGCAGATGCATGGATGCCACACACCCTTATGATATAGCCAGAGATCACGAATCAGAACAACAGCTTGAACACTGTGATCTGCAGTTTAGCAGGGAAACCTGATGTAGAATCAAGCAGAGCTTGCAGCAAGGGCACGGAAGAGAACATGCGGGTCCGTAAGCGGGTCCGCAAATCCAGAGCTCCACGACTGCTGCTGCTACATATGCCATATGAGCTTGAATGTGCAGTCCAGGCCTGCAGAAAGAAGCATGGCCACGGAAGCACCCGTTAACACCTGCACAGCTTGAAACAGATGAGTGCAGAAGCTGTGAACCCCCAACTACCCAGATGTTATATTGGCCTGTCTCCAACTTGCAGGACGATTGGGAAGCACAGGCAGATGTATATAGGCTAAGATGGGTGGACACTGTTGCTGGCGACACAGTCCACGCTTTTATTATTTTCAGGTTGAGGCCCGAACTAATGATAAAGGTAGAGAATGTGATAAGTAACATAGAAACATATCAGCTCTGGGTCTGGGTCCCCCAAGAGAGGTATCAGGATCGCAACACCTCTCCGTGCTTTCAACATCCTGGCATACGAAAATGAAGGCAGAGCGCGATCCAATACAGGTTGAGCCCACAACCCGACGACTAAAAGAGACAACCGATCGCTGAATCAGCATCAACTGTGAGTTGTTCCAGAAAATAAGGTGATCCATATCACAGCAGCTGCTCTCGTTACTTGCCATCTCGCAAGGGAAAGTGGGACCCAGGAGAGACCTCCAGCAGACAGCACCAGCAGATAGCAGCTCACATGGGTAGGCGTTACCAAACACTAATTTGGTCAAAAACTTCGCACCTTCAAGTTGCTCGTCCTCAGCGGCTCCTCCAGCAGCTGCCGACGGAGTAAAGTCAACAGCTTCGGTCACGTAACCTCCTTCATCAGCAGGGCACCCTGTGCAAGCTGCTCTGATGCGCCGGCGACGTGTGTTCTAGGCTATGCTGCTGTGCTGCTGCGCTGCCGCAGCAGCTTCAAGGTGCAGCTGCTGCTGCTCCGATGGTGCCGCCGCATTGGCGAATGCCTCCCTCAGCCCTTTCCGCAGCAGCCAAATGCATTTGAGGCTGATTCGTGCGCAGTGGCCATGTCATTTCTGGAAAGAACGCCAGCAGCACTCAGAAATGGCAGTGGAACGCCTTTGCGACCTGCAGAAATGCATTTCTGGCCATTTGGCAGGGCCTCTCGCAGCGTTGGTGGATGCCTTGGGAGCAGAGGCTCTGCCGCCTTCGCCAATAATGTCGAAATGCTTTTGACCTCATTCGCGCACTTTCTGGGCGCAATTCTCGACTGGATTTGGCCCACAAATGCATTTCTGCTTGCACCTAGACGCAAGCGAGCTAACAGAGGTGGATGCGGGAAGACCAAGGTACATAACACAATCGACGCCCATGCACGCCAATTTGCAATTTAGCTTACCTGTTGAACGCTTCAGTAGTACCATGGAGGTACTCCCGCGCTGTTGCCGCCCCTCTGCCATTGCTTGCCCATCAAAATCAAATCAAACCGGAGTTCGATTCAAAGCCAGCTTGCTGCGTTCGCTGATGTCATCTGAGCGCGTGCCGTGTGAATCGCTCCTGCCCGCTGCTGCTGCAGTCATGGACGCCAGGAAACGTGAAAAGCTAGATCAACTGCTGCACGAGCTGTTTCCTGAGGAGGACGTGGACTTGCTCTTTGGAGAGGAGACCAGACAAATCCTGGTGGATCACAATCTGTGGACTAAGGTCGCTATTAAGGGCTCCCTTGGGCGGCTGGACGAGCTGCTGCAGAAGGACACTGGTGCCGCGGGGGCGCTCAGAGAGGTTTTGGCAGGTACGCCAAAGTACATGCAATAGTGCTGGCCATGCCATGTGCATATTCAGCATTCATGTCCTAATGTCCTTCCATGTCAAGGCAATCTTCACTCAAGGCAATCCTTCACGTCAAGGCAATCTCTATGCAACTGTTTGCTAACAATCTACTAGTATGTCCTGTTTCTGGAGTCATCGTAGCATTGTGCATGTACTGCCGCTTGTGGCCTGCTGCACGATAGCGCGCGTACCAAGGCTGCTTATGCTGTTCACGACGTACCCGCATGCTTGTGACATATGCAGGCGCACGCCTTGATTCTATGGTAATGGCTCACCTTTTGTGGTGCGCTGTCTGCGCATTTGACGTACACACCACATGTGATCACGCTCTCAGGGCCTTTGTAGAATACGTGTACGTCGTTGACTCAGTGCTGTGCCGTCGGCTGACCATTATTATCATAAGAAAAACTGCATATTTTGGGCTGCCCATGCCGACCATCGTTTATTGGTCTGAAGTCAAAGGGCGCTTTGTGTAACCCATGCATGCCAGCTTGTCTCGCATGTTGAGGCAATGGCACTACAGGCCTGCTCACGACAACTTTGTTCACATTAGATTCCGAATAATATACTGCTCACATGAGATTAGTGGGTCAGCTGTGATTTTCTTTAGCTGCAAATATGTGAGGATCGTCATGGTAGCATATACTTCGAAGTAAAGTGCAAGCGTTGCAGAACAGGCAACAACACAGACAACGGAAGCAAAGCAAAGGCACTGTTGTAGTTGCAGGATGGAGCCCTGCCACGTGGCAGCTGCTCAGCAGTAGCAGCAGCGGCTACATGTGTGTCAGTCACTTATCACCATCAGCTGGTCTGCCGCTGCCGATATCCCTTGCGAAAAAGCACCTGAACCCAAAGGCCACCATACTGGGTAGTATACACGCTACTCTATGAGGTGGAGAAGGCGTCAAAAACCTGAGTGCAGCATGAATAAAAATGTATAGAGTTCACAAGCTTTGCACCTATAAGCGTATATATAATGTATGACGTATCAAAACGCATATTTATATACTTAAACTCTCCAACACGTGGCCGATACTTTGCCCCACCACGTTATGCCTCTTGCCTTGTCCTTCGTTTTCGTTCGCACCTGCGAAAGCCGGAGCTGGTGCTGCTGATGGCGGTAGCGGTGCTGCGGCTGCAGGTGAGATGGTTGCTGTATGCATTGCAAATGTTCTTGTCATTTCCTGCAGAGGTTGCATATGGCGCAGTGATGGTCACCTGTACCCTGGAGGTCTGTCTTCTGTTGTGGGCAGCGTACTTTCACAGGGGCGCAGTGTAGTGCACCTCCACAAAGATGCGTTCCATGCGCTCTCTCGCCACTATAAAGCCCTGGGTGAATCCTTGCAGTGCATATCTGCTGAGGGCGTACCAGGTGCAGTACTATTTTCAGATGCACATATCTGACGAGCATTATCCCTCGCCCAATGTTCTATTGTTGTAGTAATCAATTACGTTTGGCAAAAGTTTTGTGGGCGTATCGAAGCAGTTTGTGGCCTTTTGATGCTTACACATTTTTGGTCAACTGTTCGGTTTTGCAGTTGCGAGAGGCACAGGAGTGTTGGTAGCACGACAACTTATGCATATGTGTGGCTATGTGCATGCGGCATGTAATTTGCCTGCCAACTCATACCTCTGCGCCTCGTCTGACTTTGCATTCAGGGGCCGGCAGTGGCGCGGCTGCAGCTGTGATGGTGTTGCATGCTTGCTTAAGCTCTAGTGTTGTTGGTAGGGGCTGTGACTCTTGCAGCTGTCGCAATCATCACCTGCATGCTTGCGCTGCTGCATCACATTTGAAGTTGCTTCTATGCCTGCAACTTGTTGCCTGACCATCACTGATGCACCTTGTCACGTATGCGCCTATTGGGGTGGGCACCCCAACTCTGTGTCCCACATTCGCAGCTTTGGCGGAGATGCGTGCTGAGAATGCAGCGCGAGATCAGGAGATGGCGGAGCTGCGTGCACAATTTGACGCACTCAGCGTCACCACTCAAACGGCTGGCGCTGTCGGTCAACGAATTGTGAGCAGCATGGCATGGAACAGCACCTCAAACGATGAAGAGATGCGGCGTTTGCTCGGCACCAGCCTGGAAGGTAAGATGCTCGAATGCCCACCTGTCACATTCCCACTTGTTTATGCCCTGGCTCGAATGTTGGGCCGTACAAATGGCTACGCACAACAAGTTACGACTCTAACGGGACGCTGACAGCGTGCATCGAAAGAACGCGTTGCGAGATGACGCGATTATACTTTGTGGCACATCCCCTTGTCTCGCAGGAAGTACCTTGACATTGCTTGCATCTTTGCATGGCTTGTTATTCTCTGCAGATGCGCGATCCATTTGTACCGAGCTCTTTGCCACACTGCGGAAGCGGGGGATCAACAGCGTGGATCAACTGGTGAAGCGGGAGGTGAAGCGGCGTCAGCAAGCAAATCAGCCTGTTGGGAGGCAAGACAGGAAAGAGGACAAGGTGCAGCTTGGCCTGGGATACCTCCTGCAGCTCATCAAGGAGATTGGGGATAAGAAAGGGATCAGGTGGTAAGTGTTCAGTTCACGACGCTCTGCTGGTATGTGCCACGGGTGTGCTGTGAGGCATGGAGCGTAGAATTCAGTGTCCTAGTAGGTCACAAGCAACACCACCATGTTCGGCACCCATCCTTATAACCATCTTGAAGCCGGCAATGTTTGCAGCTTTTTAGATTTTTGCTTGTTCGCACTTGCGTGGCTGTCTACGTGCCTTTGCTGTTGGGATGACATAATCAGTTTTGAACTTGTCAGTTCAATAATGTCAAACGTCTAGCTTCACGGCAACCCTCAAGCCTTGTGCATTCTTCTTTGCAAGGCCCTGACTTGATCTGCTTCTCGCTTGCGCTGCAACATGGTGTTCGTGACAGGTGCTGGCATCTCAGAGACACATCTGATTCAGGCCTTGATGGACCAAGAGGGCGCATTGACTTTAGCTTCTTGGCAAGTGAGCTTGCCACCTGGAGTCAGTTCCTGTTTGGGGTGGAGGTCAAGTCCACGCTCAAGGAGCTCAGCGCACTGCACTTCCAGGCCGTCGGTCAGCTCCTGGATCGGAGCCCAAACGTGTTCCGGCATCAGCCGTCTACACGCAGCTGCATGTTCGGGGTCGCGGCTGGGGCGGATGCGCTCCAGGTGCTGTGCTTGCAGCGCAACCACCGTGTGCGTGCGCACACTACCGTTGTGGGCTTCAGCCTGGTGGAGCACTCGGACGGTATGGAGTGGCTGGTGCTGCTGCTGTTGGCACCATTGACGGCGCACACCTTCCAGCCATCACTTCCGCCAGTTCTGCCGGAGCCATTTGCGGACATCACCAACATGGTGCTTGCAGATTTCACCACTGGGGCCAAGTCCACCGTGTCTACGAGCTCTGGCACCCGTGGCAACCAGGTGTGGCAGGGTTTCTGGCGTGCTCGCAACATGAAGGTGGCGATCAAAACAGGCTCTCAGCAACATACCTCAGCTGAGGTGAGCTGTGGGTTCTCATGCATGAGCAGCAGTAGAGCGCATATCGTGGTGCATCATCGGCGCTGTTTAGCTGTCAGAATTCTGCAATGCATGTGCACCCTGTTGGCCTGGTTAACACGTCGTACGTATGGTTGCCTATTTTCTCATGTGGCTAGGTAACCTTGCAATCATCCATCGGGTATTGGAGAGCATTCTGTAATTACAGTTTCAAAGCTCGTCGCTGACCTAAACTTGACAGAAGCAACCCTACTGCTCATGTCATATCGCGTGCCATTGACATCCCGCGTCACGCACTCACGCCCATGTTGATGTGCAGGTCCACATGTTGCAACGCTTGGCGAGCATCAAGAATGTCATTCGCCTGGAGGGGCAGGGCGTCACCTGTGACGGGCACTTTTTGGTGACTTCGCCATACGGCCGCCGTCTGAAGCCCACAGACTCTGCGCACGTGATGCTGAGAGCAGTCCGTGACGTAGCATCAGCGCTCGCCATGATGGCAGCTGTTGACCCGCCAATCATCCACAGGGACATATCAATTGGCAACATTGTCGTTGGCAGCAGCAGCAGCAGCAGCGAGGAGACGAGCGCGTACCTGATAGACTTTGCCACTGCGCTCGCCGAGACAAGTCAGAGCTCTGACCCAGAGACCATCACTGGCACATACATCTTCATGGCTTGTCAGGTCATGCTGACTGGGGTGCACAGTATCAAGACAGACCTCGAGAGTCTATTCTTGGTGCTGCTATACCTGGCCTGTGATGAGCGGGTGCCCTGGGCACGCGCACCCAGTCGCAGGATGTCGTGTGCGCTGAAGATCCAGGCACTCACAATGTCGCATGACACTCTGTTTGCACAGACCCGTGATGATCTTCTCCCCGCAGTCACTAGTCTCCACGAGCTGTTTAAGATCTTACCAGCAGGCAGCCAATGGCGTGACTCCTGCAGCATTTCTGCAGCGGCTCGAGCAGTGCATGGCTGAGCTGAGATAGCTCCGTTCCCAGCGATTCAACATCGTGGTGGTTGACTCAATACCTTGATGAATAGAACGCCTCAATTCGCAGTGCACTCTCAAAGGTGCACCATAATGAGCAACATTGCATTTTGAAGCTGAGTGATGATGTGTTGTGCGCCAGTGTCCGTCTTTTTTCCTAAAACATGGTGCCCACTGCTGGCGTCGCTGACAATTCCATTAGTATTTCATGTGCTTAAAACTTCACACTACCGTCCAACCACCTAACAAATAAGGACCTTGCCAGTAACTTTGGGTGGATTTCGAGTTCTGCGTGACTCACATGGCACAGTTGCAGCAGCTCTTCTCTGTCAACAAGAGATACTGCAGAAGCGGCACACTTAAGTGGACTCTGTAATGTGTACGTTACAGTCACAGTCCTGTAAAATTATCTATTGGGAACACCAGCCTGAAAGGCTGCCTGGCTTGCCTGCCTGCCTGCCTTGCACAAGGCAGTACTCATATTCTCGTTACGGTATTAGAAAAGGCCGCGAGGGAGGCCGGTCGTTTGTGTGGACAGCATAGGGAGTCTGTGGGTGGCACAAGGCAGTACATCGTCTAGTTCATATTGAAATCACTTTCTTGTGAAAAGTGGAATGTGTTGTGTAAACACTACAGTTACAATCCGGTAACGGTAGATGTTGGGATCACCAATCTGAAAGGCTGCCTGCCTTGCACAAGGCAGTACATCGCCTAGTTCATATCTGAAATCACTTTTTTGTGGAAAGTGGAATGTGTTGCATAAACACTACAGTCACAATCCGGTAACGTAGATGTTGGGAACACCAATCTGAATGGCTGCCTGCCTTGCCTGCCTGCCTGCCTGCCAGCCTTAAACAAGGCAGTACATTTCCATAGTCCATACCTGCAAAATGCTTATTTATGTTGTGTAGGTCCACAACCCCGCAGCCTGACCAGCTGACAGGAATTGCATACTTATATGCAAAGTGTAACAGCACACCACATCCACGCCTTGCTGTAGCATCTACAGACCGGTCCAGTCCAGACCGCTGCTCCAGGACCCTCCCCCACATCATCCCCGTAACCCCCTGCGTACCGCGTCACAGCCATCATGATATGATCCATCACGTGTGCAGACAAAGCCATCTGCAATGAGGCCGACAGCGCAGCTCCAATGCGCAACATGCCAATACCCTTGAGCGCACGTGGCCGTGCTGAGCCTGGTGCCGCCTCCCTTGCGGACCACTCCTCCACCATTGCCCCCAACAGCTTCCTCCTCTCCTCGCGAAGAATGCTCAACCACCCAATTGCCAAGTGGCAAGTTTGTAGCGATTCTGGTCATAATGACCAGAGAAGTGGGTGTGTTTGTCGGCCTCCCGGTCCTTGCAGCATTGCACGGGATCGCGCATGGTCTTCCGTGCACTGGACATGCACTGCGCCTCGAAGCATGTGACATTCACCATGAATGGAAGGTGGCACGCAGTCCCGTCGTAGCCCGCGAGCAGAAAGGCGTGGGCAGGCAGCACTATGTCTATCCGCCGGTCTGGCTCGTCGCATGCGATAAAGGGCGTGCGATCTTCGTCCGCAACTTGCACCCTGAGGTAGTGCTGACACAAACGCTGCATTACTTGTTTAATCCAATTATGGACTAACGAATCGTGCCGCTTCGCCTCCTTCGCGCCGCAGAGTTGCGCATGCAGTGCGTCACCTGGTCGCCCTTGGCAAGTTTTGCGATTGATGAGGACCGGGTTGTACTTTTCCGTTGCTCGCTCCACTCCCACCGCTCTTTCCAAAGCTAGCTGCCAAGGCCTGCCGTCAAACTTCGCTGAAGCCCCCCCCCCATTAATTCAGTGATGAATGCTTTAATAATGGAATGTTTGTCATGCTGGGAGCGGAAGCGAGCTAGCTGTTGCACAAGGCAATCACCCGTCAATATGCGCTTGATCTCCGCCTCCACATTGTCCGCCCATGCGTTGGCTAGTCTCCCCTCTAATAGCCTCTGAGACGGTGGCTGCTGCGCTGCATCCTCTCCCCTGCTGCACTGCAAGTAGAGTGCTGCAGCATCCACCCCCTCTACATCACCAGCCCCAGCTGCTGGCTGCAGCAGAGGAGGCGCAGCTACCGCCAACGCTGCCGCTGCCGCTGCCGCTGCCTCTTGCTCAGGAAGCTGGCGACTGCGTCCGATGACTCTCCCCACGCAATCCAGGCCGCCGCGTTAGTGAAGAGCTCCTCCTCCGAATGGCCAGCGATCTTCTTGCCACACGCATCGCCGAGGCAGTTTGCGATAAGTCTGCCATGCTCACATCGCTTGTTGATTACGTCCTCCATTCCCTCCTCGGCGTGCGTGGCGCAGTGTGTCGCCTTGCCCCACTCGAATCCGTAGCTTGGTATGATCCTGCACGAAGGATGCTCGCATCGCTGGTGAACGACGTCCTCCATTCCTTCCTCGGCGTGCGTGGCGCAATGAGTCGCTTTGCCCCACTCGAGGTCGTAGCTCGGTTGAGTCTTGCACGAAGGATGGTCGCATCGCTTGTTGATCACGTCCTCCATGCCTTCCTCGGCGTGAGTGGCGCAGTGCGTCGCCTTGCCCAATTCGAGGCCGTAGCTCGGGCGAGCATCGCACGAAGGATGATCGCATCGCTTGCTGACCACGTTCTCCATTCCCTCCTCAGCGTGCTCCGAGCAATGCGTGGGCTTTCCCCACTCGAATCCGTAGCTTGGATGGGTCATGCACGGAGGATGCTCGCATCGCTTGTTGACGACGTCCTCCATGCCTTCCTCGGCGTGAGTGGCGCAATGCGTCGCCTTGCCCCACTCGAATCCGTAGCTCGGACGGGTATCGCACGAAGGATGCTCGCATCGTTTGGCCATGACGTTCTCCATGCCTTCCTCGGCGTGATCGGCACAATGCGTCGCCTTGCCCCACTCGAATCCGTAGCTCGGGTGGATATCGCATGAAGGATGCTCGCATCGTTTGTCAATGACGTTATCCATGCCTTCCTCGGCGTGCGTGGCGCAATGTGTGGCCTTGCCCCACTCGAATCCGTAGCTCGGACGGGTATCGCACGAAGGATGCTCGCATCGTTTGGCCATGACGTTCTCCATGCCTTCCTCGGCGTGATCGGCACAATGCGTCGCCTTGCCCCACTCGAATCCGTAGCTGGGGCGGATGTCGCACGAAGCATGCTCGCATCTCTTGCTGATGACGTTCTCCATGCCTTCCTCGGCGTGCGTGGCGCAATGTGTGGCCTTGCCCCACTCAAATCCGTAGCTCGGAATGATCCTGCACGAAGGATGCTCGCATCGCTTGCTGACGACGTTCTCCATTCCATCCTCGGCGTGATCGGCACAGTGTGTCGCCTTGCCCAACTCAAATCCGTAGCTCGGTTGCGTCTTGCACGAAGGATGCTCGCATCTCTTGTGAACAATGTCCTCCATTCCCTCCTCGGCGTGGTTCTTACAATACTGCGCACCAGCTCCAGGGATGTTGTATGATGGTTTCTTATTACAGCCATCTTTCTTGCACTCATCGAGTCTCTTGTGTTCGTCACACCACTTCCTCGCCGCGGGCTTGTTACAGTCGCTGACGGGGCATGCCTTAGCCTGTCTCTTAACCATGGCAGACGAGTTGTGAAGACGAAATCTTTATCCAGAAAAACAAATTTATATTATTCAAAATTAAACACAATAAATCGTTGCAGCAATTGAGCGCTGGCACATCGACCGCGTCAAGCGGAAAGCGATTACGGACAGAATGAGCAGTGCATCGATCAAGATTCTGTTGTACAGAGGGAGCGCGATATATAATAAAATGATATCTTTGTGTGTGGCCAACTGTTTCAACGGGCACCATCGAGCCAACTGCTGCAATGGGCACCATCGAGCCGACTGTTTCAATGGGCACCATGGAGCCAACTGCTGCAATGGGCACGACTGAGCCAATCACTCCGACCGGCACTGATGAGCCAACAGAGTCCTTTGCTACTACGAGACCGTCGTTTCCTTCGCGGACGGCGATGCCGACGCCTTCGGGCTCGAATGTGCCGAATGATTCGAGCGACGCCAGCGCGACCTCGCATCAACGTCTGGCCGGCATCTTCGCAGCCCTCGCCGCGTTCATGCTCTAATACTATTCGCTCTACATTAAGACATGATACAATTATTGAGGAAAATTTAGCATGGCCTTTTCGGTTCAATTATTTATACACTCGCTGCAACTAGTGTAAACATGACGAGCGCACGAGCTTACAAACACTGCACACGGTCTGCCTGAAGCCGGAAAGCCTAAGGTGAGTGCGAATCGGTCGAATAAATATATGTAATGACCAGTAACAATTTGCTCATGGAGCTGCGATCGCTCAGCGTGTCCGCGTTTCTCGCTTTGAGCAGGCCACAATGGCTTCATTTGAAGCGTTTGCGCAACACGGATTACATGTTCCCACCATCGAAGCCTCTCACTCGGTTCGTTCAACTCTTTGTGAGTTACAGGAGGCTGAGAATGGAGAAAGTCGATGCCGCTCTAGCCAGCCTTTCCAAGGCGTCGATGATGCCGAAGAACGCGGAGATCAAGGACTCAATCGATTGGTACGAAGATCTCAAGTTCGGTGACCACATCGCCGTCTGGAGCCCTCCACTCGGCGGAAGGTTAGATGTGGGCTACTTTCACCATGGCGTATACCTGGGGCAGAAGGCCGTGGCTCATTACCCCAGAGACACGAATGGTCCACGTGCGATCCGTCTTTCGGAGTTCTTCAACGGACACAAGGAGTACTACATTGTGCGGTACGACGAGGAAGACCGCGATGACATCAGCAGGCGACTGACGGTCACTGCGGCTCAGTACTTTGTGGAGTTTCCGCGGTCCATCGAGAAGTACAACCTGCTCACCGTGAACTGCGAGTACTTCGCCACTTTCTGCAAGACCGGCACTGCCACCAGCGCTCAGATCGACATCCTCATGTCAGTCTTGCCAGTACTCGCAGATGGAATCGGGCAGCTGGCTGCTGTTTCTTTCGGCTCCTGTGTCATCTCTTGAATGCTCAGATCACATGCGAGCTCGCTAATGTACGCACTTGACCTTCTATCTTTTCTATTTCTTATGTTGCTTCGCTTGCCATCACTTGAAGCCCGTGATCATCCAAAAGTCAAAGGCGAGATCTGGGTTTGTCAGGTAGTCATACGGCAGCGTGAAGAACCCATTTTGCCCCCATTGTCCCCAACTGTTCAAAAGGGTAAATGTTTGAGTTTTATCTTGGAATCCAACACACAAAACGGCATGGCCGCCCAGACATTGCTCACCGTCGGAAGGCATGGGGACGTTTCCTGTGCGCGCCACGTCATCAGACTCGAAGCTTTCGTATACTTGGATGCCGACAATGACAGGGTAACCGGATGCAAGAGCGCTCTTGAGTGCGCTCAGCGACTGCTGCACGGCCCGATACATGAAGGTAGTGTGCAGGCGCGCATTCGCCACTGCCAGAGCGGGCGGATGTTCGGCGATCTTCGTGTCTGAATACGGCATGTATCGCTCATTGCACACGTGGTAGGTAGACAGAGCCTTCACCACATCCCGCAGAGCACACCCGGTGTCTTCAGAGGGTGCGACGCCCTCCACGTAGACACGAGATGTAAAGTATATGAAGAGTCTGGAGGGCTGAAAGTCTTGAAGCTTCTCTTTTCGAATGAGGAATCTCAGCGCGCTGGACGCTGCGTGGGCACTACAAGTACCCGCTTGGCCTTGGTCCATTGCCGGCGGCACGAACCCCGTGGTGCGCAGGTCAACGGCAGCAGGGATCGAGCTCTTGGCTGCCGAAACGAATTGAAAATCCCTGTCATCCGGCTTTTGCTTGACCAAGCCGTAACGCTTTCCGCCTGTGGACACTGGCAGATTATCGCGCTTCTCCAGCTCAGCGGCTTGCGATTGGATGATCTTATTCAGCTTCGCGGCGTTTATATGCAGCAGCCGGTCGATGAGAGGACCGCACGTGTCGATCATGAAGCCGACGAGCTCTTTCTCCTGACTGGGCAACGTATACGCCAGCGACTTCAGACAGTCAACCACAACCGCCTTGTCGGACTTGGATTCGTGAGTCGGGTCCGCATCGCCCGCCGCGACAGCGCTCACAATTTCACACAACAACTTGCTGAATGTCGACGGAGTGATTATCCCGTGGGAAAGCGTAGCGAGCACCCCTGACAGCTTATTGACATGCGTAGCCGTGACGCCCATGTTCTGAATAGTAGATGCGCAACATTTTTTAGAACGTGGTGACTGTAAAGGTCTAACTTACTTATGCGAACTTCCTTCAGGCCTTTCGAAGTGCATCGACGTGTTATTATATGTCAGGAGGCAGCTTTGCTGTCCATTGTGCGATAATTGCCCTTTTTCTACATTATCGGGCGTTCTCAGGGTCGCCGTAGAATGTATACTACATGCATCGAGCAGCAGCGCTGTGAAAGTCACAAGGCCGTCAGACATGACGCACTCGCTTTGCACATGCCTCAACACTTTTGCATAGGTGACGGGCAAGATCAACAGCATTGAGAAGCGTGGGTCGATCGCACCGTGTATTAGAGATAGGGAAAGCGACACGCTCTATCTACAGAAAGCAGGCCGTCAACAGCTCCCAGATGTTGCGCCGCCTATTCTCCCTGGAAATATGCCGAGACTGCTTCAGGAACGCATCGTACGCCTTCTTCCATCACGCCCTGTAATCGGGGTGACAGCGGAGCGCCATATACGCCAGATTCCCTATCGAAGTCGCGTTGAAGAATAGCACCTTGGACGGCATTTGACACAATTGCTCCTCGCAGAATTTCGCGTCCTCGGCGCTGCTGATGCAAATGTAGTCGGCATATTCCGCCCGCTTATAGGCCAGAACGATATCTTGTACAGGACGTCCTCCAGATGTTCAATGTCATGTGAGAGCATAGCGCGTTTTTGTGCTTGTGTGAGTGTACTCTTATTGTGAATCGACTTTATTAATTTCGGCGAAAGGTCTCAATTATTTCAGGGGCGGTATGACGTCACAATCGATAAGACCCTCGTTCAACATGCACTTGTGCAGCCTGTCGCGCCTGCGCCTCAAGTCCGCCAAGCTCGTCTTGAACAGCTTCTGCACTTCTTCGGGGTCCACGGGGTCCAGCAAGAACGGGTTGATGTCGTGCTTAGCCCATGACTTGTACACTACGTATGCGATGATCATGGTCAGGATCATAATGATCATGACGACTGCACAAGTCCAGAACTGTGAGTTGTCTGCACGCACCTTCTGTCGCACAAACACTGCCAACGTCTTGTTCAGCTCTTCCGTCGCATCTTTGACGGCCTCGGTTTCCAGTTTGACCTGGTTCGGTGCGATATCATCGCCGTACCACCAGTAGTATGCCGAGCCCGAGTAATACTTGGGGTTGAACATACTCATCTCTTTCATCTTCTTCAAGTAAGGCTTGTGCACATTCTCTAAGGCTTCAGTCTTTTCGACGAACTCGCGCCCTGCTTTAATGTACGCTTGTCCGATGCCTTTGTCCTTCAGCATGTCGTACTTCTTATTGCTCGCCGCTGTCAAGAACCGCTTTTGAACAGTCATGAGGGCGTCGTGATTGAAAACGGTACTGTCGCTATTTACCGTATGAAACGCTTCCGACTTGCTCATTAAACCTACAAGGTCGTTTGAGAAATCTTGCACCACACTGTCGTCAGCTATGAGCAACGATATTCTCCCAATGGGCCCAGTCGGAACATCTTCTAAGCCTAGAGTCAGGTTTTCCGCAATTTCATCAGTATCTTTGTTGCGCCCGAATGGCCATAGACCTCCTATGAAATCGATCAGCGATGTAGACAATCCGCATATCTTCTGAGTGACTGTGCCTGTAGCGCTGACCATCGGGTTTGTAAAAAAAAGCATCAACCAAATACCTCCTGTCATCATCACCTTCATAAGTCCCTTGGTCTCCTCCTCCATGTCGTTCGCAACTGCCAGGAACTGGTCTATGATATCGACATTTCTCGCGCCTTTCTCTTTCATCTTGGCTGTGAATCGGTCCTTGGCATTTCGCAGGTCCTTGTCTGCGTCCTTGTGGTACTTTTTCGCTAGTCCTGAAGCGTAAGATTTCACGAGGTCAGAAACTCCTGGTATCTGCAGCGCGAACTGAATAGCAGCAAAAACGAATATGGGCGCTCTCAACAGTTTGAATACGACCTGTGCCAGACCGCATACACGTTGGGTAGCTTCGGCGATCTGCGTAGCGCGTTTTACGAGCACCACAGGCGGCAGCAGCGTCTGGAGCAGGATCCAGAACACTTGAGCGACGGCGTACTTCCAGATGTGCCTCTGGATGTGCATGCCCGCCCAAGCGATGGCCACGGTCACGGCATCTTTGACTTTTGAAGAATCTGATGCGGCCTTGATCTTCTGCCACACTCGTGATGTCGTCATCCGAAAGTCGAGAGTGAACTTGCGGTCTGCCGCTGTGAGCAGTGTGAGCAGGTGCTCGAGAAAATCTTGTGCGTCCAACATGCCCGAGATGATATCTCGAAGCACATCGACATCGAAACAACCGATGCTGAACTTGTCGATCTCTTTCTTCGATTCGCACATCTCTGGATGCGATAGCAACTTGTTCACTGTTGTGATCGTCTCGGCACAGTAGTTTTCCAGCGTCTTCATGCGCCTGGCGACGGCGGCGGCATCGCCTCTGTTTTCTTCAGCATACACCTGCATCTTTGCCTGCGTCTTTCGATACGCTGCTTCGAATTCAGACAGTTTCTTGCGCAGTTTCAGAGAATGTTCGCGCGATAGACGCATATTCTCATGCAGTTCATCCCTCTGCATCTTTAGGATACTGGAATCGTTGCTGCAATGATCGGGGCCAGATCCAGCGAATCTGAAAGAGCTTCCGTACTCCTCTTGACACTCTGCGTCCATTCGCTCCAGGCTCGTGCGCCTCACATCTTTTCCCGTCAAACTTGTTGCGCTTGATGACGACTTGGACGAACGCTTGGGTGAAGCCGATGCGGACTTGGGAGCCGCATCTTCCGTTAATCTACTTGCGCTTGATGGCGACTTGGGAGAACGCTTGGGTGAAGCCGATGCGGACTTGGTAGACTCCGACTTGCGTGCAGCTTTCGGCGAAGCGCGTGTGCGCCTGGGTTTAGGTGATGACGACTCGGCGACTGATTTTGTGGATCTAGCTCTCGCCTTGCGTGGTGTCGGAGGCCTCTTTTCACTCGTTTTAGCCTTCTTCGTCGGCGTCTTGGGTTTATTGGATGCAGTTGACTTGGTCTTCTTCTTTGGTGGGATTATACTCGCGGTCGCATCTGACGAAGATCGCTTCGAAGGCGAAGCGCTACGTGTTCGAACCATGTGCTGTTTATATATTGCCAGCAAAAAAATCAACGTTTACCTCTTATCGGACTTGTCTTGGACATTCTCATATGTCATGTACCTAGTGCGCTCCTTCGTATAAATCTGTTTCTACATGTTCATGTACACACCTACTGACTTTTCGTCCTACACTTATCACGAGACTGCTCACTAGGGCAACCCCAAATCCCAAAACTTTATTTTTCCAGGATCGGGCAAGGATCTGACGTGTACGACAATACTGACACTTATTTAATTCGAATATTAAATTCGAATATTATCAGGAAAAATTCCACGCGACTTTCACTCGGGTAACACCATGACCTTGTGGTCGTCTTCTGTGAGAGCTTTACCTAGTGAGGCTCTGGTTCTCAAAGTGCATGAAATAAAAAACGCAAGAATATTCGGAGTGTTGGCACTGTGTTTTGCGTCCTGAGATGACAAATCGACACATTATGAGTGCTGGCGTATGCACAAAGTCTTGAAATTATGCGGACGATGGTGTACAGGGATTTCGCGTCACAGCGATGCAGCTTTTTTTGTGTTGTCCGTGTGACAGAAGCATGCACTATCACACCACAAAGTTCATACTGGATGTGGCTTACCCCGATCACAAAGCGATAGAGCCCCGTGTCGGGATCGTGACGTACTGGAGTGCGTGGTTTGATTGCATATCGCTCATGTTCGACGGCGATTTGCCTGCAGGGCTTCGTGCAGGCCTGAGTCGGGAAAATCATGTGCTCGCAGACCTGTGCGCCGCTGCCTCTGCCAAGATTGATGAGAAGAAGATGAACAAGATGGTCATCGATGATATGAGACGAACACACTGGATACAGAGAGTGCGCGAAGGGAATGCGAAGGCAGAGCGCGAAAGGAAGATGAGGGCACACATTTCAGCTGCAGCTAAACGGCAAGAAGACGATACTTGTGATACACTCGAAAGAATGGATACATTTGCGGCGTTCGATGCGTATGTGCGAGAGCTTCTCGACGCGAGAAAGGTCGCAGCTTCCATCAACTGGGGTAAATGATCACAAGTTTTGCTTGAGTATAGCTCTGCAAATCTGCAACTTGAGAAGAAACTCGTCGTGTGTCTCGGTGCTGATCTTCGTGCAATATGACTTGATACATGCGTTTCTGAAGAGCAGCCTACGTGATATGCAATTTTCGATGGAGGCCAGCATCTCGAGACAATCGTCTCTGGAACCCTGCCAGCGATGTCGTAATAGTTCAAGAATTTCACTTTATAAGGCTCTGCAGCCCACCTCGCGACAGTTTCGTCGAACATTGCGCATCCGTAATGATACTTATGGTACTGACCCTTGCTAGGACAATCGAGATACTTGATGAAATACGATACGTGATCCCTGCTCTGTTCCCAGCACGATCTCAAGTCATCAAACCCTTCATATCTCTTACTCGCTTGTCTCGTGATGGTACTGGTAGGGTTGCGCAACGCTTTGGGGCGAAGCTGGGGCGTCATGTGTCACATGAACCAACTTTTATTCAAAAGCTGATGACACGTCGGTGCACAAAAAATGTGTGCTACCATAAAAAACATGGGTCGTTACTGTGAATTTTGCAACGACAAGCTCGACACCGAGACTGGGGAGATCGATCACGAGTGCGAGGACGAAGAAGGTGAGTACTACATCGAGGGAGTCTGTCTAGACTGCTGGGCAGAAGACAACAAGTGCTGCCCTTACTGCAACGAAGAGTTCAAAGGAACCCCGTGTCGGTCTATCAACGGAAGGAGGTGGTGAGCATCGTGTTTGTGAACGAAACATTGCGCTTGGATGCCGAGAAATTACAGAAGGATGAATGTGTTCGCCAACGCTTCTCTAGATGACCGTTAAGAGCTAAACATGAAAGGAGTACAAAAATAATGTACTGCTGCGATCACAAGGCGATATGTTCGTGCCGCCGCGTCACGGTGTTCCTTCGTATTTCTTGCCCATGCTGAACGATGTCGATCGCAATTCGAGTTATGAACAAGCTATACGCGATACTTTACTAGATTTCAATGTGCGGCAGGGCAGACCGCCTGCAGTGCTCGATGTAGGAGCAAGCACAGGCATGCTGTCGATGATGGCACTGAAGCACGGCGCATCGTCTGTGACCCTAGTAGAAGCGAATCGCACTCTGCTCGACCTTGCAGAGGAGCATATCCGACACGGGTTTCCTGATGCACATGCAACGTACAAGTGCTGCGTGTCGTCCGACCTGAAAGCCACCGAAGGCGTTTACGACATGATAGTGTGCGAGCTTGTGGGCAGCATGCTCAACTCTGAAAGCATGTCGAGCTATCTCGCTCAAATCATCAAGCGCGGCCTGTTGCGTTCATTCGAAGGTCGCTATTACGTCGTGCCGCAGCGCGGAGTCATGACTGCTCGCATATACGATTGCCCTGCCGCAGTTGGGCTCACGACGGGCATAGAGACGCCCCGATGCAGCAGCTTTACGCTGCAGTGTACGACAGCACCCCACAGAAAAAAATCGAGTGGACTCAAGACGAGAGCATCAGGATTTGCATCGCATCGAGCGAACGCACCGCTCTCTGTGATCCTGTAGTAGTCATGCAAGAAGGATATGATACACTCGATTTCACAGAATGCCCCGTCACAATCGAAATGACCGTCTCAGAGCAAAGCGCAAAGCCGATCGTGGTGCTAGAGTGGACATTGCAACTGAGCGATGAAGTGCTGCTGAATCACACACTGGATCATGTCAGTACACTCCCGCACAAAGTACGCATTGCGCGATGGATCAACTGGGGCTTTCTGTTTGCACCGCTCACATCGCAAACCACATACAGATTCAAGGTGAAACGGACACAGAGCGACCTGAAGTTGACGTGCATCTGATTTAGATTGTGTGTGACCTTTACGTTTCGTCGAAGAAAAATTTTATTCAAGTTCAACCGATCTGGCCTCACTCACTCTTCTCCCTGCCCCCACATGCAAATGTCGGGCTCAATCTGTTGACGTGACGAATCAGAGCAGAATGATATTTGAAGGTCTTTCCGCAGTCACAGTGATTGTCCTCGCACACGAAACTGGGCTTCATTTTTTTACCCGCCTTCTTGGCCAGAGGCATTGTGCTCGAGTGTGACTTTGGTGCTTTGACGCAAAGAATACATTATAAAACAATTGAATAAAACACGATAATAAATTAATCTTTGAATTAAAAACGTTCCTTACGGATTCAGGGACCCTGTGCATGCACGTTCGACTGGAACGAAGAAAGACGGTGCAATGCACGAACGCTTTGATACTTTAGATCGTACGAACCCTGTCAATGCTATTTAACCAAGAAGCAAGATGCACGAATGCGTTGAATGAATCTCTTAGGGCCTATGGATCCGTTAGCACAATGCGCAGATCGCACCTCACTCGGCAAATCATTTGAAATCTGTATTTTGACTTTGACGATGTTGCACTAGGAATCACAGAATCACCGAATCATGACGTTTCATTTCTGATTCTTCGGGCGAGCTGGATGTCCTTGGGCATAATCGTAACGCGCTTGGCGTGGATGGCGCACAGGTTGGTATCCTCGAACAGACCGACCAGGTATGCCTCCGCGGCCTCCTGCAGCGCGAGAACAGCGCTTCCCTGGAACCTGAGGTCGGCCTTGAAGTCCTGCGCGATCTCCCTGACGAGGCGCTGGAACGGAAGCTTGCGGATCAGAAGCTCCGTCGACTTCTGGTACCTGCGGATCTCACGGAGTGCGACGGTACCGGGGCGGTAACGGTGGGGCTTCTTGACGCCGCCGGTCGCCGGTGCTCTCTTCATAGCGGCCTTTGTTGCTAATTGCTTGCGGGGCGCTTTTCCCCCCGTACTTTTGCGTGCCACCTGCTTTGTTCTCGCGATTGTGTCTGGATTAACGTGTGCGTGAAGCACCAAAAAAGGATAACAGTAGGAAGAGAAAAAACAGAGTCAAATGACCCCAATCATATCAGAAAGTCTCAGAATAGTTTAGATTATCCTCTGTGTGTTATCGCTGACTTTCATTCCTTGAAATTGATCTTCACCACCTTGATTTCCTTATCAGGTATCTTGGTCATCATGATCTTGAGCTGATCACAGAAGTCTTTCATCACGTTCCCAAAGTGTATGCTTGGTGCCCACACAGGCTCGCCGAGGGCGGATACCTTACCATCGTACAATTTACGGACACCATCAGGGTTTATCCTCAAGATGTACATCGGCCTGTTCGCCATTGACTCAAAGACACTCATCGTCCGCTTGTTCTGGCAGACCTCCGGATACTTGGTCTTGCTGCTGTGTCCGTTCTCGTCGAACTCCACATCGATGATGTGTGTCAGCATGTCGAACATGATATCGGGCCTGTGCTGGGAACACCCGTCGGTGATTGCCTTGTCCGTGCATACAAGGTACTCGTTGATCTCTGGAAGTTGATCGAGCACATACTCTGTGAAAATGTGCTCACGCCTGACCTTGAACTTGCGCAGCGCGTTGGGATTGAGTATGCCCTCACAGCGGTAGCACAAGCGCCTGCCTTCAAATGTCTTGTGTGCAATGGTCCGCTCCTTGTAAGGATAAAACATGCATGCCTCGGACTCGCATGTGTCTGCTGTGCCACACTCGTAGCACATGCGCTTATTGATCTTGTGCACACACAACCCGCTTCCTCCGTGCTCCGGGCACATTTGCTTCCGTATGCCACACGAACAATAGGCAGATCCTCCACAACCAGGCTCGCGACACATCTTCTTAAGTTTGCCGTGTAAACAGCTTTGAGAGCCGCCACAGGCTGCACATTCTTCTTTACGTTTGTTGTGCTCACAGAATGAGCCACCACCACATCCTAGCCTGCAGTCGCGCTTCCTAGTACCGTGTTCACAGTACGCACTGCCACCACACTTTCTGCAGTACGGTTTGCTGAGATTGTGAGGGCAGTTGTACACATTCACCATGTCTTCGAGTTTGTGAACATCGCACCTGCGGGCTCCAATGGCTCTAATGCCAAACCTGGCTCTCGTGTCACAGCCATCAACCTCGAGGTGCTTCGCTTTAGAAGCCTTGTGCGCAGCAGGTTTGGCCGCAGCTGCAGGCTTCTTGGCAGTGGCCTTATCGGATACGGGCTCGGTGGCAATGGCAGATGGGCTCATTTATACCATTTTATGCACAGGCAAGAAACTAAATCAGGGCAATAAGACACGGTTGTTCGGTTAAATACTTCTTGTCTGTATTGATCGCTGCGCGCACTTACACTCGTGTGCACACAGCGTATCCGACTATTTTGTAGCCATCGTATGTCTTGGACCCGCATTTGATGGTATTGGTAGCATTCTCTACATCTCCAAGGATTTTGTCCCATTTGCCGGATGGATCTTTCAGGATCAATGATGACGTGATCTTGCCGTTCACCGAGACTTGTGTTTCAAATCCAACCACAACTGCGAAATGGACTGCATGCTTCTTCTCCAAGCGCAGAACGACGATACTCTTGTGTAGTACCTGCGTAGACTGCTTCACGCATCTCAGCAAATTTTCATGGAAATCCTCATGTGCATCTTGATCCAATTCCTCGTAATCGGCATCAATGTCATAAAATCCTAATACCTCGCCTAGATCTTCCTCTCAGTCCTGACCTCTGTTGAACTCTTTAACAACTTGAGACACAGATTTCTTCTGCGAGAATAGATACGAATACACAGCTGCAGCGATGGAAGCCCAGCACAAGTGCTCTCCTCCTTGGAAGCAAACGTCTACTACTAGCTCTGACGAAGTTTTGGACATCACAAAGTCACGTTACAGATAGAGATAGATTAAAAGGTGTGCATCTGCAAACTTCCATCAGAGCTTGACATGCTCACGTGCAAAAATCTAAAGTTGATAAATACCATTCTCAGCCTCCTGAAACCCTCGAGCCACCGATGGCTTCTTTGCAGTGGCTTCGGCGAAGACTTCGCACAGTAGCCTAGACTCAGACTATGCACAGGCAACAATTTTTAAAGAGATGGGCAGAAACTCAAACAATAAGAATACTTCTTAATAAAAATAAATTAATTCAAGATCTGGATAACATTGCCACAATCGATCATCATGGCTGCAGCGGCATCAGAGAGGTGGCAGGAGTACCCTGCCGTCATTGCTTATGAAGTGTCCACTGAGGGAAAGATGCGCAACAAGACAACGAGGAAAGAGCTGTCACAGTACATTATGCCCAATGGCTATGTGCAGATGTCCTTGGAGTTTAAAGGGGTCAGGACCAAGGTCCTGCTCAACTGCGCCGTTCTCGAGACATTTGTCGGTCCTCGACCCTCTGACAAGCACAAGGCGCATATCATCAATGGTGACCGTTCTGACTGTCGTCTCATCAATCTGGAGTGGCAGACCGAGACTAACATCAACAAGGAGATAGACAACTCCGTTCGCAAAGGCATGATGCATCAGTACACCGCCACACACACCATCACCGGCGAGAAGCGTGTCTACGAGTCAAAGGATGCTGCGATGAAGGCCGCCGGATGTGGACGAAAGCGCATCGACTCCGCAATCAAGAACATCGACGCTATAGACGGATTCGTGTACGAGCGCACCGATAAAGTTACTCCATCGCCTGATGCTCTCATAGCCGAAATCGAAGGACACCCCGACTGCCTCGTATCCAGCGATGGCCTCATATGGAAGTCTCGTAGCGGTTGGACCAAGGGATCGATGAAGTCTACTGGCTACTACAGCATCACGTTCGGGACCAAGGAGAAGCGAGTTCACCGACTCGTCGCGGCTGCTTTCCTGGCCCCGCCAGCCGACGAGAACGCTCAGGTCAACCACATCGACGGCGACACTACAAACAATCACATCGACAACCTGGAATACGTCACCGCCGCAGGCAACACTCAGCACGCAGTCGACACCGGTTTGCTCGATTGCCGGGTCCCTGTGAGGCAGATGCTCGATGGTGTTCTCGTGAAAGAGTGGGACTCCATTCGCGAAGCGAGCAAAGCCATGGCGGAGCAGAATCTCACCAAGAACTGGAAGTCGGCCTCTACAGCCATATCTCATGTAATCTCTCTTGAGCACATCCAGACACGTGCATATGGGTTTGGCTGGGAGAGAATCTGAAGCACCGACACTTTATAAATGAACACAACTGTAAAACAGACAACAAGCGAGTCTTTCTTGTGCTACGAAAGTCAATCATTGTATTCTGTGCAATCTTCCAACAGATTTATGCAGCCTAATCTCATTTTCAGAGACCCCCCCAAGCCGTAAAGTGCTACCCTCCAAAGCCGTACAGAGTCCTGCCTTGACGCTTGAGCGCGTACACGACGTCCATGGACGTGACAGTCTTGCGGCGCGCGTGCTCCGTGTACGTCACGGAGTCGCGGATGATGTTCTCGAGGAACACCTTGAGCACACCGCGGGTTTCCTCGTAGATGAGGCCGCTGATGCGCTTGACACCGCCACGTCGTGCGAGACGGCGGATGGCGGGCTTTGTGATGCCTTGGATGTTATCGCGAAGTACCTTGCGATGACGCTTCGCTCCTCCCTTGCCAAGGCCGCGTCCAGTCATTGTATCAGTTTTTGTGCGTTAACAGTAATGAAAGAAAAAAAATCACAGTTTGATCAAGTTGACACCATTGAATCGATGGCACGCTCAGATGTGATCAGGCCATCGATTCGGTAGTGTCTGCGGATCTATCGCCCAGGTCTTGGCGAATTCACAATAACATGGGGGCACAATTCACACTCGATGCGCATCATATGTCGTGGTATAGCAACCGCATTTGCATGGCTCATACAACACAGGACACACAAGAGCAGTTACATGTATCGCAAAAGATGTTTCATTGATGTGTATCGCTCCTTGCACATCCCACACATGATCGCAGCAGCCGCGGCTGCTTTTGCTCCACTACGCACCTACATGTTCAAACGCTTCTCTGTGTGCACACCGTACTCTGTCTCTGACGCGTGCGGCTGTTTACACTGCAGCGGCCGTGTTGCCGCTCTGCATGCCCTGGAGAAGAGTGCACACATCCGCGATCGCCTTGGTCTTGGCATCGGCGCGGATCGCATCTGCCTCCGTGCGCGCGGACGCAAGTAGAGCGTCAGCATCCTCCCTGGCCTTGGCGCGCAAGATCCTTACCGTCTCTGTAGCCTCGGCTAGCATGTCGATGGCATCATTTGCGTCCTCTGCGGCCTCGACGCGCATGTTCTCGGCGTCCTCATCTGCCTCGGCGCAGTTGGCGTCGGCGTCCTCCTTGGCCGCAGCACGCATGTCCCTCGCCTCGTCCAGGGCCGCCGCGTGCATAGCAGCGATCTCCGTACGCGCAGCAGCCTTCGCTGCTTCGACCTCGGCCGCGATGGCTTGCTTGATGTCTCGCTCGGCGCGCTGCATGGCGATCTCGACGATCCTGAGGCATCGCTTCTTCAGCGGCCCTGCCGTGATCTGCTCGTCGACGCTGCCGTCGTCCTCGTCGACGCTGCCCTCGTCCTCTGCATCGCTATCGGTATCGTCCTCTGTCGATGCAGAGCGCTTTCCAGAAGCCGAGATCGGAGAGAGCGGCTCAGGGACCGGCTCGAGGGCAGGCTCTGGGGCAGGCTCGTCGATGATGTTGCCGTCGCCGTTGACCGGTGCCGGAGCAGGGCCACCGATGCTCGTGCGAGGCAGCACCACGCGCTCGTACCAGTCGCTGACGTCTGGGCGTGTTGAGGCGGGAAGCACAAAGCTCGAGAATGCTTCGACGTTGTTGAGGATCCATGTGGTGATCGGGGCGTCGGGGCTGTTGTCGCGAGACTCCGCATTGATGGCATGTCCCAGAAGCGTGCAGGACGAAGTGCCGGATGAAATTACCGTCTCCCAGTCGACGGTGATGTGGGGATCCTCCGCCAGCACGATGAATGCAGATGGACGGTGGTTGTTGATGGCCACGAGGAGACCTCTGCGTACTTGATGCAGTATGTTATCGAAGCGGTTGCACTGAAATACCCTGAGAATCTCCTGCACAGTGTGTGCCACATCCTCGTCGGAGCCTTCGTTCTTGGAGTCAATGGCAAGTAAAATGGCGCAATGAGGACTCCTAATTCTGCAGTTGCTCCTCATTTGGACACCCCTCTTCAAAAAGCAACTTACCACCACACGGACGCACTTGTAATTAAGGGTGAGTGCGGCTACCTCCAGCAAGCTCAAGTGAAAGCTGCCTTCCAGCTGCCCCATATTCAATCTCCCCCAGCTGCCTGGAGATGCAGTATTGGTTTGGTAGCTCTCCAGGCCATGAATACTGGGGTTCTCCATCAACCACTCTACGAGTTCAGCGTGCTTCCCCGACCCGGCCAGGCGGAATGCCTCATTGATGTCCTCCATCTGGTGTCGCGGTTCGGTTCGACTCTGCTGGCTCTGGTGGTGTTGTGGTTGTGGTGTGGTTGTGAGAGTGGTGGACCGGGTTTTGGTCTTTGGACTCTTCGGGTAAATTTAGAGTTGACCCGTGAATAAAAGCGGCATTTGAAATTGATCGAGCAGAATCGATCGTGTCCGGTGACAGTCGAGCCAAGTCGACTCGAATTGGTCAGCGAGTCGATGGGCTCATGAGGCTCATGACACTGATGATTCCTGTGTTTAAATGTTGGCAAATTGGTAAAGATGTCCACCAAGGGTAACTATTGGTTGAATCCTAGGGAAGTGCGCCGTCTGTTGACGAATCAGTCGCTTCACATTGGCGAGTTGAAGTGGACGTGTAGGAGCACAGATTTCAACGGCTGGCTGGTGTGCGACGGTCGTCAGCTGTCGAGGGAGACATACAAGGATTTATTTGATGTGATAGGTACGGACTTCGGTAGCGGCTGCGGCAACACATTCAACCTGCCGGACTGTCGCAGTCGTGGTATCGGCGCTTGTGGGGACGGTGGTAATTCATTGTCTGCGCGCGCACGAGGTGATGCTGTCGGAGCCGAGACGCACACACTGACAGTCGGCGAGATGCCGTCGCATTCGCATACGGGCACTACGTCATCTAACGGTTCGCACTCTCACACCGCTTCTACTGCCGGCGCGCACACGCACACGACGAATGCGACCGGTGATAATATCGGACTGACCGTCATCAACGGATATGGTACGATGACGTCATCCGATGCTTCTTCTGGTGAGATCAACAACAATGTGACACAGGCTCTCACAGTTAAGTCTGCTGGCGATCACACGCACAGCATATCGTCGGATGGTGCTCACACACATACGTTCACCACATCGTCGGACGGAGCCGGAGGCGCGCACAACAACATGCAGCCGACTTTGTTCGCAGGCAACCTGATGATCTTCGCCGGGTACGACTATATATACATGTAGGCATGTTCCTAGAAAATAATGTTAGAGTAGGGTAAATGGAGGAAGTGAAGCCTAGCGCGCCGAGTGCGCCGTTCGCAGACTGGGTAGAGGTAGAAGCGGATGTGGCACCGTCAAAGAAATCTAGGAAGCACATGATAGCGGCGGCAGCGACCGCCGGTGTGGCGATAACTGCATGCGTAGCTCCGCAGCTGTTGATGCGAGGCGCGGTGATGGTGTTGATCATGCCTAGAATCAATATCAACACGAGACGATCGGATCACTTGTAAGCAGCCGTACGACAAAGTATTCGTTGGCTCCTGCGAACTCTAAAAGCACATGTACGACGATACCGGTGAGGAACAGAGAGAGTTCCATGGGGATGACGTAGTTTTGGTGTTTGGAGAAAGATTTAGAGACTCCGTAGGATACCATGGAGCCGATGATGACTAGCAGGAGGCCTACTGCTAGGGCTTCTTGAGATATGCGTGAGAGAGATCGCATTTATAAATACACACTACAAAATTCTAACTAACGAGTTCGTTTGAGCGTGTACATCGATCGGCATTTCGAAACGTTTCGCGATTTGTCGGTATTTCGCTATGTACCCTTTCGCCTCAAATATGCACCGGCCGAACTCAATAAATTTGCCGTTCGAAAGACGGAAATAGCTGCTCGCAGGTTCACAACAGCATCAGCAGTACCCAGCAGCATCAGTAGGAGATATGCGCGACCTGCGTTCAACCGGCTTCGAGTGGGAGCGACAATTTGCCCGGAACAGCACCAAGTCCGCTCTGGCCATCACGACTGAGGAGAGGCCGAAGGCTCTGCAAAACGCTAGGTCTGCCTGGCTGAACGGGACTCACCCTGCGAGGCTCCATCTGCTTTCGCAAGCACCGGCACCGTGGTCTCTGCTGAAGCAAGCTGGAGCTGGCGTAATAGTGGTGGTGAGGACCATCATTTGCTTCCTCGGTATAACTACGGTGGAGTACTCGTGTTTGCAGCAGTCTCTGGGTGCCGAGGTCGCGTTGAGCTACGTCAAGAAGGCCTGTAAGAAGAAGAAGGCCAAGACTGTTTCGGAAGACAAGATCGTCACCCACACTCCGAAGTTCCTGCACCTGGCGGACATCGCCAAGGTGACGCCTAAGATGAACGTGCAGCTGGTGACTGCTGTGTCCAACACGCACATCATCAAGTATTGCAACAGTAAAGACTCTAGGTGTCAGATCGGCGTTTCACACAAGATTCCGAGCGCGCACGGGCTCCAGGCCTTCGAAGCCTACTCAGAAGGTGAGGGGGTCGCATGGCCAGCACAGCACATTCCAGGGGGAAGCGCAGAGACCGATGTTGCCTTGGCCAAGACATTGCCGGCGCGCATTTATTTGAGAGGAGAGAGTCTCTGGAGTTCAGAGCACAGCGCATGTACAGTTTCAGCTATTGCACATGCTGAAGCCCAGCAATTGCTGTTATGCTGCACAAGGGTTGGGGTATTGTCAGGGTGCAGTGTACAGATTGCGAGCTATGGTGAGGAGGTGGATTGTGTCACGATGGGGTCGCAAAGTGTCGAGTGGGACTACTTGTGGTATTCAGATTGCCAATGTGCATGCATGTGATGGGCGGAGCGCGCCGGTAGTGAGTGAGCGTGACCGGGGCTTTCATGTAAGGACTGCCGCGCAGCCAGATGCCGGTGTCAGTGCGCCACCAGGCTTAAGGTGTCCCTCTTGAGGCACACCCTTGAATGTCAGGGTAGTGTGGGGTAAGATGGGGCATGTGGGCTGTGATTGAGCGGTGCGTCAAGAATACATGAGTGGCCTATCCCATCGCTATTCGTCGTGTGTCTCGGGTTTGTCTTTGTGTGTGCGCACATGGCAAATGGACTGTCAATGCGTGCTACTGTGCCTGTTCGCATGCTGTGATCGTCGACTGCATGACTCAACGTTGAGCAATCAGGGTGTGCAATGGAAACGCTTGATTCCGTTGAATGTGTGTCTGTGTTGTGTGTCTTTGGACATGTCGGCACGCGGCCTCGTTCGATTCGATGGAATCAATGCTTTCGATTGACACTGTGTGTGCACTTCTGACACAATAGACACACAAGACGCACAAAACGCACAAGACGCACAAGACACCAAAGACGCACAAGACACACTGTTCAAACACTCTGGCAACTGAAACTTTAGTGAATATCAGTAAAAATTTTGTGACCATTATTTAACGATCGTGATATAATGCCTCGCCCAGCGCTTGTATTGGGAATGATTCATTTGGATGATAGTGAGCAAAAGCGGCAGTACAAACTGCATTTCAAAAGTACTAATGGAACTTCTACATCAAGCATTCGTGACACCATGCGCATTCATGCGCTTGAAGACACTTGAACACGAACGTGTTTTCAATATCTTGGGCAGAAGTGCCGTCTAAGACGACTGTGCACGTCAATGCCCACTTCGGCAAGGATGGTAGCACAAAATTGCGACGTTTGCTAAATGGGAAGAAGCTAGGGTGGGTTTTCGGTGACTATTACAGGTTCCCGTCAGTGTACATGAGAGAGGCGTATGGCTCGTTCCTCAAGTCAATGCTTCCAGCGATGGTAGAAGACAACATTGTAGATGATCAAACTCTGTTTTATTTGCCTCGCATTCATCCAGCCCTTGACTGTGCGCCAGGTGGAAGTATGTATGCACCTCTATCACATAAGATCGGTGGATATAAAATTGCTTCTGAAAATGTGGAAGCGATGCACAACCCTCTTTTTGTGGCAACAAACGACGATGCTGTTCAGCCATTTTTGCCTGCTGAAAACGCAGTGGAAATTACAAAAGACACGTTCGCACGCCGCACACCATTCTTAGAGTTTTCACTCAACAGACCACATCGCAGAGTCCATGCACAAAAGTAGACAACGAAGACCCTGATATTAAGCTATTACCAGGGTTTACAGAATATGTATCGATACGCGCAAGTCATGGGATCAGTTGGGGGAAGTTCATGTGTACAGGCCAATCTGATATGGGTCTCAATTGTCGTACTCTGGAAGAGCTGAATGGCGTACATGGAAAGAGTGCACGTGGAAAGGGAACACCGCGTGCCAAAGACAGGAGATCAGATTCAGGTGGTGCCGGGTGTGCAATCGACGATGCCTGCTGAGCACTGTCTCAAACACAACTAATCTGCACACAGATGACGAGTCATATCGGGTGTGTATCGTGTGCATAATATTACACATCGCCCTCAATGGACTTCCATATGTGTCTACGGGCATGACCCTGCTCCAGGTGCCATTGGATCTTTGTGTCATGACCTAGTTACATTCCATTCTACACAACGCTCGAGACCCCTCACTAGGGCCGGCCCAAATCCCAAAACTTTATTGTTCCAGGATTGGGCGAGGATCTGACGTGTACGACAATACTGACACTTATTTAATTCGAATATTAATTAGAATATTATTGGAAAAAATTCCACGCGACTTTCAACCAGCCTCTGAGGCCATCCTTGTGATCGTCTTCTCTGAGACCTTTACCTAGAGACGACCTGTCTCTCAAAGTGCAGGAAATGAAATTCACAAAGTTATTGTGACTGTAGGTCTTGTGTTTTGAAATCAAATGGGACACTGACATTAGTCTGACTGTCGGAGTAATGCAATTCGACATCTGTCTTCGAGTACTTGACGAAGTTATGTCCTCATCTTCAAGTCTTGATGTTGCTGTTGGAACACATCGTAAAACACAGGTACTCCTCAAAAACACTGCCAAAACCTCAAGTCCAACATGCACCACAAAATGTCGACACAAATCAATTGCTACATGTTCCTACACTCATGATCTCCATGTGAATTTAAATTTCTTCACTTTGAGAATCAGACCGTCCCTCGGTAGAGCTCTCACAGAAGACCACAGCAAGGTCACGGTGTTACCCGGTTGAAAGTCGCGTGGAAATTTTTCCTTTAATATTCGAATTTAATATCCGAATTAAATAAGTGTCAGTATTGTCGTACACGTCAGATCCTCGCCCAATCCTGGAACAATAATGTTTTCACATTTCTCGGATCGATAGGAATGAAGCTCGGGGTAGTTTATGTTGACTACCAGTTCACTAAGTTGAAAGAATTGACACATGTTTGACACCATAATAAAGTGATTGTTGCTAGTCAACTGCAATGGGCACGCTTGACACACTTGGCAAGAGTGCGGCCTAAAGTCCGCGTTGCCGGAGGCGACACTTCACTCTTGTAAATCGCGCAGCGATTTGCACATCTGGCATACTTTGACACCCGTTGACACACTTGACACAATTGACACTGCGCACACAGTCTGACGCTGCGCACGGCTTGGCCGCACACAGAGCGCTCAACATAATCGACACAGGACATTTGATGTGCATGTTGTTTACAATTACTAAACAGCAGCGCAAGCAAGTAGCAAATGACCCAAGGCGCAACACTCTGCTTGTCGAAAATGTCAATTGCTTCTTTTGTGTCATTGGTGTCAATAGCTTCAAAGGTCGTGCTACCGCTTGCGCAGCTGCCCCTTTGTTGACACTCTGACTTGCGAAGAGCACGCTCATTAGAATCTATCCGAATATGAACAAAAGTGTCCATGGTGTACATTGCCACCTGGCAGGCTTGTATCATAAGTGTCAACAGCTGCAAATGGTCGCGCTTTGGAGCCTGCAGGTGCAACAGGCTCAATGACAAGATCTATGCCTGCGCTTGGCGCACTTGCACCATTGACACGTTCGACTCGAAGGACACCGTTGACAACACTGACATGGCGCAAATGACACGCTTGACAACGTGGACACCGTTGAGAACTTCGTTGAACATTGGCATGGCGCACACAAAGGACACGATTGATACCGTATTGACGCGGCTGACACGCTAGACGTCATGCATGGATTTTCGCTAAAGGGGGCCGTGGGGCAATACAGAGCGCTTGCAAGCGGTGGGCACGAGTGCACAAATTGTCGTATAAGCACAGAGCGCTTGCGAGCAATTTCCACAAGGCACAAGCAGAGGCACAAATACAAGCAGTGGGCACAAGTGCTCGACACGAAGTGTCGTTCAAGCACGAGCATAAGGGATAGCAACGCATCTCGTGCGCATATTGAAAGAATTGTACATTTCTGTACAGCACACTACCAGATTCTTAGTCGTGCGCCTCAGAAGGCGGAGCTGATGCTGGCTTACTTACGCACTCTGCCCACAAATGAGACCACGGCCGCATTGAGGCGTTCGGGTATTGCGCCCTGTTGGCACAAGTCTATGAACACGGGCTTGACTACCATGTGCTCCTCCTCGGACAGGCCATTGGGGTAGTCCCCTGCCAGCAGCAACAGCCGTATTACATCTGCAGCACGCACTCGTGCGGCCGTCTTGAGGGCGGACCTTCCCTGCGCAGTGCGCAGCTGCGTATGAGGCGCGTGCTGCAGCAGCGCCTTGACACACTGCACATTTCCTACACGCGCTGCATAGATGAGTGCGTTGTCGCCCACTGCGTCTGTGAAACACACCTGCTGCCCGGGGTGATGCTGCAGGAGAGCCGTGACGCAGTGGACGTGCCCAGCTTCGGCTGCCCGCATGAGGGCCGTCACGGTGTGGTTATCTGCGGGGAGCACTTGCTGCTCGGGGCAATGCTGCAGAAGAGCCGTAACGCAGTCCGCGTGACCCCCATGGGCTGCCATCGTGAGGGCCGTCATGCCGCCTCTGATCGCGAGCACTTGCTTCTCGGGGCAGTGCTGCAGGAGAGCCGTGACGCAGTGGACGTGCCCAGCTTCAGCTGCCTGCATGAGGGCCGTCGTACCGTCATAGTTGGCGAGCACTTGCTTCTCGGGCCAGTGCTGCAGAAGAGTCGTAACGCAGTGGACGTGCCCAGCTTCGGCTGCCAGCATGAGGGCCGACACGGTGTCGTTATCTGCGGGGAGCACTTGCTCGGGGCAATGCTGCAGAAGAGCCGTAACGCAGTCCGTGTGACCCCCATGGGCTGCCCACATGAGGGCCGTCGTGCCGTCACAGTTGGCGAGCACTTGCTTCTCAGGGCAGTGCTGCAGGAGAGCCGTGACGCAGTGGACGTGCCCAAGGAAGGCTGCGTACAGGAGGGCCGTCGTGCCATCATAGTTGGCGAGCACTTGCTTCTCGGGGCAGTGCTGCAGAAGAGTCGTAACGCAGTCCGTGTGACCCTCTTGGGCTGCCATCGCGAGGGCCGTCATGCCGCTCCTGTTTGCGAGCACTTGATGCTCGGGGCAATGCTGCAGAAGAGCCGTAACGCAGTCCGTGTGACCCCCATGAGCTGACCACATGATGGCCGTCGTGCCGTCACAGTTGGCGAGCACTTGCTTCTCGGGGCAGTGCTGCAGGAGAGCCGTGACGCAGTGGACGTGCCCAGATATGGCTGCCCGCATGAGGGTCGTCATGCCGTCATAGTTGGCGAGCACTTGCTTCTCGGAACAGTGCTGCAGGAGAGCCGTGACGCAGTCCTTGTGACCGCATTGGGCTGCCATCGTGAGGGCCGTCAGGCCGTTCTTCATCGCGAGCACTTGCTTCTCGGGGCAGTGCTGCAGGAGAGCCGTGACGCAGTGGACGTGCCCAGATATGGCTGCCCGCATGAGGGCCGTCATGCCATTCTTGATCGCTATCACTTGCTGCTCGGGGCAATGCTGCAGAAGAGCCGTAACGCAGTCCGTGTGACCCGATCGGGCTGCCCACATGAGGGCCGTCATGCCGCTCCTGATCGCGAGCACTTGCTTCTCGGGGCAGTGCTGCAGGAGAGCCGTGACGCAGTGGATGTGGCCATGGGTAGCGGCACTGATGATGTTTGTGCAGCAGCAGGGAGAGGTCTCTGTTATCTTGGACCTCTTGGCCGGGGTGGGATGCAGCGGGCTGACCACCGCTGCGGCATCCCCTCCCACCTTGGGCCTGCCTCTCATGTCCATGTTTCTGGTTCTGTTCCTTCTGCGTTGGCATCAGCGTGGAACGTAAATTGACAAATGAGACGGTGGCATGCGCAGGATGGAAAAGAGTGTGCACCGACGCAAATGAATGCACTGTGCCACAAACGCTTGTTCACGTTGTAAATATGCGATTCCCTCTGGATTTGCGGCCCTCCGCCGCTCAGACGCTGTCAGGCGTCCTGTCGGAATGTTAAGTGCAGCGCTGCAGTGGCCTTACCGTGTGCCTCTCCCGCTGATCCCCTTGCTGCTGTGACAGAAAGCTGTGAAAAGGCGGTCTAATGACAGGAGCGGGGCTGGCTCCAGAGCTGGCGTGACAGATGTGCCGAGACCGCGCTGCTGCTGCTCTTGCCTCACAGCGCTTGATTTGTTACACCGTTCCTGCTGCTGCCTGTTGTGAATGCAAATGCCAATCTTCAAACTCGCAAACTTACCGAGCGGTCTGAACATCAACTATCTCTTGAACTCTGAACTTCTTGCTTGTAGTTGTCAGGTGTGCAGTTACGCGTCCTTACATTATTGCGAAAAACAACGCCTACATAACCATCGACTTTAAGGAAATTCCGGCTGCACACCGCCAAACGGACCTGTAGGTATTGTTCTCACATCAAGCGATCACTGTTGTACATGTCACATCTGTGCCCAATCCTGGAAGAATAAAGTTGGCCGATTCGGGGCTCTCCTAGTGATCGATTTTGTGAGCTGTGTAGAACTGCATGTCAGTAGGTGAAAATATGAGGTAGTTGTTAGCCACCTGTTTTGAAGGTAACTGAGCCTGACTACTAGAGTGATGTAACGCTACATCAGATTTTCACGTACATGATGATCTCAGACTTGACGTACATGATGAACTCATACCTTGATGACACTCATTCCTTGATGACAGGATCTATCACATCAAATGCATCAACGTATCAACCCCGACAAGTGTGTGGACGGTTCCCAAGGGCGGCACTACATCCCTTTCGACGACACATGCAATTACACAAACGCTTTGCGATCATGATGACACAAACTAGCACCGCAAGCACCAAGGCAGAAATTTCAGCGCTTGCATCGCACACCACCATGGCAACCGTCAAATGTGTTGACATTTTGAGGTATGCGCAGAAAGTGTATTGTACTGACTCCACGAAACGCTACATCGGCCGCTGTGGAAAGCATGGTGCAACTGTTGGCTGTGCGTCACTGAGGTCGTGGGGAGTGTGGGGGCTGTGTGTTGACTGGTTGCTGACGAGGGTGCAGGCGCTTGTTGACTGGTAGCTGTTGTGCCTGAGGTGGCCATTGCGGAGTGAAATAGACCCCTGATGGTGCTGCAGCCGATGCCTGCTGCCAGTGCATCGGCAACAATGGACGTGGGTATGCCAGGTGATGCAGCAGATACATTTGCGCCTGCTGTTGCTGCTGCATCAGCTTCATCTGTGCAGCAAACTGGTTCGACTGCTGCTTGATCTGCTGCTGCATGATCGCTGTCAATTGCATCTGGTGCTTCATCCAATAGTCCGGGGGGCAAGCTACTGCGTTCGCTGCTGAGCGCTGCTGCTGGGCGACGATGTGCTCGAGTGCGAACTGCACAGATGAGGCCAACTGCCTGGACACTCCGCTATCGCCTGAGGCACCGCCACAATGCCCGCCAACAGTACCTGCGTAAATGCCACTGCTGCTAGTGCTACTAATGGCTTCAAGCCCCATGTCAGCGACACCGCTACCTGAGCCAACAGCAGTTTGATGAGCAGACTCCCGTGCATCGAAGTCACTAGCATTGATGCCAGCAATGTCGGGCATGGTTGTCTTGGCCAGTGCACCGATCTGGTTGTCGGACAACATGAGGGTCAAACCAACCTCAGTGTGCACCTTCTCAAATTGGCTGTAGGAGTTTGTGATGTTTTTGACCCCCGAGTGCAGGATCATCGCTGCAAGCTCTAGCAGAGCCTGAGCCTCGCCAAATCGACCGGTAGATTTGAGCTCAGCTACGTACTTGCAGAGACTGGTGCACCATGAGGACCTGCAACTGTAAGCACCGAAATGAGGGATACCTAGATTGTGCCTGCCAACGTCACGAATGCCAATCCTGAGCTGGTCGGCTGTGACCCTCTGATTAGAGTAGGATGGAAATCCGACGCAATAGTCTGATACGTCTCCGTATACAATCTCGCGCATCGCCCGACAGACGAACAATACCGTGAGGTACATTCGCGTCATGGCCGCCGGAAGTGGCACGCTGGTCGGACGTGGCCCGTCGCTGTCACGCCTTGCGCCGACTTTCTTCAATGTGGGCTCATCAATGCTCTGTTGCGTGACAACAGTAAGGCAAAAACAAGGATAGTGAGGCTGTGAATCTTGAGGCTTAAAGTTTAACGATTGCATAAAGCAGGTGCAGGTGCACCCGATGCTCAAAAGGCTAAGCAACATATAGCTGTAAATCAGCATACATACCGTATGTAGCCTATGCACCATACATGTGCAAAATGAGGCCATGCACGCCGTGGCTTTGCCTCTGCTCACCTGACAGAGCCGAGGATGACCATTTTGCATCTTGACGGCGTACACCAGCGACGCTTTGTTGTTGAACAGCGCCTGAGGTCGCACCGGACTGTTCACCAGCACGAAGATGTGGGCGAGCAGCTCCAAACGGGCCACATCGCTGATCGTGAAGCCAGAAGTCTTCAGGAGCGCCTCGGCCAGGAAGTGTACCCAGCGCACGCGCAGATGCTCTCCTGTTTGTGCGACTGGTTTACCTCTGATGTTGTTGAGGATGTTGACGAGGCTGGTCTCCTTGTCGAGGCTGTCGAAGTGGTCAAATGACATGTTGCTCATCTTGAGGTAGCCGGCGATGGCGCTCTCGAAGACGTGCCAGGTGCCCCGGAGCATGGAGTCCATCATAGTCGCAAACAGCACGCCAGCATCCTGGTCCGGCGGCAGCCTTCCCATCGCCACCATCCGCCGATCCCTGATCTTGATGGAGAGGGACGCTGTGAGGTCGGTGCGCTTTCTTCGCTGCCATGACGCCTGCTGACTTTTGAGGGCATCCATGTAGTTCCTAATAGCGAGCCCGGTGTGGTGCCTGTGACACCAGAGTGTGCACGAACCAGCATTAAGCGCTTCACTACAGCAGCAGTTCGATGCTCGCGAGATGGCTAACACAGGCTGGACATCATGCAAGCGGGAGCAGCTTACCGTATTGTGTCGTATGTGTACACTGCCTTCTCGTTGATGGCGTTGACGGTGCCTTCCACATACTCGTTAGCTCTTCCCTTGTCCATGGCCCGGAAGAGGACCTCGACACGGCTCAACTGCCATTGTTGAACGCCGATCTCGCACGTCTCCAGCAGCACAGTGAGCGAGCGCGGAATTAGTGGTTCGATGTCAGGAGGGGGTCGAGTCGCATCGATGGTGCTGTTGTAAGCTGAGAGGCTGACGACATTGGAGCAGCGGTTGGAGACGTTTTGCAGCTCTTCTCGGCTGAGCTGTACACAATTGGAGGCACAAGTGGGTAGGCGCCCCAGGGTAGCTGCTGTGCTGAGGCACTTGACGCAGTCGTTAACCGGGATCCCGGAGTTGCCGCCGATGGTGTCCCCGGGGTTCTTAAAGAGGATGAAATCTTCCAGCAGCATCCAGTTCAGTGCTGGCCAGCAGAAGCTGAGGTAGCTAGCGTCGAGGTCGGTGTCGCCGTAAGAATGGGTGCGCCACAGGAGCTCCTCGCATGTGACCGCCCTGACGATCGCTTGCGCCAATCCATGAGTGCGAGGCGACGCACCAGCAGCTACGCCAGTCCCGTCGCGCAGTATGTTGACATTTTTGTCCTTATACTTTTCAGGTGTTGAGCGGTGTGCGCCCTTGCACTTCGCCAGCTTGATAGGGTCCGTAATGAAGTCACGGAAGACGAGCACCCCCTCAAACCAGAGTGCCGCCCTCTGTCGCAAGTAAATTCTCCACGCCTCCGCCACAGACATGACACCCTGCCCGGGGGCAGCAGCCTCCAGCACTTCGAGGAAGTGCATGTACCGAACCATCTTCGCAACAGGTGGGGATCTGTAGCAGGACACAGCAGCAGTGGAATGGGGATGAACGTCAGTTGTGGCGACTTGAGTGGTCATTTGACACAATGTTAGAGCAAGTTGATCCAAATGCAGTTTCAGTATTCTCACCTAGGAGCTCTGCGTTTCCTACTCGCGGCGGCATGAGGTGCTTGCGCATTGGGTGCACCAGGTTCAAGGCTCCTGTGTGCGACAAAGTCAGCAGTGGAAACGGGAGGAACATCAGTTGTGGCGACATTCGCTGGTAGCGTGGAGCATGATGAGTCAATTGCAGTTGTGATATTCTCACCTGGGAGCCTTATTGGCGGTGGCAGGAGGTGTTTGCACATTGGGCTCACTGGGTTCAGGGCTCCTGAGGACGACAAAAGCGCGTGATGTAAATGGCGAATACATCAGCAGCTTGAATATGACCTTTCCGCGAACCACAAGCAAGCACTTGCCACATACTCTCACCTTTGCATGACTTGAACTTCCTCGACTAGAACCCAGCTGCCACGTGGTACAGCCTCACCGTCAGGACCTTTGTTTGTCATAAACATCCTTGTGTCCAGATCAAGCCGCAGTGTGCGGTGAGATGTGTGCGCGTGCCTCTCCTTGCTGATCTCAGCTGAAAAGGTGAAGACGCCAGACGCTGCAGAGGGTGCTGTGGTAGCGTCATCAGCTTGGTGGCCCTTGAATGAGAGCAGTTTGCACAGCAGCCAGGAGCCGCAAGTGGAGTGTGAACACATACCACAGGTGCTGCATGTGGTGGTGTTGCCGCACCGATCGCACTTGCACTGTGCACACCTGCAGCTGCACTCGGCTGAGGTGAACACCCACACATCGCTGCCCCTGCTGCTGCGCCCGAAGTCGGCGGGCACGGTTGAAGCAGGCACTCGCATGGTGGTAAGCTGTGCCGCACGCGCAACGGCTGGTACAATTGGCGACGTAGTTGCAAGCGCCGCCGCAGCTGCAGTAACGGGAGCCGCTGGAGCTGCAGTAGTGGGTACCGCCGGAGCTGCATTCGTTGGTGCCGTCGGAGCTGCACAAGTGGGAGTTGCCGGAGCTGTAGTAGCGGGCGGTGCCGGAGGTGCAGCATTGGGTGCCGTAGGAGCTGCAGCATTGGGTGCCGCAGGAGCAACCGTAAATACAGGAGCTCTAGTGGCAGAGTGTTTCTTGTATGTCACCTTGAACAGTGTGCCTCCATCGCCACCAGCACCCTCCATCGACACCACCACCCCACCTCCCGAAAGCCGTGTGACGCCGCCGAGTTTTATACCTGCTCCTGATGGGTCGCATGGATGGCATGATGTGTTGAGGAAGCGCACGTCATCATCGTCTGTCGGTTGTGCTTGTGCGTCTAGGCGTATCGTACAAGATACCCAACACCATGACTTCCTGACAGGACTTCTCTCCACTGCCTTTGGCCGCTGGCTATGCTCTCATTTGATATGGGTTTGCACACAGCACATGGGCATGTGGAACTGAGGTCTCAGGAGTCGTAAGGTGTGTAGTTTCTAGCGTAGTTCATAAACACAGCAGTGAGGCAACTCATGCTTATGATGGCAGATCTCGGCAGTCTTTAGCCAGCCAGGAGACACGCTGGGAAGGCTTAGCGCAGCAGTACGCGGCGCCAAGCTCCGTTGAGCTCGTGCTGCAGCATCAAGCAGGGGCAGTCTGCGGAGCTTCGGGATTTCAACAGCTGGGGGCGTGTGCTAGTTGTGGCGAGCTACAGCGACACTACTGCGCCACCTTCAGTTCAGCAACAGCAGCAGCAACGCTGCTTTGGCGTGCAGCGACGTGCCTAACCGTAGGTGCACGCCGGCATCGGTTCAACAACAGCACGTGCACACCTTCTTGCTTGCAGCAAAATGGTGAGGGGGGAGGAACGTGCTGCTATAAGTCGTGAGGAGGCATTGGAAATTCACAACTGGCTTGTCACAGTTGGACGAAATCCATACAGCGGCTGGCAGCGAATGGAGGAAATGAAGGGATCGCAGATTGAGCCGCAGTTCTGGAGTGTATGCGATGCATTGGAGCACTTCTATACAGACAGCGAGCGCCTAATTGGTGTTCAGCGACGACTCAAAACGCGTCTAGCGGAGACAGAAGAAAGGGTCGCTGAGGAAAACCTGAGGGTATTGCAGCTGCAAGATCGTACAGTGAGCAGCCAGGAGGCAGCGGTAGCGGCAAGGCTGGCGGAGCTACACATGCAGCAGCAGATGCAAGAGCGGCTACAGCAACAGCAGCAGTTACACCAGCAGCAACAGCAACAACTGCAGCAGCAGCTTACAGGCGTAAACGAGCGCCTAGAGCAGCAGATGGAGGAGGCGGACGGGCGAGAGGGCCGACTGTGGGCTCGCATCAAGGCGCTAGAGCAGGGGGAAGCGCACTTGGAGCAGGAGCTAGCAGAGGGCTCAGCGCGTCGAGGTACGCTGGAGGCGCGAGTGCTGGAGCTGGAGTCGTCTGCAGCAGCTATGCTTGCAGTGGAGCTGCAGCAGCAGGTTCAGCGTTTGGAAGCGCAGAATGCTGGCCTGCGTGCTGCAGTGCAGGCTGCGTCGCTTACCACTTCATCAGCCAGCACCGTGACACCAGCGGCCAGCAGCATCCCAGCACCCGCTCGTCAGCGTGAGCAACAGGGTGCAGCAGCTGACGATTCAGCATTGCTTTCGCAAATGCGGAGGCGAGTGTCAGAGCTGGAGCAGGATGCTGCTAGCAGCAGAGCGTTTGCGGAAGGTCTGCAGCAGCGGCTTGCTGCAGCTGACGCTCAAAGCGTGCACCTACACATGGTGTGCGATGCGGGAGCGCGTGCGAGCGCGGCGTTGCGTGAGCAGCTTGCTTGTGCGCAGGCGGCCGCTGCGGCAGCGCGTGTGCCCACAAGCACGGGTGCTAACGGTGGAGATGCTATCAGCGGTGTTGATATCGCTGCAACATCAGCGCCCACGGCGGCGCTAACATTAGCGCCCATGGCGGCGCTTACATCAGTCATGTGCGGGGGCAGCGGCGACACTCCCAGCAGCAGCGGCGCATGCAACAGCAGCGACGGCGCGCGCAGCAATAGCAGCCACAGCGATGCTCGCTGCAACGACGCGCGCGGCGATGCACACGGCAGCGGTGCTAGCGGCGGAAGCGTGTGCGGCAGCGGCGGGCACGGCGGTACTGGCGGCAGCACGCGCGGCGGCAGCGGCAGCAGCGGCAGCGGCGGCGGCGCGATCGGCAACAGCAGCAGCAGCTGCATGCGCGGTAGCAGCGCTCCGCGCAACAGCGGCACGCCAGCGCTGCACGTTCCGGCGCACGCGAGAGGACGCGGCATCAGGCGGGCGTACAGCGCGGCGGCCGGCGGCAGTGTCGGGCGGCCGCTCACACGGCGGCAGCAGAAAAGGAGGGAGTATTGGGCGGCTTACACGCCTGAGGAGCAGCAGCATCTGCGCGATCGCCAGGCGAGGCGCAAGGTGATGCTCACGCGCTGCGTCAGCAAGGCGGGAGGCAGCGATGGCGCGCAGCTGCCGCCAGACTTGGCAGCAGCAGGTGCGCACAGCGGCGCACACTGAAGCGCAGATGTGGCGCTCCGCAGCAATCAGGCTCGTCATCATAGCGCATATTGCGCTGATGTTTATGAGACACACACAGCAGCAGCTCTTCTCTGTGCCATGTGTCTTACAGATACACCTTGAGTACTACTCGGAGTAGCTAGGCCTGCTCAGCTCGGTCAGTTACACATGACAGCGCTTGGCATATTGCACGTTAGCAATGACGTGACAGGAGGCGTTTTGCAGGTCTATCTCTGGGCCTGTACGTTTTAGACACCACACTACTTCGATATAGGCTCAGCAGCGTAGTGTCTGGGGGCGATGTCGTACAGGTACCGAGACACGTGCATGGCACAAGTGTCGACAACACCTGGACGCACAAACCCACCCGCCCACCCTAAAGATTGTTTCGGCCACGGCGCACTTGTTTTGCGCGTGTGTTCGACACAAACGCTGGGGGGGGATTAGTGCGCAGTGCCAACATGTCGGGGGCGTACGTTGAAGTAGAATGGTGGTGTGTTTGCTTGCGTTGATTGCGCAGTGCCAACATGTCGGGGGCGCATATAGCAGCGGAGCAAGTTGCTTGCTCAAACTTGTTTTTGTGCTGCAGCAGTAAGATTGTATTGTTTGCAGCAACGCAGGTACTACTCCGGCCAGACGCGCTGCAGTCTTTCTGAGACTTGGTGGTAGCGGAGGGTTAGTGGTATATGCCAGACGCCCGCGTTCTCTTCGAGAGTTTCGGCGGTAGCGGAGGGCTGCTGTTCTTGCATTCGTAGAGATACTGAGTGTGTAGCACCTAGGGCACCTCACATGTGTGCATGTCTTTCCACTTGCGGAGCAGAAGAGCCATGCAGGGGGCGTGTGTGGTGAGGCGACCCTGGGTGGAGCCGTTGTTGAAGTAGGGTTGTGTAACCGCTTGGTACACGACATGCCTTTTGTGCTCTATACAAGATACCCAACACCATAAAAAAAAAAAAATAAAAAATAAAAAAAAACATTGTGGTGACTGGGTGGTGTCCCAGCTCACAGTGTTGACTCTTCAGGAGTGAGGAACTGCTCCATTGCTCCAGTTACAGCCTAAAGCCTGCGAATGTTGCCTTGAGAAAGCAGCGGCGCTTGCAACTACTCTCTCCAGATACCAAGTGCCATGGCGCCGGTAAACGTGGCGGTGCAAAAGCAGACAAAAGCCTTCCTTAAAGCATGTAGATCGGTTTCTGATCATTAGGCGAACACAAGCACAAATGCAGCTGAGCGCTGCTGCCATTCAACTTGAGGTGACTGTTGACAAATACGGGCACAACTCTCCAATTGAGCCCTGGCCACCTCAAGGCGTGCTACGTGCTGCCAACACACATCTATCATCCTAATGCACGCTAATGGCGGCCGCTTCACGACATACGCCCCCATCCATGACGTCATCGACCGTCTGGATCAAATAACAGTGAAGCGTGCAAGGAGCTACTGCAAGCCCGGCCTACCGCAAATAAGCAATGCAAATCCTCAGCAGATACAGCACGCCTGGCACCACTTTACTGCGCGCCAAGTGTTGTCGATGCGATTGCAACACCTGATTGCGCATCACAAGCAGATACTACCCCTCTAGGCGGCGGCTGCGGCTACACGGTGGCGGCGACACCGGCAGCGGCAGAGCAGCACCATATGTTGACGTCATGGTACTGAAATAACAGAGGGGAGTACTGCCAGTGTGTGGCTATATGCCTCTAATGCTGCACCGGTCAAAGAGGCTGCACCACTTACATACGCCCCGGTAATTGCCTACACTAGCGAACAAACGCACAACTTGCGATGCAAACCAGCACTCCACACTACTGCGCCCCCGCTTGAGGCACTCACGCAACCCCCACACTACTGCGCTCCCGCTTGAGGCACTCGCGCAACCCCCCATTACAGCCCGTGTCATGCACGCCCTGTGATAGGGATATAACCCCTCCCCAACCCCTAAAAGGTCACCATAACGTTGGCGGTGCCTTAAGGTGCGCGCTGGTAGACGCGACTATGCACCTGCTGGAGAAAACGATACACCTGGCGCCTACTCTCCCCGCGTTTCCTTGAACGTTACAGGAAAGAGGCTGGAAGTTCGGCTGCGGTCAGTCTCATGACATATGGCCCGAGTTCCCGCGCGCTACCAACCAGGCTGACGTCCAATTCCCCCCATGACGCCCCCCCCAAATCGCCGGCTACACTGGCCACGTCCCCTGCTCCAGGCCGTAGCAGTGCTCAGCAACGTGAGGAGCACTGCACACTCCGCGCGGCGCAGCAGCTCGCATGCGTGCCCGCCCTGACTCTCACAGTACGCCCCCAAGCTCTTGGCACTGCTCAGCAACTTACTTCGCATGCCGTAGCTAGGCCATACTATGCAACCCCAGTCCGCCCAGGCCCGTCAAGTTGACAGCGCTCAGCAGCTCGCATGAGTGCGTCCCAAATAGCTTAGTCCCCAATCCGCCTCCGGGCCTGGGGCAGTGCTCAGAAACTGGTTTGAGCCCGCCCTCGTGTTGGCAGTGCTCAGCAACTCGCTTGAACACGCCCCCCGGCTACGCCCCAGGCTTGACAGCGCTCAGCAAGTCGCTTGAGCACCCTCCGCGCCGTGCACGCAGCTCGCAGATCAACTCGAAGCTCCCTCCTCGAATCGAGCAGTTGCAGATGATAAGTAGTTGCAGATGATGATGAGCGACTTGAGCTTGACTGCGTGTAGACTCCTCACGCCCGCTCCATCACAGCAAGTCCAGATGTCCGCCAACGCAGCACCTGTGACACACACACGTAGACTACAGGCACGTTTCCACCCAAGGGGCCGAACACTTGCATGCAGCACAACATACTGCTAAACAACAGCATGATTAGGACAGACTTGAAGCAGCATGCAAACAACTGTGTGAAGCCTGCACTGCGATGATCATGTAGGAACACCCTGGGGTCATCAACCGCCATGCCATTGCCCAGCATTATGTCTGATACAGTCTTCATCATGCTTCAAGTTCTGCCAAGGGCGCGCCATGATGCTACTAGAACCTCAATCGTTGAACAGGCATATCCTGATTAGTACACCTAAGCATGAACGGAAAGCATACTATACACTGGCTGTGCCACCTGTCTGCACACTAACATGGCCTGGGCAAGCACAACTGCTGCAGTACAGGTGTCTTCGCTCGTTGTTCAACTTGGCAGACCCACAATCTCAGGCTCCCTGAGCAGTGATCGCCATACGCTGAAGCTCTGCATGATGTTGAGCGCAGCAGCTGCTGCAGCAAAGAACGCGAGGCTCCACTGGCACCTGTGCAACAAACACTTCAACGTACATGCACTTTTTCCGCTGTCGCCCTGCAGGCTGCCTGCAGGCTGCCAAGTCACAAGGAGGCACAAAGAGAAGAAGGCAATGTACGCGGCGCCGTCGCTGCTCCAGCCTGCAAGATGGCCTAAGCGCGTGCATGACGATGCAGATGACAGTGCAGCGAAGACTTATACGAATCACAACACACTTGCGTAAGGAATAACAAAGACACTGTTGCACGCTGCCTATAGCGCAATGACCCAGCTCACATCGCACCCCACCTGCTGCAAACTCCCTCCCCCAAGCACTGTTACCACTGCAGTGCGAGCATTCAAGCAGCTGGTGAGTGATGTGAGTGCAGACACAGAGCAACGAGCCAAACAAAAGGGTGGGTGGGTGGGATCTGTGCGTCTAGGCGTATCGGCGCCTGTACGACATCGCCCCCAGACATCACCTTGACAACGTCACGGTGGTGTCTCATACGAGCAGGTGCAGATACGCCGCCAGCAACCTGTATGCAGCTCACAATGCACCCGGTCCGTTAGAAGATGCCAAGGCACTGGCGGCAATGATTGCCGAAAACAATAGTTTGAGGTAGTATGAGCACTGACACAAGTTCAGCACAAACACCACAAATGACATTGCTGCATCAGCAGCAGCAGCTGCTGCGCATGCGGCAGCACGAGTGTTGCCGCCATTCATCGTCAGCAGCTCGCTCCTCCACACAGCCAATGAGGATACACATTGCGCGCAACCTCAGCTACCAAAGTGTCAGTACATGATGGTGCGCGTGTCATTTCCCCCAAGTGTAGAGCAACAAACCGCACTGAGTCTGGCTGTCGCTCACACCACACCGCTTTGATGTCACTTGGCTCTGTAGAATTGTAATTAGGGATAAGAGACGGTGAACCCTAATGAACCTTCAGTTGCGATCCTGATGTCAGCAAAGAAAGTCAAGCCAAGAGAACAGCGGTTAACATCACGATGACGGAGGTGGCTCTGCGGGCGGCCGAAGCGAAGGCATGCTCTCAAAGATGAATGGGAGAGCTGCTTTGTATAGACCAGTGCGCAGTTCTTCTGCGTCAAACCCAAGCAAGCTCTGCATCTTGATGTTATCTGTCGCTGACTTCCTGTCGTGCATGCAAGAAGGCATTGTAAGCTCCGGGGCCTGTTCCACACTTGTCAGCGCGATGGCAGCACCTACTTCAAGTTCTTGGCCTGCCTGCACAGTGATGTCGCCAGCTTTGTCTTCTGCGGCCGCAGTGACATGTGCTGCAGCCACTGTTTCCTTCAATGCACTCATGTCAGCGCGCTGGTTCTGAGCACTGTCAACAGACTGGACTTTGCCCCGCGCAAGTGTACTACTGCCATCTCCCAAGAGCAAGGCTGACTTCTGGCCCTCAAATGATGCATCAACACGCTTAGCATTTGAGTGGCTCGGCTTGACCTGGCCAACGTCCTCACCAGTCGTGTGCCTCTGCTGAGATGTACCACCATTATGTTGCATATGCACTGCACGGCGAGGCCTAACAGTGCCGTAGTCACTTACCATCTCACAGAGGGTGTGTGATACATATCGACCGGTCACCATGTTCACTGGCACTTGAAAGTCGAGCTGAGGTGGAGGAGCGTTGAGCCCCACCATCTGTCCTCTGCCTAGCAACATATAGTCAGTGACCAGCGGGCCTGCATCATTGCCCCAGATTGTGGCATCAACCGGAGTATGCGAAGGGGTGATTGGCATTATCCAGTACGGTATGGTGCAGTTGGACACACACGAGGCTGGGACATCATACACAACACCACTCCCCTCCATCTCAACCCGCAGCAGAGGATCCCATACATTAGCCTCCTCTACTTTGGTATTGGTGCCGCTGAAGTCTTCTACCATCCTGCACCATTCCCATTTGTGGTCTATGTTGCACCGAATCGGAGCCCCGACAGGCAGTATGCATGGCGTAAGGCGGTGAGCTGCCACCTGCAATACCTCTCCACTGATGACTTTTCGCACCACTACATAGTCCCTGAGCGTATGAGCTTTTGCAAATCTCCCTCTCGGTTGACACCAGACTGGCGCCACTTGCACCAGATGCACTTGGGCTAGTTTGCCTGCGTTAGTCCTGCTCACGTCATGCATCTCATGCCAAAATGCAACTTCGTATCCAGACGGACGCCAACAAGCAAAGTTTCTCTGCTCTCCATTCAACAACTTCACTTCCCAATCCTGATTTGCGTCACCTTCTGAGAAGTCAGCATGCAAACGCGTGGCATACACGCCACCCTCGCGCGCAGCCACTACCCCCATGCGGCCTACGAGCGTTTCATTCCTCACTACCCATACCACAACCAGCTCGCCAGTACTCGGCATATCCCCTTCAAACACGACGCCCCTCTCATTCAATGTCCATAGGTCCTCACGCCGTGACCCCGAACCTGCCATGCGCGCTTTGAGATAGCCCTCAGGATACTTCTGCCAGAGGGATGTTAGTTCCTTCCGGACTGTGTGGTGCATTGCTGCATAAAGCGGGTCACCTTCATGATACACCAACCGCTCTTTCAACACCACTGTCGACACCAACGCCTCCGTCTTGGCACGTCGCGCTGCAGCAACTGCGTTACTCGAGCCCACCTCACGCTGTCCACTGCGTACTGACATGATCAATCCCGAATCGACCTACTACAACGGCTCCAGATTCGAAATATTTTCAGAAAGCACGCAGTTGTACGTGTAGTCAGCGCAGTTTTTCCTGATTCCAAACAGCGATAATTGTCACCACTCGACCCAACTTCGTGATGCGTGCAGAACCTTGCCTGATCAGAGCTGTGCTTGCGCAATCCTATTTCCCCCCCAGCACCGAAGCACAGCGACGGTGATGAAAGTACAACTAAATTGCCAAGCACAGCGCACACAGACGAAGTGAACGCAAGCCCTCTATAACAGACCCTGTCCACCAGCAGATTTACACACTCGTGCGACACACGTACTAAAATAGTTATCAAAAGAGATCGTTACCACCGTGCAGCGAAAGCAGCAACTTCCTCTGCTCCAGATTCGTTTGCAAGGCGCAGCAGGACCACTTACCCCCGTCCCCGTGACGCTGCCCACAGTAACCGATGGTGCTTGAAAGCACTTCCGCTCCAGCCCTGTCAGCAGCCGCGTCCTTCTTGAGCCGCTACGCGCAGCTTACGTCCTGTCCTGGTCTCGCTAATCCCGTACTTGAAGTAGCCCGCAGTTACCTTAGCAGGCGCCGTGGCGTGGCGTGGCCCTCCGCTACCGCTGAACCTCGTGAAGGCCGCGGGCGTCTGGTCGACTATACTAATGGCGGACGCCCTCCGCTACCGCCGAACCTTGTGAGGATTGTCCCAAAGGACAGCGGGCGTCTGGCTGAGTTAACTCCGAACGAAGGCCCTCCGCTACCGCATGGCTCCAGTAGAGTGCGCGGGCGTCTGGCTATGCACAAGTCCTGCCGAGATCGCCATTGTGGTGACTGGGTGGTGTCCCAGCTCACAGTGTTGACTCTTCAGGAGTGAGGAACTGCTCCATTGCTCCAGTTACAGCCTAAAGCCTGCGAATGTTGCCTTGAGAAAGCAGCGGCGCTTGCAACTACTCTCTCCAGATACCAAGTGCCATGGCGCCGGTAAACGTGGCGGTGCAAAAGCAGACAAAAGCCTTCCTTAAAGCATGTAGATCGGTTTCTGATCATTAGGCGAACACAAGCACAAATGCAGCTGAGCGCTGCTGCCATTCAACTTGAGGTGACTGTTGACAAATACGGGCACAACTCTCCAATTGAGCCCTGGCCACCTCAAGGCGTGCTACGTGCTGCCAACACACATCTATCATCCTAATGCACGCTAATGGCGGCCGCTTCACGACATGCTGTGCAGTATATGGTGCGCCCGTCGTGTGTTTTGCACAGTACCTGGGTGTGAGTTGCCGTCTTAGTCCATGATGTCTGCGCAAACGGCGACAAACATGCAATGCATCGGGCTCAGTCATTGTCCTCTGTGACCAGTTCATACAGTAGATTGCATGCAGGAGGCAATAGGTGGCCTGCTCACCTCGCGAACGAGCAGGTTTTCCAGGTACAGAAATGTCTGTCCGTTGCCCTGGCAGGTCACCAAGGTGCTCGGGGCGGTATCATCGTCATCGCTGTCACCTGCCTCAGGGTCGGCAGTGCTGACGAGTTTGCCACCAGACCGCAGAGCTGAGACTTCCACCGCCCTCTGCGCTGCCGCAGCCAGCTTCTCGTCGTGATCTGGCACAGCTAGTGACGTCTTCTGGCCTTTGCCGAGAATGTCAAATGCCTGCATGGGCACAGAACGACCAGTGCAGAGAACATGCAGCAATGTGAGTTGTGCCGCCAGCAAATCATTGATATCATGGCAACAGGTCAAGACATCTTGACATCTTGATCATCACGTACCAGGGTCATGGTGCCGCGCTTCTTGTATGCACGTGCAGCCAGAGCGCTCGCTGCGGCTCCCATTGAGGCGCTGATGGCCTCTGCAGCAGCAGCGGAACCGCCGGCAGACTCGCTGGTGTCCATGCCAGCGGCTTCAGTGACGCAGAGCGATGCGATGAGGAACAGCCAGATGACATTCCGGCGGTGCTTGCAGCCAGGCATGCCGATGCTGTCGAAGACGCCGGTGTTGTAAGGGATGCTGATGGCGAAAGCAGAAATGGCGGTCCACAGGTGCTCGACGACAGCTGTTGTGGCGACGTAGGCGCCCAGCGCCATAACGACAGTTGATGTAAACATGCCAATGCATCCGCAGGTGCGCTTGAGCCAGTTGGAATGTAGCGCCTGTGATGAAGGTGGCGATACGGTGGCAACAAAGCACAAGTGGTTCAGGTAAGGCTTGACGTGCAACCGGCGACTGTGACTCATGTGCTTGCGTGTGAAGGCCAACGCATTCATCACCTCATGTGCAGCCCTCTCAGCCTTCAGGCGGGGGCCCAAGCGATGCCGCGTTGCTGCGCGGCCCAGCTTGATGTGCTTCTTGTGACGAGGGCGCTGTTAAGCAGCAGCAGTGGCGACAAGACACGCGTGTGAGACAGATGTCTTGGAAGCCTGCATGACACTGAGATATCACAGGTTCCCCTGACACTGTTGCTTACCTTGGCCCTGGCGCTTTCAGCTCTGGATTCCTTCTCTGCCTTGCGCAGTGCACGTCTCTTGCTCTTGCTAAGGCGCCTGGCTCTGTTGGCGTTGGGAGTGTCCGTCAAAGCCTGTGACAGGCGGAGCTGTGCGGCGCGAATGTCAGCTTGATAGCCATGCATATACTACCACAAATGTAAGCAATTGCTCATACTCTTGGTAGTGCTTGTATATGCGGTACATTTGTGGCACCATTGGCAATGTTGCAAATAACACGGTTGTAAGCAGCTGTTTGTATTCTTGGCAGTGCTTGCACACGTGGTACAGTGGTGGCAATGCTGGCACCATGATCCGTATGAAATGCCACAAATGTAAGCAACTGCTTGTATTCTTGGCAGTGCTTACCACGTGTTACAGTGGTGGCAACGTTGGGATTCGTTTCAAATGCCACGAAGATAAGCAGCTGCTTGTATCCTTCGCAGGGTGGCATGTGAAGGCAGATCAATGAAACGCCATTCCAGTCAACCAAAGCATGTAGTAAGTATATTTTTGCCAATGATGTGCAAGCAGAAGGACGTTGAGCGCCTTCTGAAGAGGATGTGATTACGTTTCAAGTAAGGAGATGGACCGAGGACTCTACCGCACATTATCAAGTTACCCCTTCTCTTCATCAGTGACACATGACGCACAGAGCTCCTGAAGAACGTCTGGCAAATTAACTAACTCAAACTGTGGAACGCTAAGCTCATCTCTCCAGTAATACAAGGTGCGTGTGTCCTCTACATACACATCATGTGCCGACAAAATGGAGAACTTCAATGGAGTCACTCTCTCCTTATCCCAGTACATGATCAATACATGGTCACACAGGTGAACCGCTGGGTATTTACCCTTCTTGAAGATCCATCCCTTGCAGTTACCGCTGTCACTGTCATAATGCAGAGTCGCTGTTTTGACTGAGAAAGTCATCATCACACGAAGCGTTGGAGCACAGATTGCGACATCAACGGTTTCATTCTTCCGGGCAGGAAACACAATGCTCATGCCAGCCGGAAGCCGGGAATAAACTTCCCGTATGTTGCGTAGCTCCAGCTTCTGCGTCTTATACATATTGGAGTTGAATTCCTCGCTGAAAATGCACTGCTCCCACGTCGGTGCGTTTGCCAACTGCACTCGCCGCTCCATTTCAGCAACAAATTTAGAAGCCATATCATCGAAGTCACCGCTGCCCGGCACAGCACGGTATCCTTTGAATGAGTCGTCACTATTGCCTGCAATTGGTGTGAAAACCTTGGTCTTGATACATGACACATCCCCCACGAAAAATACCTCCTTCACAGCATCCACATCGCACCGTGGTACATCAAAAATGTTGAGCGGTATGTGTCTGGAGGTGTCTGGACGGATGTATGCGATGCACAGCACATAGTGACCATAATACCTCTGTCCCACACCACCATCGCTACTCTTGAGGTGAAAATCCATGTAGCATTCACGCACCCACTCAGCTGTTTTGATCTGCACCGGGGTCCATTTACCTAGGTGATGCAGTGCCTTGGGTCGGACGAGAATGTCTACAGTATTGCCGTCATATGCAAAGTCAAACTCGAGGGCTGCAAATTGCGGAAGTGCGAAGAGGGCCATGACTGACATGGCCTCATCCAAGTTCATCTGGCCTAAGTTCCGCGCCAACCGCGTAGTATTGCGCTGCTGGTTGGTCAATGCTTTCTCAGTGTCAGTTCTGTTTTTAGCGGCTATGACACCTCTTCTCAGGTTACCATATGCAGGTGTCGGAGTAAGGTCTGCGTGGAGAAACTTGTTGTTGTACATGAACTTGCTCTGTGACAAGAAGTACTCTAGCTGTTTTGCCTCATCATCAAGTAGAGGCTTCCTCTCATAGTTCTTCTTGAACCACTCAAGGTAATCTTCTGCACTTGCACCCTTGCAAACTCCCTCAATCCTCCTTGAATCATACCTGGCATTGTTGTCCTGATTCTTTTCAGCCCTCGTTTTCTTGGCAGTGCCTGGATTGGCTGTTGGAGATGATTCAACAGAGCTCCTTTCACGCTTGAGCTGCTGCTGTGCTATATCAGCGATGACACTCATCATTTCATTAGCGTTATCACACACGGGCTTCGAATTGACGTTCATGGTAACTAATGTGTGTGACGGTACACTCCTTTGCGTTGACAACACTATATTTTTTCATGTAATTTTAGCACGCTCAGTCTCACCTGAGCCACAGATGTGGGGCTTGAAGGCCAACAAGTCATCCCACGCAGCGCAAATGGCGTCGCCAGAATGATGAACAGTACATACACCAGAAGTCGGGGTAACGCGTTTTCATCTCGCAGGAAGGCAAATATGGTGGTTGCTGCGATGCCCCAGCCAGATCCAGACACCATCTGCAGCACTGTGCATAGTTGAGAGCAGCAAAGAGCAGTGGTCATGCTTGTCGACAGCAGGTGGGTAAATCATGTATGGGTAGCTCGAGAGCACTTGCTCCACAGCTAAGAGACAGACACTGCAGCAGCAGGTGCTTCACCGACGCCAGCACTAGCAGCCACCATCGTTGGATGCCACCTGGAGCAGGAAGCAATAGGCACTCTGCAATATGGGTCGCACACTGCAGTGGTGCTGCCGGAAGGTCTTGCTGTCGGCAGCAAAGTTCAGCTCGACAGGTACTAGAGCGAGATCATGGCTTGAGGACTGTGAAAGTGAAGATTGGTCTTGAACTGACCCCGTGTTCCTGACGCTCAGCTGTCAACGTGTCGAGCGTTGCGCCTTGGCGCACGATCGCCGATGGCTGCAGGCGGGCCAATTATGCGCGAAGGCAGCAGCAGGTCAGCCACCGAGGCATGGCGTGTATCGCCGGCAATGCAACGGTGTGGTTATATTCATGGCAACACAACGCGCACACTCGCCTGTATTCCCCGGACGTTAGCACGCCGCCGGCGTTGATGTCCCAGCAGTGTACGATGCAGCGCTGTGGTGTGGGGAGTGCAGCGTGTCGCGCGTCAACTCTCAGGAATGCACCGGCATCAACCGCTATATTTCGCGCAGGTCAGTGTGTCGCAGCTGACTCGCCAAGAGTTGACACCCCAAAGTCTTCTTAAAGTCTCTTGAACACAAGAGGTTCCGCAAAGTTCAACCAGTGCTTTGGTAACTTCAACGCTGCTCAAACATGCATTCAGCACTTGTGGGGTGCGAGGGTGCAATTCGTGGTAGGCCTCATACACGCGGGGACACATGTCAATGGCAAGTTGAGTGTTCACCGCAAGGCCAGCCACACTCGCCTGGGCAAGCCCCTCGTCCCACCCTCCAATGCCGCAGCAGATGGAGGCATGAGTGATGCGCTGCGCTGCCCCCATCACTGGTCTGTCAATATCAAGGTCCTGTGTGGCAGCAGCAGCACACACAGATGCAGAGTTGGCGTTAGGTGCTGAACCCAACGGCAACGGCTCTGAACGTGGTGTATCTCTATTAGCGTCAGTTTCAACTTCAATGTCAACTTCAACGTCAACTGCAACCACGGGTGCCACCCGCATGGGGGCGCCGGAGAGCAGCGACGGCGTGAGCAGTGCATGCAGCAAACCAGCGGCGCCGCCTGCGCGCTGCGCGCCTGAGAGCGCGTCAGTGGGTGCTGCACGTGTATCAGTGACTGCAAGCGCTTGACTGAGCTCAGCGTCGGCAGCGGCCTGGCTGGTACCTCTACCCATGGGAGGCGCGCGCGCGCGCGACTCACCACCGTGCGCGGCCTGGTAGGCTGCCAGCTGCTCCATGATCGAACTCAGCTGCGCGGGCGCGGGTACCGCGGCAGCGGCGACAGCGGGCGTGGGGCCATAGGGGCTGTGCTGCCCGTGACCCCGGCCAGGCTGGCCGCGGCCCGTGGGGCGGGGGTACCTGCCGCCATGACCGTCTGGCGCCGCCGAGCCACCGCCGCCGTTGGCGTTCACCCTGGCCAGACACTCCGGCGAGCCCTTGTGCTGGTGCAGCGCGGTGTGTGAGGGCTGCGTGGCGCCGCAAGTATAGCAAGTGGGGGTTGCGCGCGACGGCGCGCTCGCAGGGGGGGCGTAGGGGGCGCCGTGGGGCTGCGCGGCCGGCGTGGCCGCGCTGAGTGCGGCAACTTGCAGTTGAAGTGCGGTGAGTGCAGCGGCCTGCACTTTCTCACGGCTGCGGTAGCCCGCCTCCCTCTGCTCAAAGTTCTTGTCGCGCGTCAAGCGTGACAGCGACTTGCCACTAGATGACTTGTTGTTCTTGCGGCGCAGGCCGGCCTTACGCTCCGAAGCGACGGACGCCGGCGGCGCGACAGAGGCAACGGACGAGTCATCGCTGTCAGACGCGGGCGCGCGCGCGCGCGTCTTGGCGCTCTTTTTGCTGGGGCCAGGAAAGCCGTCAGTAACCGCCTGGATTTTGGCCAGCGACTTCTGGCGCCAGCCCTGGTCTAGCATCTCTGCCACCTTGTTCAGCTCTTTCTCGGTCAGGAGCCGGAAAATTCTGCACAGGTCATGCACCACCTGGTTCAAGAACTCCTTGCCCTGATCAGACACAAGCTCTTTGAACATGGCCCCCGCTTCTGAAATCACCTTGTACAGCAAGGTGGCAATGGTGAACTTGTCCTTGTTCTTGATTGGCATGAGCCAGCAAAAACCAGAGCGAGCTTCAATCACTGTCAAAATGGCAACATGGCCGTCAGTGGAGGTCATGGACGTCGCAGTGATGTCTGTGTGCGCTCGCTGGAACATGCGAGTTGGCAGCGTCAACATCAGCTGGGCTTTACCAGTGGTAGCTTTCTTGCGCTGCAAGCAAGCGGTACAACTAGTGACGTAGGCGCGCACATCAGTGCTCATCTGAGGCCAGTAAAAGCGCTCAAAGATTCGCAAGTGGGTAGCGCTGACGCCTGCATGCCCGGCCGTGGCGTCATCGTGTCCAAGTCTCAGCACTAGGGCTCTCAGAGCTGTGGGTACCAGCCATTGGCGCAGCACCATCCCGCGTTTGGGGTGACTAGTGGCCAGGTGTACCAACAGTCCATCGTCTTCAATGCAGTACCAATCCTGGTTCATCATCAGGTGTAAGGCCAGCTCACTGTCCTGGGGAAGGATCCCCTCTCTCAGTGTGCGGGCTATGGCCTGGCTGTGGGGGTCTCGCTGCTGGAACTCTACAAAGGCTTCTCTGCTGAGCATCGCTGGAGTGGGGTTAGGTCCTGCTTCGGTTGCCATTCTAACAAGCAACTATGTAGGTGTGTGGTTGTAAAGATCTGTGGCATGCATGGCTTACTTGTCTCTGCAGCCTGGGCTGCTGCTGATGCTGATGATGATGCTGCTGCTGGGGGAGCCATAGTGGATGTTGTTGGGTGGCTTCAGTCACTGTGCCTCTACTTGGTCTTGTTGCTCCAGCTCTCAGGTTGTGTGCTTATGCAGAGATCTCATAGCCATCAATACTTGCAAACCCCCAAACAAGGGGCAAGTCTTAATAGTCATGAAGATCCACTACAGTGCAGCAGTCTCACTTCCTATGCTCTGAGTGTATGTACACAAGACTGAACATGAGGGCACTGACACATCATAAGCCTATTGATAATAAGTACTTCAATTATATACATCAAACCGTGTCACAACCCCCACGACGTCAAGCTGAAACCGCGAAAGTCGGCGCAGACGCAATGTTTCTAAATGAGTTGCTGACGGCTTTTGGTGTGTCATTGCCTTCTCGTGTATTGCGCGCTAGCAGCTGCATGGCCGTTCCTCTTGATGGCTCGAATGTGTCATATGTGTGGTGTGGCCCTGTCAGGAAATGCTTTTGATCGAGGTAGCATTGAACCTACTTCTGCCAAGTCAGGTGTGCTACCAACTTCAAATTGTGCACTGATGCTGCTACCAATGCTTGCACAATGTTTGCAAGCGGTTTTGGTGCCCAGTGATCGTGCAGGGTGCATGTGGACTCCATGGCGTACGCAATGATTGTCGCACCTTAGGTCCTTAGCTATAGTGATACGAAAAAACTAGGTGGTAATATGTGAAAATGTGTGATGTGGGATGAGTAAGATGCTATGTTGAAGCTGACTTTTGGTGAGCAGTTGAGAAATAGAGAGAGGTAGAGAGAGAGAGAGCACAGAGACAATTGTTAAGTTAGGGATCACCTTTGTTAATGTAGCGGTCCTCACAGCTAGCTGCACAATCCAATGCTTGGGTGGGGGGCTTCCCTCAGTCTTGCTCCAGCGAGTTCCAGGAAGAGAAGTGTGACACTCTCAATCTCTGGCCAGCTAGGGCCTAGGGTTAGAACTACAAATGTGAAGTTGCATACAAACACCTAGAGACATCATATAGGAAGCCCTGGTACCTAGAACTCTCTGATGGTATGTCACCCTTTCAGCTAAGGTGCACATACCCAAAGCCGTAACAACTCCCCCTTCCTAGACACAACTCCGTCCTCGGAGCTGTCCCAGGTTCTAGCATGAGAGAGATGCACGAATCAGGTCAACGTTCCAGGCCCACCCAACACACCGCTATGCTTCCTATGCAGAAGGCTGTGCTGCACAGAACGGCTGTGTCGGACCTACTGCGGGACCCCGCCCAGTCCACGCAGCATTGCCACTGAGCCTACTAGCTTGCTCATGTGACGGCCGTTGAGCCGTAACGGTTGGTAATGGCCCACACGACCCTAACCTCGCGCTACTTCGCTGGAGTCATCAACAGCTATCGGCTCCGCCTCAGTCGCGGCCGCCGCCAGCTCGCTGTCTACTGGCTTGTTGATGAGGATGTTCCATGCCGAGTGTCTGGCCAGCTTTGGCTGAGACTCGCCCTCGCCTGCTGTGTAATAGCCAGGCCTCAACACAACCGTGCGTGGCTGTGACTCTCCGTTGAACAACACCTCAAAGGTGAACTTGCTGCGCCGCGGCATGTATTTGACCAGCTTGCCGCGCGACCAGCCAGTTGACTCCGAGTGATAGCGCACCACCTCGCCCTCGTAGTTGGCACCGACTTAGAAAAGGGCCAAAACATCCAGACAACCGATATATCGATTGCCAGCGCTTCGCGTTAACAACCGATACATCTCCGAACAGTTCGGACCACCGAACCTTTCATGTACCGAACCCCTCATACCTCTCTGGGTTGCAGACCCATGCCCCACGGCGCTTAATCTCACCAAATGCCGCAGCTGCATTTCCAGCAGTCACCATAGGTGCAACTGGTCCACTGGCACCAAGCGGCGCAAAAGTTGGCTTGCCAGTCTCATATGATATGACCGAGCCAAACTTCACAAAGAAGTCAGTGCCTAGGATGCCATCCATGCCTGGCAGCTCCACAATGAAGCACCTGGCACTGCTTACCCCCGAACTGTAACCATAGGGTCACCGCGCCAAGAATGGGGATGGACTTGCGAGTGTCAGCGAGCTCTATGACAGTGGGATCACGCCTCTCCAGACGGCATCTAGCTCCAGCTGGCAAGTTTTCAGCTTGCTTGCAAGACAGCAGCGTGATGTCAGCGCCGGTGTCCACTAACATCTTCAAGCCGCGCTCCATGACAGCGCGCTCGCTGCTCTTGCGCTGGTCGCCGCACAGGCGCCACGTGGTGAGCACCAAACCTCGGCTCTGCCAGCCATTAGAATCTGTGTCTCCGGCGTCGGCGCTCGCGCCTAACTTGAACACCTTGCTGGTGTCATGCGCGGCATCAGTGCGCGCGCTCTGGTCATTTGCCATCTGGCATCTTGCAGGTGTCGTCTGGCACCTTTCTCTGGCCACCTGGCGTCTTGCAGGTGTTGTCTGGCACCCCTCTCTGGTTTTCTGGTCACTGGTTCCTTTGATGTCTCTGGCGCCACCATTGCCCTCCCAGTGGCACTCTGGCTCCATTCTGGCGTCCTCATCGCTCATGACGGCAGCTGCGCTGCGTATTGCAGCCGCGCGAACCGCCTGTACATCACTAGCATCTGGCCAACTGGCATCAATGAGTCGTGCTTCCTCATCATCACTCTCCTCCTCTGTGTCTGAGAAGTCTAGCACATCGCCCTTGTAGCTTGCTGGGTGCATGCGCTGAGTGCTGTTACCTTGTGCGCCTTCTGTGCTACCAGTACGTTGAGCGCTGCTGCTCACAACGCTCACTGGCGCACCAACTGTGCTGCAAGTAGGTTGAGCGCTGCTGCTTGACACGCTAGCTGCATTGTCGTTACGCTGAGCACTGTGCTGCAAGTCACTGCTGCTCAGCTGAGCGCTGCCGTCATCAAGCTCTGCCACAGCGCGTTGTGCTCTGGCAACATCCTCCTCATCTTCGGGAACATGCACTAGCACATTCTGCGCAGCAGTCATCCACTCTGGTGGCGGCGCATTCAAGTCATGCACCAGCTCAAAGCCTTGCTGTGCTGGTGCATCCCAACTAGGTTCTGGCAAGTCCATGATTCCTGCTGCGTCAGCTGCGCGCAAAATTAAAGCTGCTGCCCTGGGCATGACCAGGTTTGCTATCATGAGGCTGAGCCTGTCCTTGGGCAAAGCTGGCAATGGCTTGTTGTAGGTCATGAGCCTTGCTAACTGATCATGCGTGGGCTGTTGCATGTTCAACTGCACCATCATCCTGAGCGCTGCGCACATAGTATTGCCCAGGTGCGCCAGGATAACATCTAACAGGGCTAGGAAGCAAGCCAGCAGTGCTGTAAACGCCTTTCTTGCCTTTCATGCGCGGTTTGAGAAACAGCAGGGATCCAAGCTCCGGCACCGCCGCACGCATCGAGGTCTCTGTAGTGCGCCGCACAAGTGCATTGATGAAAGCTCCAAAACGCTGAAGTGCCTCACGTGCCCCCGGTCTAGCTTTTACTACGGCGCAGTATACTCTGGTGCGCCTGCAGGGGCATCCCAACAGCTTGCCTGGCAGCAACGCTGTGTACACCACGTACCCCTTGCTGACTAGAAGCTGCTTCGCCGCTTGCCAAGTCTTGGAACGCAGCATCTGCCGCACAATCTCAAGAAGTGCAAACTTGACCCTCCCGGCTATCAGGCTACTGGCTGCCATACTGGTACACTCCGCCGCAGCGCCTTCGCGGATGACGCCGTCGTGACTCGAGTAGTCTGTGCACGGCGGGCTATACGTGACGACATCAGGCTTCGCTAGCGCCACCGCCTCCGCTACTGCCTGGTCGCCGACGCTAGAAACAATAGTGCTTGTGCCGCCAAACGCTGTCTTGTACGCCGCGACCACAACGGGGTCAATGTCTACCGCCAGCTGCGTCTCCACCTCCTCGCCGTGCTCGCGCAGATGCTCAAAGCCTGCCTCCCAGCCGCCGATGCCCGCAAACAAGGATACGTGCTTGAGCGTCCTGACGCGCCCGTTGGTCGTCTGGCCCGTGTGTACTGGTGCGGGCGTCTCAGTTCCCTGTGTCACGGCAGCGAGGTGAGGTTGAGAGGCGAGAGGATCGGGTGAGCCAAATGCCCGTGCGCATCTGGCGATTGCTGGCGATGTCTGGTGAAGGTCGTGACTGGCTACCACCACCCAGCTCAACGCTGCTAGAAGCGTCGCCGCTGGCGCTGCTGGTGCCATCTAGCCTTGTAGTCAACGTGCTCTGTGCGTCAGATTGCAGATGCGTAAGTGGTTCAAGCATGATGCTAGCTCTCGTGCAGCGTCACTCCGGGTTGAAGTTGAAGTTGAGGTTGACGCGCGCGCCGCCGCTGCGCTCCTCGCCTCTGTGCAGTGATCAGCTGAGTGCTGAGCAGATGATGCGCATGCATGGATATCGCGCGCGCCGCTGGTGCTGAGCAGCGCTGCTGCGTCAACTGGTGAAGTTCGAGCACCCGGTTTGACCGCAGTTGAAGCATGCGTCTGGGCACTGGCAGAATCATGCATGTCACTGGCTCTGAGCACTGCTGCGCCGGCAGATGAATCATGCGTGCTGGCCCCAGTTGATGTTGAATCATGCGCGTTGACATCAGTTGAAGTTGAACTGCGAGTGCCAGCATCAGCGCTGCTCGCGCGCAATCTAGGTGCTCCAGCTCGTGACCTGCCTCCAGCGCTCGCGCCGCTGCTGCCACTAGCGGCTGCACCGTGCAATTCACCTTTCTTGCGCCGCTCGCACTCCCAGATCAAGTCATCCGTGGAGATGCTTGCGAAAACGTCCTTCGCGCTCGCCGCTGCTGCGCGCCTAGTGCCACGCGACCTGCTCCTGTCGCCGCGCGAGTGACTCCTGCGCCTGTCACCATCGCGCCTGCCGCCATCGTGCCTATCGCCACCGCGCCCGCCGCTGCGTGACCGGCTCCTGACAGCGTGCCTGTCGCCGTCGCTGCGGCGCCGCGTGTTGCCAGCAGGTGAGTGGGAGCGCTTGCGCCCGCGTTCGCCAGCGTACTGCCGCTTTGCGGAGCGGGACCTGCCGCCGTCGCGCCTCCAAGTGTGCTCGCACCATGATGTCTGTGCGCCATAGTCCGTGTTGCGGCTGGGAGGCGGTCCTTGCTGGCTGCGCTGAATGACTGAGCTGTGCGCGAACTCCCTCCCGAGCGCTGCTGCATCAAACCGCAGCTGCTCCAGTCTGTGCTGCAGGTTGTGCGCCTCGTCCTGCATGTCCAGCACATGCTGCTTGCGACCGGTGACCATGCGCTGGTCATCGTAGCGGTTCCAGTCTTTGCACTGCTGAGTGGCCCAGTGCTCAGCAAATCTTATGCCCGCGTCCACCAGCCTCTTGCACTTGAAGCAGATGAAGGCCTTATAGGCGTTGCCAGCGCCGTTGCCGCCATGTGTGCCGGCGCTGCCGCCATTGTTGCTGGTGGCCTTAGCCGCCATGCCGCGCACCTGTGGCTTGCGAGAGTGTGGGCGGATGTCGGTGTCGCTGGACTCGATGCCCACCGTCCTGTTGTGGATCTTGTTGGCGCTCCGCTCCAAGTATTCGTCGCTGTTGGGGAGCTCAAGCTGCTGCTCCTGCGGCATGTGGCTCTGTGCTAGCATGAGCTGGCAGTCGGCGCACGCCTGTGCCAGCAAGGCGTTGTAGCTCTTTGAAGCAGAGTTGATGGCCTCGTCGAGCGTCGCCTTGTGGCTGGGTACTCTGCTGTCATACCCTTCCTGTCGCAGCTGATTGGTGACCTGCGCCGGCATGCCGCGGAAGAACGCTTGCAGCACCCGCGAGTCGGCCGAGCTCAGGCCCGCCGTGTTCGCCACGCCCTTGCTGCGGTGGCCGTACTCTTGCGGCGCCTCCAAAATGGGTTAGAGACACGCCCGTTGTTGCGCCTGAATTCCGGGCCTGGCATGATGTAGTCTCTGCTCCTCTAGCTCGTGCCTCTAGCTCGTGCGTCTCGTCTCCTGTGTCTGGCGAGTGGGGAAATACTAGAGTAGGGCTGGGCGTCAGGCGCTGGACCAGTATCAATCAGGCTCTGGGGTGCATTCTCAGTTTGGTCGCAGCACACATTGCTTGCGCCATTCATGTATTTGATACAAAGTCCATGTCACAGTGCAGTTCAAGTGCTGTGTACACCTTTGACTGTACTGTACAAGTGTACTTCAGGCCAGTTCACCTGAGGACCGTTCCTAGGAATTTGCTTGGACTGTTCCAGGAACTACTTGCACAGAACAATCTGGGGCAGCATCTCTGTGGCTTGCTTGGGTACTAACTCTTGCTAGCCAGCTGCTGGACAGCAGGGACTCATTGGAGCTGAGCCATCACCGATACACCAGGTGTGTGGTCTTTTCTCCATGCAAGTGGTTAGCCTACATCCTGAGAGTGAGCTCCTGTTTCCCAGAAGGGCTTGGCCTGCTCATGGAGCATCCCCAGAGGCCTTTCCTTTCGGATCATGGCTCAGCTCCAACTCTCGGGATAACACCAGCGTAGCGCGGAATCACTTTTAGCGCGCCGTATACCCAATGTGACGTCCTCCCAGAGAAGTTGCATTGATGAGTTGCACACTACCATGCCAGGCTTGCTACTGCGCTTAGCCCGACGAGTAGCGGCACAGTGTTTGCAACGGAATAACTCAGATCTGCATGACATGCAACGCGGCGATCAAAGGCCGAGCCCAGAACGTTGCACCTGGAGCCGCGACATGCATGCTCGTAGCAACATCGCATGTGCGCTCAACCCCCTTACGACTGGACACTGTCGAACGGGTGCTACAGCGGTAGTCCTCATGGCAAGGAAGGCACGCGGTAGTACTGATCACACTGCTGCGTACAGGCCTGGACGACGCCGGGAACGTCGTTGCTACCCAGCCCTGACTGCTAGGCATTTTACATAGCCGATGCAGGCCCAGCAATACACCCACTGAAGATTCAGCGTCTTCTGCAAAGAGGGGGTGTTGACAGCTGGATTTAATCATGGGCAAAGTGTCTTGGCAATCATGTCAAACATGCTGTATCCGAGGGGCGAGAGCCTGCCTGACGTACGCATGCACGGGACATGTTGTCATTGCTATGCCATGCAGAGCGACCTGCAACAAGCGTAACGGGAGTACATAAGGAGAATCATGGCGGATAGCGTATCAAGATCGGCGACGGACAGCTCCGGGGAGGCTGGAACGACCCCGGGAGGCGAAGGGAACGGTGGCGGTGTGCAGCAGCAAGCGCTCGTGCCCCCCGAGCAGCAGCCGGCGACGCAACCCTTCACGTCGTCGGCCGGTCTAACCTCATCAGCGACGTCGAGCGCCGCCCCCTCGACCGTCGCAGTGACGGCGACCACCACCGCCCCCGCAACCGGAGCCGCCCCGGTGTCGCTCCCTGCTTCCACGGACCCCTCCGGCGCGGGTCTTGGCGTCCCGCCTACGACCTCCGCTCCTCAACCCGACTTCAACGAGATACTGCAAGGGCTGCGTCGCGCCCTGCCGCTGATGCCAGAGGGCGCCCTGGCTCAGCTCGCGGGACGCGCCGTCAAGGAGGCGGCCGAGATGACGTCCCCCGTCTCATTTCTCGGCACTCGTCCGCCGGCCTCATCAGCGCGCCCCTCCTTCACGCCAGGCTTCGCGCCCTTCTACCACGCACCAGGCCCTTTCGCCACGCGCACGACTCTGCCTCCTTCCCTCACTGCGGTGCCCACCGCGGCAGAGCTGGAAGCGACGGTCCAGGAGCTTGAGCGCGCGCTGGATCAACGCATCAACACCACCCTCGAGAGCAGCCACGTGGCCGAGCGCGAGCTCAAGGACGCCGAGCAGCGCGCCGCCGCCGTCGAGCGCGACCGTCGTAACAGCCGCCCCAGCCCTGTGGCGAACCCCTCGCAGCTGCAGCTCTCGCTGCTGCAGGGGCAGGAGGCTGAGTACGCTCACCGCCTGGAGGTCGTGCGACGGCAGCAGGCGATCCTGTCGCGTAACCACCACCTGCTCGTCGAGCGCCTGCACCGCTACACGCGCATCAAGGAGTACCTGCTGGAGGCCAAGCGCGCCGGGCCCCCAGCGCTGCACCAGTTCGTGCAGGAGACTGCCCCGCGCCTGCTGGCCGATGCGGCGCAGTGGGACGCGCGCGACCTTCGAGAGGACCCCAGCGTCGGCCTCACCGGCGCGGGCCTTCCCTTCGCGCCCCCACAGACCACTACTCCGTTCGGCATGGGAGCGCGCGCCAGCGGGAGTCCCTACGGCGTCGCGAACGGCAACGCGCCCCCCCTGCTCAGCGCCACTGTTGGCACGTCACCCGCCACGAGCGGCAGCGCGCCCCCCGACGCTCAGCGCGAAGACACTAGCTGGCAGCGCTACTTCAGCCCTACGGCGATCCCAATCACCCTGGACGTCGGCGCCACCACGACCTCTCGCCGGCAGTTTGAACAAGCTGCCGAGTACAACCGCGTGCCGACGCGCCATTGGGTCTACGCGCTGCGCAAGTGCCTGACGGCGGAGCAGCAGGGCTCGATCATCAACGTGCGCAAGGACCCCGTCACTGGAGAGGAGAAGGTGCACACCTGCGGGGAGATGTCCTACAACGAGATATGGGACGCCATACAGGAGCCTTACGACAACCCCAGCGGCCGCGCAGACGCGATGATGGAGCTCGCAAACATGCCCTGGGAGCCGCAGCAGACCCCCCGCGAGTTCGCCACCAAGCTTCTCAAGGCGTCGCAGCGCACCTCGAACATGTCCTCCGCTGACGCCAGCCTGCTCAAGTCCTACTACTTCGCGGCGATGGCGCAGCCTCTCAAGCAGCTCTTCCACCAAATGCAGCTGATGCGCGAGGACTGGAACCGCATGGTGGACCGCACCCAAGACCTGTACGCGTCCCTCAACGTCACGCAGAAGGACACGTTCTGCGCCAACCTGACCGCGATCAAGAGCCTTCACTCAGCCACGGCAGCAGCAGTCGAGTTCGGCGCCACCGCCGGCAAGCGGGCGCGAGCTCACAACCTACGCACGGACGACGGCGACATGGACCTCAGCGACGACGAGACGCCGTCTAGCCTCGCCGCCATCACCCCAACCCCGACCAAGAGCACGCCAGCTGCCGCTAAGCCAAAGGGCACTCCCAAGAAGGAGCTCGACCCTTCCGTGAAAATGGCGTGCTGGGGGTGTAGCAAGGAGGTGGCACGCGGAGAGCTGACGGCCCACAAGAGCGTCTGCGTGCCCTGGCTCAAGAAGCGGCTGGAGAAGCTCAAGAAGGAAGGGAAGCCGCATGATCAGCTTCAGGCCAGGCTGGAGAAGCTGAGGGGCAACAAGAAGCAGAAAAGTGAGTCCTATGACACTAAGTCTTCTGCAAACTTCATGAGTGGCATGCTTGAGCATGAGCCTGCGCGTGTGCAATCCAAGGCGGGTCCCGATGCTCACTGCCACAAACTTCAAGTTCAAGTTGCATGCGCATCCCCAGAGGCTAGCAAAGTGGCCGGTGATGCAACTGCTCAGGTGAACCCAGAGGCTGATCCCGCAGCCTGCGAAGTCACTGGCACGCGTAACCATTTGCTAAGCCGTGAGATCGGTACTCGCATGCTAGCAGCTATCATGTGCGCCTGTTGCGTGGCTAGGTGCAATGACCATGACACCGACGCCAGAGCTGACGCAAAGCGCAAACGCAGCGTGCCGTGCGCGGCGTCTACAGCGGTAAGTGGGAATGCCGATCTCACTGACCTTGCTTCCGATCTGTGCGCCACCCCCCGTGACACTTTCGTGCACTTGCAGACTAGGAAGGGGGATGCGTGCGCTCACGACGGAGAACCCGACGTGACGGCCAGACCACTGCGAGTGGCAGAGCTTTGTTGCGGGGTGGGGGGTGTACATAGGGGGTTAGAGGACTTTGCCAGACACACAGGTGTCAAGGCTGAAGTGGTCCTTGCTGTAGATAGGGCCGAATACACATGCGAGGCGTACAAGCACCAGTTCCCTGGCACAGAAGTTCTATGTGCAGACATCGCCAGTCCAGCAGTGCTCAAGCGCCTCAAGCAGCTGGAACACGATGCATTCTGGGTCACTGCCCCATGTGTTGACTTCTCGCCCTCGGGCAAGGGCGTTGAAGGCGAAGCGGCCAGCGTGTTGCCCTCCGTTGCACAGCTTGCTGTAAATGTACGGCCAAAATTGGTCTTTCACGAGAATGTGCCTCGAATGCTGTTGTCTGGGGCATGGGGCTGCGCCGACGGCCACATGCGTCAGGCGGGGTATTCGACCTTTGAGGTGCAATTTCGTGGCACTGATGTTGATGGTGGAAGTTCACGCGAGCGCATCTATACTGTGTCTGCGTGCAACACCCAGGCCACCCCTGCACGTTTTGCCCGCCTGAATGCCCTGTTGAATGAGCGCTTTCGCAGCAGTACCCCAAAGACTGTGCGCGATTGCACTGGTTGCATGGAGGACACATTTTACTGGGATCCTCGTCAACCGCACCGTGCTGGCGTGCTTTCTACTGACATGCCACTGCCTAGCCCTGTGACTCGCCAACCTGGCAAGGGTCCCACAAGGTACGTACAGAGAGCCAAGGATGCCGGTCCTGCAAAGGACGCATTGATACTCTCGCCTGAACAGGTGATGGAGTGCCTGGGCTACCATGAGCCCTACCCTGAAGGCACACTCACCCAGAGACGCAAGTGGGCCGCTGACCTAGTACAGCCCGCGGCTGTGAGCGCCCTGATGCAGTGTGTTCATGCCGTTGCCTCTCTGCCCAATTGTTGGGAGAGACCTGCCCCCGCTGGCCCTGACGTAACTCCTGGAGAGGTAACAGTGCATGATCACACGGCGCCGCCGCCGGAGTGGGTCGTGGACGCATCGCAGCCAGCACTACTGAGGATCGCCGGGACCTGCTCAAGCGCGCTAGGGAGTGCTGCGAACTGGTGTTGGGAGAAAGGGAGAGCGTTTCTTGCTTCGCTGCGCCAAGGTGAGCCAGTGCAATTAAATGAAGTACAGTGGCAACGCGGTGACGACGAGTCTGACTCTGATTCTGACTCACCAAGAGTAACCGTTGAGCCAGCAGTGCCTCAGTCGACTGCAACACCCAAGACGCCGATGGTAGAAGAGAGCGCTAACCCTGACTCTGACTCAGCGACACCACTGCAGACTCGCATGACACTGCACGAGTTGAAACCTAGGTGGGCAGCAAGAGGCAAAGCGCCCATGCCACTCCACAGAGTCACCCCGGTAGGGAGGCCACGCAAGAATGGCTTTGTACACATGACCATGCGCACACAGGTGGGCGATGCCGTGCAAGAGTTTGGTCTGGATACACTGGTGGATTGCGGCGCGGAGGCTGAGTTCATCAACAAAGATTCAGCGCACAAGCTGCCGCCGGGCACCATCTGCCCTCTGGCTGATGGGGACTTCACTACGGTGGAGCTCGCTGACGCCAAGAAGTCGGTACCTGTAGAAGGGGTGGTGCACGCTCAGGTGCGCTTCAAAGACCACCTGCTGACGCACCGATTCTACGTCGTGGACCTGCCTTACCAGGCAATCTTAGGGTCAAACTTCTTTGGCAAGTACGGCTCCGTGATCTCCTACGAGCACGGGATGAAATTCTATCCCGCTGGCTCGTCAGGCCCCGCTGTGCCCATGCGTGAACGTGCGCGCGTTGGAGCCTTGGAGCCCCCCGAAGCAAACTCCATCAAGATAGGCTCAGCAAGGGTACACACCAAGGACAAGCCTGTACTGCCAGAACGCAAATATCTTCTCAGAGCAGCCTCAAACCAGGTCATTGACGCTGACACCGCGCACACGCTGGAAGTGGTGTCTCACCCGCCACTGCAGTGCACAGGTCCTGTAGAGGTGCTGCTAACCCCAGACGTCCCAGAAGCGGTGACGGCCGTGAACAAGTTGGCCGAGCAAGGCGTTGTGTTGCTGGACTCAGTAGATACTGCCATGCCGAACAAACCACTCAGGCTAATGGCTGAAAACACTTCCACAATGCCAGTGCTCATCCGTAAGGGAGCAATACTAGGCGCTGTTGAAGCACCGGAGATGGTGTGCGGTCTAGACGTTGACCAAGAGACGCTCACAGCTAACCTCACGCGCATAGCGCTCAGCCGACTTTCTAGCGACCCCCCAACCGTAAATCAGGTGAAGCCTAGCTCAGATCCCACAGCAACCACGCAGGCTGAGGCGGAACGCACCGCTCACAGGCGTAAGGTAGCTGAAGAGCACAATGCCACCTTAGAGCTCTGCACGGACGAGGAGCTGGCAGACGTGCTGAAGCGGGATGGTAAGGTGATACCTATGTTGGAAGAGCGCGACAAAGACGGTGTTAAGTACTACGATCGGGTCATGGAAGTGCTACGCCGCAGACGTGCTGCCTTTGCAAAAGACCCCAAAAACCCTAGGGTCACGGATCGCTTTGACGTGGACATTGATACCGGAGACGCGGCCCCCATAGCCGACAAGGCGCGGCGTTGGGCCGAGCGCGAGGCCAAAATCATTTTTCAAGCGATTCAGGACGAAAGGAAGCGTGGGCAAATCAGACCTGCTAGTGGGCCATGGGCCAGCAACCCTGTGCTGGTGGCTCAAAAGGGCAAGATACGCTTCTGTGTTGACTACAGACCGCTTAATAAGGTCACAAGGCGTGACGAATACGGCTTAGGCAACATGGAGGACTTGATTCAAAAGGTGGCAAGTTCAAGAATTTTCTCAGCTCTGGACTTTGCCTCAGGCTATAGGCAAATTCCCATGACCAAAGAGTCCTCTTGCAAGACGGCTTTCCGAGGGCCTGATGGCTCCCTATGGGAGTACAAGGTCGCGCCGTTTGGACTAGTATGTCTGCCCAGCATTTTCACGCGCTGCATGCACGAGCTGTTAGGCGCTGCCAGACAGACTCATGCGTGCGTGTATGTGGATGATGTGCTGGTTCACAGCAAAGGGCTTGAAGATCACATAGCTCACTTGGACGATGTGCTGCGTCGCGTGGAGGAGTATGGCATGAGTGTGTCAAGGCACAAGTGTCAACTCTTCGCCGAGGAAGTGACATACCTAGGTCACAAAGTCGGCCGGTATGGCATTAGGCCGTGTGAAGACAAGGTCAAGGCCATGGTGGACATGATGCCCCCGCTCGGTAAGGATGGCAAGGTTGACAAACGTCTCATGCAAGTTTTGATGGGATGTTTCAACTACTACAGGCGCTACATTCACCGATTTGCGTCCATCGCGGCGCCATTGATGGAGTGTACCAGGGACGGTGCTGACATGACATGGAATAAACGCCGTCGAGATGCACTCGCAGAGCTCAAACGCGCGATGTCGAGCGCACCCGTTATCATGCACCCAGATTTTGACCTGCCATTCATAGTACACACAGATGCTAGCAAGTTGGCAGTCGCTGGAGTGCTATCCCAGTTTGTGCCACTTGAGAAGCTTCGAGAGCGGCACAAAGATTTTCCATGGGCTCACACCCGCCGTGCCAAGACGGTGGATGGTAAGCCAGCCAGAGAGGTAGTTGTAGCATTTTACAGCAAAGTCAATTCAGTGCAAGACGCAAAGCTAGGTGCCACCGCGCTGGAATGCCTTGCTGTAGTGCTGGCCCTGAACAACTTCCGCTCATACGTGTGGGGTAGGCCAGTAACCGTCATTACAGATGCGTCGGCACTGCGCTGGTTGCTAAAACTGAATAACCATAATAGCAAACTCCTGCACTGGGCCATGCGCCTCCAGGAATATGACGTCATGGTCGTACACCGCCCTGGTAAGGACAGTGGCAATGCGGACTGCCCCTCACGAATGCCTCAAATGACGGAAATCCTGGGCCCCAGAGAGTATGACCACGCTGATGAGCAGTGGCCAGACTGTACGGATGCAGGACCTGCTCCGCCTACTGGGGTACGCTTTGAGAGCGAAGAAGTCGTGGATTCCCCCGCGAATATAGGCAGGATTGGGGCTTATGCCTCATACCCAGATGGCCCTGGCATGCGCTTTAACAAAGTCGCACAGGTATCCCCAGACCTGAGCGAGGCCATGCTCAAACTTAACCCCGCACAAGTGCAAGATGCTTTGTTTGACACCTCGCTTGAAAGCAGCAGTGGGGACGCCGTGCTTTTCAAAGAAGAGGGAGGTGAGCAGCCGGAGCAGTCGGAGCCGGAGCTGCAGGAGCTGGCGCTGGCGTCAATGCTTTGCAATCTGCGCACCGGAGTGTACCCAGATGGCGTGTGGGATAGCTGCGCATCACTCTTGGCACAGCAAACGGGTGAGCGTACCGAAACCGAGAACTGTGAAAGCAGCAGCGAGCAGGAACCTCAACTTCAAGTAGACATGATGTCAGTTGATAGCCCTGTTCAACCCCCGCGCCAGCAACCTCGGAACACCCTGGGGACCTTGCAGGAGGAAGCTCAGGTCAGCCCGCAGTGCTTGAGCGCGATAAATTTGTGCAATGGCAAGGGCGTGACTCTTTCTGCATGGCTGTGAGGAATTACCTAGAGGACCGCAATGAACCTTCTGATGCCAAGTTGGCAAAGTTCATACCCAGAACCAAGAATTCTTCACGCTAGAGCCTGATGGCCTGTTGGTGCACTTCGCAGCCAGTCGCCCCAAGAGGGAGCCCTGATCACACAGTGGGTCACCCCTGAGGCACTGAAGCCCCTGGTGCTACGCATGTGTCACGACGATGGCAGCGCTCAGCACTCATCGACCGCCGCCACGCACGCCAAGGTGTTTGAGAACTTCTACTGGCGCGGCATGGGAGCTGACATTCGCGACTACGTGCGCAGTTGCATAGCGTGCCAACAGACCAAACCTCAGACGACAGCTCAGTACAAGCAAGTGCTCATGCCCCTCAGCGCATGTGGCAGCGTCTTCACGTAGACTTCACTGAGCCAGGAGTCATATCTCTTGAGGGGCACCGCTACCTACTCGTGATAGTGGAAGCCAGGTCTGGCTATTGCTGGATTTTCCCCACTAAAAAAAGATCCGCTGCTGAGGTAGCTCCCCTGCTTGCGAAGGTGCTGCTTGAATGTGGCACACTGGTGGAGGAGTTGTGCTCGGACGGAGCCAAGGAATTTGTGGGTGCGTTGGTGACTAGCCTCTGCCGGGCCTTTGCTGTTCAGAAGGTAGAGACTAGCGCGTACCACCCCAGTCTAACGGTGTCGCTGAAACTTGAACGGTCGTGTCAAGAGGGCCCTGGCCAGAGTGTGCTCGCACTACCAGAATCCGTTGGCACGAACAAGTTGACATCGTACAGTTTGCACTGAGGAACACTCCCAGGGAAGAGAACAGGCCTTACGCCTTTCTTCTGTGTCTTCGGTCGCGAGGCCAGATTCCCCCTAGATGCCCTCATCTCTAAGCCAGAGTGCACGACAGATCTGCACATAGAGGTGAAGCGGTTACAAGAGAATCTGAAGCTGGCAGAGTCTGTCATAGGCGAGGCGTTAAGCTCCAGGGCTGAGCGCATCCAAGCTCGTAACGACAAGATTCAACGCACCCTGCATGTAAGTGTAGGCGACTATGTATGGGTCAAAAAGCCGCCCTCTGAAGGACGCGAGAGTGGCCTGGAGGAGCGCTTCCACCGGACCCTGGAGGCTGATAGCACCCTACGGTGACTCAGGGCTGTCATTTCAATGTCAAACTCAATGGCGCGGCCGTGTGCGCTCACTGATGCCACAGTGGAAAAACATGAAGCCGTATCACCCTAGGCCTGCTAGACTGGTCAGCGAGGAGTACACGCCGCCGTAGACCCAGAGCAGCTGAAAGAACTGGACCTTGATCATCGGTTACAGAGAAATTCTAGACCGCAGGGCTAATGAGGACGGTAGCTGGTCATACAAGTGGCTGGCACGCGACGGTACCTCGTCTGAGTGGATTCATGAGAAGGAGTTTGCAGAGAGTTTCATAGTGCCGTCCTGGGTGCTAGACACTTTTTCATGCCCTCTATGAGATCCAACACGAAGGTCACATGCCGTCTTACGCAGAACGCCCTAGCCCACGTGAGGACCGCTCACTACCCAAAGACGAAGCGTTGAAGCGCTACCCTTGTGGCACTCAGGTGGAAGGCAAATTTCAGGTGCCGATCCCGAGACACTGAGTACATTTGGGGCCAAGTGCGCGACTTCGTACGTTAAGTGGCGAGTGCGTTACACGGATGGAAATTTGGGAGGACCTGACATCGGCCCACAGGTACGCTCGGGAAGTTGCTAGACAGAAGGTGTGCGAGACAGGCTACGCAGGCTGGGCGCGTGAACGAGGCAAGCCTGACCCTCTGAGAATGCTGCAGATGTTACAGCGTGACCCGCCCCCAGGCGTGCGAGTCACGGTGTGCCCCCAACGTTCCCACCAACTTTGGGCCACTGTACGTCGGGCAAGTACTGCGCTACAGGTTCCCAACGGCTGGAGCCGTGGCAACTGCTAAGGCACATCTCATCGAACCGTGAGCGCGGGGAGCACGTATTTGATGTAGAGTTCCCCAATACGCGCGACACGGGGGAAACAGGGCCGATGGAGAGGCGCCTGAAGCTCCGCCAAGAGTACTACCGCGACGATCGCAAACGCTGAACCTTCCTCGTGGAACCTGCTATGGGCACAGGAAGTCATAGAGCAGCTGAAAACCCCCCACACTCCCCATAGAACCTCAGGTTGCGGTGGGCCAGAATGACCTAGGTACCGCGCAAACGCCCGCGTCGCCGTTGAAGCTGTGCTGACCCTGTGCGTAGAGCAATGCGAGAGCAGTGTCATCGTCACGCACCCGGTGCACGCCAGACCGCCTAGGGTTTGACACCGCGCCGCGTAAAGCCGGCCAAGAGGGACTTGAGAGCGTGTACCGTGGTGGGATGATCGGCGACAATGACACCGATGCTGTCTTCTGCGTTAACAAGTATCATAAAACGCCGTGCGTCTCATGGCGCGCCGTTGGACGGCGGCCCTTTCAAAGAAGGAGGATGATACAAAGTCCATGTCACAGGCAGTTCAAGTGCTGTGTACACCTTTGACTGTACTGTACAAGTG